>CM024594.1:8575021-9041935 GCA_014182565.1 Eucalyptus marginata | reverse complement strand
ATTCACTCTATATGAATAGAATTAACACCAAGCACACCAATTGGGTAAAGAGAATAGATAAGAAGGATAACAGAAACTTAACAGCAGAAGCAGACAGCAACACCCTCTAATAAATACATACAAAGCAAAGCTTGAAAAAGAAAACCAGAAGATGGGTACTTCCAAACCACACTCCTTGACTCTTGACTCTTGACTCTTTGCCCCCCACATTGAATTTTTATTTACAGTTTTCTTTCTCCTTGCAGCCCATTTCTTGCTACATCCCAAACCCAGGAAAGGGATAAAGAAACAGCTAGAGATCATGCAAAGGATCTAAAAGATACATGCTTTATCCCCTTCACTGTTATTCTTTTTTTTTTCTTTTTCTTTTTCTTTTTTCATGGTTTCCCCCTCTTCATCATTTTTAAAAGAACACAACACGGGAGCTAATGATTTAAGCATTGCTCCTGAAGGATCCAAGGGCTTTGATGGCAGCTGCTCTGAGGATGAACTGGTAGTAGAATGCAGCGGCTGCTGCCCCAAAGGAAAGGTCCAACCCAGAAGATCCACTGAGTAAACCAAACAAGATTGATATGATTAATAAGATTAGTTGTCATGGCCAACAAAATCAAGGGACCGAGAAGAAAAGTTATGGTGGTAGGTGCAGATGAAATTGAATTACCTGGTCATCCCAGGCCTTTTCACGGCCGTACATGACCGCAGCACCAAAACTTCTGGCCGGGTTAATGCCGGTGCCGGTGACCGGGATTGTGGCCAAGTGAACCATGAACACAGCAAACCCGATTGGAAGTGGTGCCAACACCTTCAATTTCACCAACCCAGCAACAGAGGAAAAGAAACCATCAATTTCACTCAAATCACACGAAGACACTTTTCTAAGATCGTGTTAGCGCAAACATAGAAACAGTGGACGTCGCCGATGACGACTCAAAAAAGGGTTAACAGGGCGCTTACGGGGACATGGGAGTCTCTGGCGTTTCTCTTGGGGTCGGTGGCAGAGAAGACGGTGTAGACCAGGACGAAAGTGCCGATGATCTCTGCGCCGAGAGCAGTCCCCTTGCTGTAGCCGGCCGCAACCTCGTTGGCTCCACCGCCGTACCTGGTGTAGTATGCCTTCTGGAAGGCCTTCACCAACCCACAACCGCAGATGGCGCCCAAGCACTGCGCGACCATGTACAACACCGCCCGGATGAGCGACACCTTGCGCGCCAAGAACAGCCCGAACGTCACCGCTGGGTTGATGTGCCCTCTGAGCATAGTCAGCAACATTCATGAGAGATTATTATCTAAACTGGTTCCAGATCAAATCGTTCGCGGTCGCCTAAGTCTCATGCAGTGTACCGTCCTCCTTAATTTTATCATCCAGCATGAACGTTTTGTTACCAGTATGCAACAGCACCCTCAGGAGTTAAAATAATCTACCGCTATTAGCTATTTAGTTTCTTTGTTTTCTCTGATAAACTGCTAATTTATCCGGTTTCATTAGGAGTCAGACGATCATGTCGTACCGGAGATGCCAGCGGTGCAGTAAACAAGGATGAAGATCATGCCGCCAAAGGCCCAGGCGATGCCGAGAATACCGACGCCGTCGCAGTCGGTGCCGTTGTGGGCGGGATCGGTCTGGCTCTTGTACCCGATCACCGTCAGCACGGTGATGTACAGGAAGAGCAGCGTGGCGATGAACTCCGCGATGAGGGCCCTGTAGAAGGACCACTTTGTGAGCTCCTCGGCGTCGAAGAGAGGTGCCGGGGGCGGGTCATGGTAGTCCTTGGCGGCAAACTCGCCTTGCTCCGCCACCTCGACGTCCTTAGCCATCGGAGACTGACCTCTTCCTCCTGTGGTGTGGAAGATGGGGGAACGGACTGAGCTAGAGAAAGCTGGGGTGGGTTTTGCCTAGGCTTGTTGATTAGAGAGTGTAAGTGAGGGAAAGTGTAGGGGCGAAAAGAGGGTATTTAAGATTGAAAGGAGAGGGGACTTAGGGAATAAAGAAGGGAGGAATTATGTGTGGCTAATGACATGATTAAGCTTAGTTTTTGGCCGCCCATGTCGTTTGATTTCGATTTTCTTAGGGTGGCATTGGTCCCACCTTTGTCCTTCAACGGCTATCATAGATGCCTTCACTTTTTATTATTTTTGGCCATAGCTTTCTCTTTTTTCTGTTTTGTCTCTTGTCTTTATATATACATTTGCTATCTTTTTTTGTTAGGAACTTGGCATATGTGAGGATATAATGTAGATTTGAATTAACGAGCCAAACCATCTCAATCCACTTACTAATGTCTAGAAAAATATTCAAAAGCATGATGACCTTAAGCTCTCAACCACTTCTCCTTTAAAATTCAATGATTTCTGTGGATGACTGTAAGTTATTGTTTTAAGTCTCGTTTTTGTCCTCCAACTCCGACTGGTTTTTGGAATTTGCCCCTTCTTTTTTCTTTTGCATTGACACTAAACCTCCAATTCCACTATTTTCAATCGAGTCCTCCCATCACCAGCTCTTTGAATTTATTGAAGTGGATAGATCGTAGAGATATGATGTGCTCACTAGACGAGCTTGCAAAGTTGACAATTTGTCGATGTTGTGCCCCATGAGCAATTCGATAGAGCAAGTATCGAGAGATGACGTGATTTGATAGCAAAACACTGAGTTGGAGTATAAGATTGCAAAAATAAATCTTTAGACGAGATTGAGAAGACGGTAATAATAAGAGGATTTCAAGCTAAAATCGAAT
This sequence comes from Eucalyptus marginata, assembly GCA_014182565.1. Taxonomy (NCBI): domain Eukaryota; kingdom Viridiplantae; phylum Streptophyta; class Magnoliopsida; order Myrtales; family Myrtaceae; genus Eucalyptus; species Eucalyptus marginata. Next base: position 9,039,203 of record CM024594.1, on the reverse strand, counting down.
GAATTAGATGATTGGATTCGAAAGAATACTTAAAGCACGAAATTTAAAAGATGACATGTCTTAGAGAATCAAAATTAGACTGATTGACTCAAAAATATTGCCAAGCTAAAAATTGATGACACTCGTGTTAGGTAATTACCTTTTTAGGCTTTAAAGGTACATAACTGAACATTGAATGTGGACATAGAAATATTATATAGAAACCAAGTTAGCTGAATTGCTTTGAGTCAATTTGATAAAATTAGGAAGTAATTTTATTTGATAATGCATATGGTCACCGAGACATTGCAATAACAAAAGGTAAGGGAAAAAAAATATAAAAAGACACATTGATCGACAGATGTAACCAAATGACCGTTTCGACATAAGGGGCTTGTTGACCATATTAATTTCATGGACATGAGGCCTCGGATAGTAAACACGTCACACGCTTTACCACCGAATGAACATGTTCCAATATGTTAGTAACTTGAAGCATCATCTGTATCTCAGAAACATGCATATGATTATTTATTTTTATTTTTTTTTTTCGAACCCCGTGGAGTTCAAAGCAATGCCGAGCAAACCTTAGGAAAGCGATTGCATGACCCACCACCACGCATCTCAGGGTAGAATCCCTAACGACGCCCTCCGAGATTCGAACTTCTCCCTTCGTAACATACACATGATTGTTGATAGCTTGATGTATCATAAAAGTATGTTCTGCTTATATTCAAATATATGCTAATTATGTTCTTTCACCAATTCTTTAGGTCTTTTTTAGGTGGCCCCACAGAACCATGTTTTCTGAAAGGACAACCACTCCCGCTACTTTTGAAATTATCAAATGAGGCCCCCATTCCGATAAGTTTCCACATATATAATTTTAGCACTATCTTTATATACAAGATTGTCACGGCTCATTCTCTCCCGAGTTAATTTATAGAATTGCGAGTAAACTTCCTGGAATCACGAAACTGCTCTCGTCCCCAATCTCCCCATGAGGAATCGGGTCGACCAATTCGAAGGAGGACGAGCGAGATCGCTCTACCATAAAATCGTCCTTCCCTCTCGACATTGGATTGGAGGATCTGCATGGTGTTTTTTTCTGTCAGTATAGATTCATTCAAATTGTCAACAACGCCAAATTACACGGTATTTTGTTGTCTAGGATTTTTGAAATCGCTCAATATATCTACCTTACACGATTAATATTGTTCTAATTAGTTGTTCTTTGCCCCACTGTACTTGGTTGAATCATGCGTGCGATCACAAAGGAGCTGGCAAGGTGGTCCAGATGGCAAGGTTGTCAAAGGAATAAAGGCCAACAAAACTTTGGGGAACCAATGTTGGTTCAATTCCAGGCCAGACAGGCAGGAATTGGGGAATATCGTCCCAATTTAATCATAAAGCGATCCCAACAGATACTGCAGACAAACATGAATCGGTTTTCGAAATGATAGATGAATGAATAAAATATTCTTCCAATAATTGCAATGATCAGAGGGTTGCCAGATGAACTTATCTGTACTTCACACCTAAACCCTCTTTATAGAGTTGAGTGCTCCTTGGCCCTTCGGCGTCACGGCCTTATCTTCTGCATCATCACCCCCTTTGAAGAACAAATAAAATAATAAGGTCGTTGATTCCATTTTCTTCCATTTCGATTGTTTATATGCCACTCCTTCCGTCCATGACAGCCGCTTGTAATATGAAATTGTTTCTTGAATTTGGGTCGATTTGGCATTGTATCATTCATGATGTTTGAATGGAAGATGACGGAAAATTTGAGAACTTTCGACAGGAATTTTCGTTCCCCACTCTCCCAAATGTCGTATATCGGTCGTTGCCCTTTTCATGGGAAAAGAGGCAAAAAATTCTAAAACTATTCATTAGTATACCAATTCATTTCTAAGTCTTTCAATTGAATTAATTCGTTCTAAATCTTTCACATATGTGCCAATTAAGTCTATCCGGTTAATTTTGGGCAGAAAAATATTGACATGAACATTGGTCATTCTAAGTGGTCTTTCGGCGTTGTCGTGAATAATTTTTTGATAATATTATTAAATTTTTAATTTAAAAAATCATGTTTTTTCCCTTTTTTTCTCTTCCTTTCTTCACTTTTCTTTTTTTGGGAGCTACCCTCATTAGCCCCGGGCACAACCTCGCCAAATCTAGGCAAGGGCTCGCAAGCCATCACCATGGTCAGCGAGGGCGTCGTAGCCCCCCTCCTAAGCGAGCAACCCTTGCCAATCCTTAGACCCCAAAAAAAGTGAAGAAAGGAAAAGAAAATAAAAACATAAAATTATATATAAAAACAATATATTATATAAAAATATCAATATCGGCGTTGGAGGCGCCACATGAGAGGGCTTAGTTGATCCATGATTTATGTTGTTCCTCCTTCAAATGAAATTTACAGGGATCCGGAGAAACCCCATTTGTTAGTTTTCATTAAATTTGATTAATACTATGAAAAATCACAAATTAATACACTTGTGACAAATAGAAAATAAAACGCCAAATTTATACATATGTCAACTGTCATTTGTCTTCCAACTCAGTAATTTAACAGTAAAATTTAATATAAACTAATTGATGGTAAATTTATCACGGTGTACGAATTTGAGGTTTTCGATAGTTAAAAAATTAGTTTTGAATAAATTTATCACATATGTAGTAGTTTAGGGTTTTCATGGTATTAACCCAAAAATTATGACATCTCCTGCCCTTCAAGTATATACAAGAGATGTCCTTGTAGACAATACTTAATCCACGTTACGCATCAATCTCGTTGACAACTACATTAGGTGGATTTGGGCAAATCTCGTGACGGAGGGACTTGAGTAGAAAATTTGTGCAAGTATACTTAATACGAAAAGTTAACAATACAAAGACTTGATTAGAAAAAGTAGACCGCTACATGACCCTTCTGTAAATTTAATAAAATATAAATGTGAAGGTCATAACTTTTAGTCTACGAATCAAAATGACCGAGGGAACACACGAACCCTTATGCTAATGCATAAAATTACGATGTTGGAAAATTCTGGAATCACCCGCAATAATTTTCTTGAAGCGATGGGGTGACATCCACCTCATTGTTGACTTATTTATCTATTCGTGAAAAAAAAAAAAAAACAATAATGAGAGAATCCCTTCATTGATCAGCCAAAGAGAGAGAGAGCCTATGAGCCTACGGCTCGTATAGAATGCACCTTTTCTTGGCTGGAATCATATAAAATAAGAGTTAATGCACCTCAATGTGATGGAAATTATTCAGCCACAGCCGACCAATTTAGACTGTATTTAAAACCCTAATGTCTAAAATCATTTTTTTAGGGGGGTCTTTCGCAAAGCATGGCTGAATTTGACAGCGACCACCAACCATCAAAATAATATATGATTTTTCCGAAATTTTTACATTCTTTTTTAATTAACGTTGCTTTCTCTCTCCAATTATAAATAAAAAGGGGGGCAAAAGGAAATAATGTAAATTGAAGATATGGCTTAGAGACGGCCAAGTGTCAAGACGCCAAAAGAACTTATTTGTATGTTTTTTCTTCCCCTAGATGGACTCCAAAATGGTCGGTGGTTTCGACGACTATTTTAAGTCGCATGTTTAATGTTTAATCCCATACTTCGATGGTAACGTTTGCACTTTGCAAATCACTAATGATATACCAATGTCTTGGTAGATTAAGGGTAGTGACGTTGATCCACGAGAACCTTGGAAAACCCTTGAATTAACATAAGTTGATTTAAGAAAAGTCGAAGGCTAGAAATATACGAGTCGAGGCGAATCTAACTCTCCGACAAGTTAGAATGTGAGTCGAGGCTATAGATGGAATTTCGTAATTGGTTGATGCATACGAATAATCAAATGAAGTTCATTGTAACTAGACATCTCTTTTTTCTCTGTCAATTAAATAAGATGATCGATATAATTTGAAATTATGAGCCAAAATGTAACTTTACTTTTCAATTATTTGATCTCTCTCTCGATTCTTTGACTTGCACCTCCAACAAGTCAACTTCCTCGAGCCTCCATGATTTGAGTTTTCGTCCTATAACGTTTGTTCGTGTAGCACGAGGTGACTGGTTGATGTGCGACCTTTAACAGCGTGCTCTGTTTTTTTCTGGATCATGAGCTCCGTTTCGAAGACTAAAAAGCACATGGGAATCGTCGAGATTTGAGTGATCTCGATGCTGTTTTCCGGTGATTTCTTTTCTTTGATATAATACTTGCGGTAGATATGAGAAAATTGTCCAAAAAATTCTTAACTTATCATTATTTTGTCAACTTAATAGGGGTGTGCATAGTCCGGGTGGGCGGTTCCCAACCTAGAACCGGGAACCGCTCGCTAAGAACCGGTTCCTAAAAATTGGAACCAGGAACCCCCCGCTAGTTGCATGGATCCACCTAGGAACCCGATCGCCGGTCCGGTCCGGTTCCCGGGTGGATCCATAGAACTAGTCCAACCTCCGCGCCTTCCCATTTTTGCCCTCCCCACATCTACTTATTCTGGCTCTTCCGACCATGGTTGCTTTATTCTCCTTGAGTACTAGCGCTACAACGGTGGCGGTCGCGACCCTCGCGCCCCTTCCGTCCCAACCACCAACAGATCCCTTCCCTTTTGAACCTTTTCTCATAACGGAATTCACCAGCCTTCCATTAGCGTTTTCCGAAGATTTACTAGTCTTGTTCAAACCTGCATAACTTGCTGTAGCATTTTCCACTGAAGTAAAGGTAGCTTCTGACAATTTATAGGACACTAATGAGTGGCAACGAAGAATGAAGAGGAAAGATACACTACCTGGAACTTTCGGTCCTTGTGTATTTTCGGTAGAGTTGGATGGCTCGGAGAAGCATTCAACAACCAAGATCAGAATGGTTTGAGCAGACACTATGAAAAACAACCACACAAGAAGCTTCGTTTTCATTTTGTAACCTCTATGTGTGCGTGTGCGCGTGCGTATGTCTGCAGAGTTGAGCTAGAAAAGAGTGAGTGATTCAGTGATTTGCAGGAGAGAAAGAGAGAGCCTGCTTCAAATACCAGAAGGCTTCAGAGAAAAATGTGCAGTTTCTTTTTGCTAATTAAGAAAGATTGCGTTGTCAGCTCCACAGGATAATATTTCTGATAGAAGTTTCAGAGAGAATAAACAACTAGGGCGGGGGGAAAAATGAAAAAAGGTGTGGAGGATGGCCTGGCGATATGTTGTTCAAGGGAATTAAAAGAGAATGGTCCATAACCAATTCGGTCCGGGTGCGCGGGCGGGCGGATCGCCGTGGAATCGGGAACCGGACCGATACCCACCCACTGGTTCCCATAAGTGGGCCGGAACCCAACCTGGACTGCCAGGTTAAGAACCAACCACCGATTCCGAGCGGTTCGGTCCCCTGTTCCGCGCGGTCCCGAGTGGGTCCCGGTTCTTTTGCACACCCCTACAACTTAATACTAAACCTTTTAATAATTTACTAATTGAATTCATCTAGTTAATTTTGGCATGGAATTGTTGAGGTGAATGCTAATTTTATTACATGGCACGATTAGTGCCGACGTTAACATTTTAAAATAATATTTTATAATTCTTTTTTTGCCTTTTATTTCCTATTATTTGCTCTCTTTTTTGTATTTTTGATTGAGGGCTGACAACCCTCGTTTGGTCCAAATCTAAGCAAGGGCTCACGCACCCTCTATTTAGCCGGCGAGGGTCATCGGTAATAGCAAGGGTCACGAGCCCTCGTTGGCCCTCTTGGAAAGATCCCCACAACAGGCCCATGTTCCATCAACCTATCTAATCGAACCCAATTTCCATCTCTATGCAAAAATTATGGCATGCCCTCTCCTTATTTTTGGGCAATCAGGACGGAGATTGCAATCATCATCGTATACTCCACGAAGTAGCCATGGTTCTGCAACTGGGCTACCGAGATCTGCATCAGGATTTGGACTGGAGATGAACATTGAGTTGGGGCCAGGTCGAGAGTTCGACCCTAAGCCGAGCCTAAATTCACTCACTGCCCATGAACCAAAGTCTCGTGTGCAATTATTCCAGGATGGGTAGGGCTTGACTCAGTCTCAGCTCGGCCTATTTGAGGTCGACCCGCTTCGCTTTTACCCTCCCGAAGACGAGATCGGAGCGTGTGATCAAGGCATAGCTGGATGAACGATCAATGTCGCGATTGAGTAAAGAAAACCTTCTTTTGTCCATCAGTAAAAGAAGCAACCCTGTGCATATACATACAGACAGACAGAGCAAAAGGTTCATCGACATTGGAAATTTAAGGTCACAATATAATGCAAGAAGACCATTTCCTTCCTAACGCTAACCGAGGCTGCTCAATTCACAGAAAAAAGAAGTAAATTTCTCAAAAACTTCACTTATTCGGTATCTAATCGATTAGAGCACTACACGATTGCGGCACAACTACAAGCTCACGACTCAGCAGCACTGGCCGTCTTCATCGAACCCTTCAGCTCTCCCCTCTTGGATTGTCTCTAGTTTAGGAGAGACAGAGGACTTTGACGGCTGCTCCAGCGGCAAAGGCGTGACCTCAACCCCGGCGCCGGCCTTCGAATGCGGGACCATCACCTTAGTCACCAATCGACGACGGACCATAATTCGGTGCATGATGTCGCTCGTTGGGGGCATAAATTAAGGGCAATTCTCTCCCTCTCTCGCTCACTGTCTCTATGTTTGCTTCGGCTGTGGCAAGATATAAAGAGAAGAGAAAGATGGTGAAGATGATGTTACGATGGTATGAACTTGCTCTAAGAATTTATAAGCAAAGATGGCCTGATGATTGGAGCGAGAGGGAGTCTTCATATCGAGGAACGCGAGCTCAAGGAACAGACAAAGGAGGGTATCTGAAGAACGGAAGAGACCACGAACAACATTGACGGCTAAATGGCCGGCCACGTAACTACGTTATCTGTCGGTAGACCTCTTGTTTCCCGAAAAGGGTAGGAACACGATCGAGTATTACGAACCCATTTTGCATGACAACGAGCGGAGGAGATGTTTCTTTCGTTGCCACTTGCCAAGAAGCAGTCGGCTTGGGAACGTTCAGAGAAACCCTACAAGGAAAATATCTCGAGCATTGTCAAGACGCCGAAAGAGAATTCACGTCCCATGCAACTTGACTGGTCACAGCACGGCTGCCCGTCCATGCTCTGTCTTCCTCTTGATGCTGCGGCTTGCCCTCCTCCACTCGTCACTTCTTTTCTCGATGAATGCGGTTCGTTCGATATCCAAGCCTAGATTTGCTGAATCGTCTATTACAACTATGGGAAAGCGATCTTCACTGATGAAGAGATATTATGATTTCAATGCCCCGCTTAGGGAAAAGCGGTCCCCTCCTCGAGGGACTAGGGCACGGCTGTGGAATACATGTGAGCGCCGGGGTCCTGGGCTTGAGACTTGGGGGTCTGGGGCTTGGCCGCTGGGGCCACATGCCTACGCCCTAGGGTCCCTAGCCCGGACGCTGTGGTCCCCAGCCCGGATGCCACAGTCCCTAGCTCGAGTTCGGGGGACTTGAGCCTAAGCATGGAGGTCTCGAAAGCCGGGATCCAATCGTATCTTAGGAATGAACTTTGATTTTTAAAAGAAGATGACTTTTTGCTAAATTTAAGCACGAGTTTTCCGTCAATTATAAAAAGATTTTTCGTTGATTCAGTGTTCTAATCGATCCAAACGCCGAAAACTGAGGAAAATATTGTTTGATGGCTAAATTTTCCATGAAATAGATGGACAATAGATTATGTATACAATGAGGCTACGAAACGGGTGCCTCAACCTAATTGATGGCTATATGTTTCTATGCAGTGTGTAGGCCTTAGTTAGCTAAAAAATATAGTCCATTACTCTATCTCTTCAGGCTTTTCAAAGCTAAGATTCGAAAACTACACTTCTTTAATTAATAAGGAAAATTGATATAAATGATCATTAAACTTTATTTCAATATATAACGTGATTTCTAAATTTTTAATTTTTTTTATATAGTCCCTAAACTTTTGATTCAAAATTTAAGAATATTTTATGTCATTATCCCACCTAACAATGGGGAATGCTTCGGCTGCTGCTTCTTTTCAAAAAGTCTCGAAGTGTCCAAAGCCCTTGCCTAACTTCTGGACCTAAGATGCGAGTAAACCTGTGACATAACAAACTATATCTCAACAAGAGAACTATTGAAGTTGCTTTTCTCCGGATTTTATCGTGCTAACGTTTTAGCTCGACCGTTTTACTTTTGGTTCTTTCTGGTGTTCATTTTCTTTTATAGATTTTTCCATTTCTAGCTGTACGGTATCGCCTCTCGGGCTGAGGTCCGGATCCGCAAACTATTTCACAAATTAAGCGGATGGTTATGTCAACTCGATACATTTGATATGACCTATGGGCAAAAGTAAGACTATGGAGACGCGCTTTGAAAAACAAGCAAAAATCACATTTTAGGGAGTACATGAGTACATCCTATTTCATTTTCTTGGATAAATTGGAAGCTAAATAAGTGTGGAAATAGCCCTGTCTGAGCAAAAATATATAATTTTGGAGAATAATAACTTCTTCGTAAGGTGACCTTTTTGACACCACCTTGCCTAATTTGCAAATCCACTTTCATTTTTTAGCAAAGATATATATTCCTTAAAATAAGAGTTTGGAGATGGCACAAAATTTGTTTCTCCTAATCCGTGTTTTAAAAAATTTTAGATAGTAATTATATTTTCGATAAGATTAATTAATTTGCTAAGGTTGAATATTTCCTTATAAATTATACTTAATCAATGTCTTTTTTTATTCTCAAAAAGAAAAGGGAACTTTTAAAATATAGGTCTAAAGTGGGGTAATTTTCTCAAAAGATTATATAAATTGAAACTTGTCTCAAATAAAGCCAGATTTGTGCACCTCATGTGCATATCTCGTGCATCTTTCATGCATTTATGCACATGAGACACATAGACTTGTTACCCTGCAAAGATTTGGCTGGCCAGTAAATAGGAGTTCTTATTAGAGACTAAGTTGGCCACTTGATGCCTTATGTGAGGCAATATCCACTCTAGGCTCTTTTTTTTTTTTTTTTTTTTTTTTGGCAAAAATGTCCTATATTTTATCCTAATTTGAAATTTCCCAAAAAGAAAAATTTGGAACAATAACTAACTCTCGTCACACCCTATGATCTCGAATAAGCATTAATCTCAAAGGAAAAATCTAGCATTCGGCTATTTGAGGTTAGAGGAGAAAAAAACCAAGTAGCAAATTTAGGGTGATGACTCGAAATGCTTATTTTAGGCTGAACTATACTCGTTTCAATTTTGGTTGAAGTACTTATTTATTACCGTCGTTATACTTGAGAGAGCTGACTTAATTCCCTGCATTTGGAAAAAGTCAAAAAGAGAATGGAAAAAAATGTGAATCCCTAACCAATTTTCAAATGTAAATGGAATATTTACAAAAATTGATGCAATATTCACTAAATTCCCTAGAATACCCTCTGCATATATAAGATTCGGCATTGTGGGAAGATTCAGCCTCGAAAATCAGTTAGACTAGTCGAGAAGCATATATGAAGCACCGACACTGCTCTCTAAGAGCTTTCGTGTCGTGTCGACACTTTGACACGTGTCGACACTCTCCGACATTCTCCGACACTGGGTCAACACGTGTCGGAAAATCCGACACTTGGTCAACTTTCTTGACACTCTCCGATACTCGAGTTGGAATTCTGACATACGAGTTTCCGACATATGATTCCGATATCGATGTCAATTTTAAAAATTCAATAAATGAGAGGTCAATATATATATATATATATATATATATATATATATATATATATATATATTATATGTGTGTGTGTGTGTGTGTGTGTGTGTGTGTGTGTGTGTGTGAAAAAATAAAACACAATAATAAAAATAATAAATGGAGAAAGAAGAAAAACGTAATTTTCTCTTCTCTTCTGATTCCCACTCCCGTGATACACAATTCACCCCTTTTTTTTTTTTTTCTCCTCTTCCAACATATCTAACATGCGAGTCCATAATATGAATCGCTTGTTTTTCTCCAAATTCTATAAATTATTGAAATAAAGTTGAATTTTTCAAATTGAAATAATGAATTGATGATTAATGTTTTTTTTATGTATATTCATTCTAGGCTTTTTTAATTATCTATTTATTTATGAATTTGATTCAAATTAATTTGATTGAAATAATCATAAAAATGATAATTTATTATGTATATATAAAAGGGTTAATACCCTGAAAAACCCCAAACTGGTACATCTATGACAAATTTACCCAAAACTATTTTTTTGATCATGAAAAACCCCAAACTGGTACACTCGTGACAAATTTACCCCGACTAATCATAAAAAACCCTAAACTGGTACATTTATGACAAATTTACCCAAAACTAATTTATTCGACCGTAAAAAACTCCAAACTGGTAAATTTGTGACAAATATACCCTCCGCTAAATTGGATTAATACAAAAAAAATCACAAAAATTGTAAATTGTGACAAACGGAGTGTAAAATCCCAAATTTGTATATCAATCAACTGTTACGTGTCATTTAACTTAATAATTTGATAATAAAATTTAATAAAAACTAACAGAGGGTAAATTTGTCACAAGTGTACCAATTTGAGGTAAATTTGTCAAAGGTATACCAGTTTGGGGTTTTTGGTGGTAAAAAAAAATAGTTTGGGGTAAATTTGTCACAGGTGTACTAGTTTGGGGTTTTTCAGGGTATTAACCCTATATTTTTTTAATATATAACGTGTCCCAACGTATCGAAATTCTCTGTTTTTTGAGAAACGACGTGTCGGTGTGTCGTGTCGTGTCGTGTCGTGTCGTGTCGCGTGTCGCGTGTCAATATCGGTGCTACTTAGGAAGCATATATGTAGTGATTCGTTAGGTCACAGCTCCTCAACACTGAACAAGAGAGGACAGAGACAAGTGAAATTAACATGGTTATCATGATAAGTGTGATCACCATTACCGTTTTCAAAACACGTTATCATAATCATTGTCCTTTTTGGGAATTGCATGGTCAGATGATTCCTAAGGAGCAAAACTGACAAGAAAGCATTACCTTCTCTTATCATCATTAATTTTACTATTATATGTTTGAGGGTACTCCTGTACGATGGAGGACATGGCCAGTGTAACGCGGCTGAAGCTAAATAGGTATAGAAATAGCCATATCTAAGCAAAAATATGTAAATTCGAAGATAATAACTTCATCCTGAGGTGATCTTTTCTACACCACATGGCCTAATTTGCAAATCCACTTGCATTTTTTAGCGAACATATATTCCTCAAAATAAGGGTTTGGAGATGACACAAAATTTGGTTCTCCTAATCAGCATTTTACAACTTTTTAGATAGTAATGATCTTTTTTATAAGAGTAATCAATTCGTCAAGGTTGAATACTTTCTTATAAATTATACTTAATCAATACCTTTTTTTAGTCTAAAAAGAAAAAGGAAAATTTTCAATTAAAAGTCTGAAATTTGGTCATTTTTTCAAACGAGGGCCCGAAGCATAACTTGTCTCAAATATAACCCTAAAGTTGCCAATTTAATCTCAAATATCTTGAGCTCATTGGCTGACCAAACTTTGTGGACCATCGAGCTTGTGCATATCACATGCATCTTTCGTGTATATATGCACATGAGACACACAGGCTTGTTGCTTGACAGAAATTTGGCAGCCAATGAATAAGAGTCCTTATTAGAGACTAAATTAGCCATTTCATGGCCTTTTATGAGACAATATCCACTCTAGGCATTTTTTTTTTTGAGAAAAATGTCCCATTTTAAACCCTAACTTGAAATTTCCCCAAAAGAAAAATTGAGGACAATAACTAACTCTCGTCACACCCTATAATCTCGAAAAAACATTAATCTCATAGGAGAAAATTGGCATTCGACAATTTGATGTTAGAGGAGAAGAAAACTAAGTAATGAATTTAGGGTCGTGACTCAAAATGCTCATCTTTAGCTAAACTACACTCGTTTTAATTTTGGTTGAAGTACTTGTTTATTACCATTTTTATACTTGAGAAAGCCGAGTTAATTCCTGCATTTGGAGAAAGTCAAAAGAGAAGGAAAAAAATGTGAATCCCTCATCCAATTTTCAAATGTGAATGCAATATTTACAAAAATTAATTAAATATTCACCAAATTTTCTAGAATACTCTCTCCATATATATATACGATTCAGCATTGTGAAAAGATTTAGCCTCACATAACAGTTGACTAGTCGAGAAGTATATTTCATATTTGTAGCGATTCCTCAGAGTTGGGTCACACTGCTCAACACTGAACAAGAGAGGGCAAAGACAAGTGAAATTAGCATAATTATCATGACAAAGCGTGACAATGTGCATGTCATTGACCCTGGAGTTGGCAAAACGGTGATCAGGACATGTTCTTTCAAATTGAAGGGTGGTCCTGATTCAGTGTGAACGTCCATTATGCGTGCTATAGATATATTTAGAGTACTTCATGATTCTATATATTTCCCGTGATTGGCCCTCATTGATTATACTTAACGTTTTATTACTTTAATTTTTTTTTTTTTGTTAACCGAGAAACCGCCGGAGATCAACCTTCGGGGATCACACGACCCTCCAGTGCCCGGTGGCACCGTCGGGCCTCGCCGCAAGTCGCTATTTAGACATAAACCTCGAGGAAGGCTAGCTCAGGACCCCCCACTTCAGACACTTTAGCAACAAGAGGGTTCGAACCCTCCACCTCTGCGATGAGGGAGAGAACTCACACCAACTGCGCTGCCCGTGGTTGGGTGTTTTATTACTTTAATTAATTTTCATATAAAACCTATAAATAGGCTCATGTCCTCTTCACTAGATTAAAACAATACATACACAAATTCCAAATTCTCCCTTCCGCTTTATCATTCTCAATTTGGTATCAAAGTCATTGTTTTCTGAGAAAGCACTCATCGAGTCTACATAGTAACGCCAACCGCATCGACCTTGTTTATTCACAATGGACATCATGATGCAAGCCGCAGCAGCCGAACTTCTCTTGGTGCCCTACCAAACCGAAGCCTTTAGTGTTTGTTCGACGGAAAAGTACCAAAAAAATCATAAACCTATTACATTTGTACCAATTCAATTATAAACCTTTCAATTGAACTAATTTAGTCCTAATTCTTTTCATATTTGTACCAATTTAGTTCATCCGATCAATTTAGGCCGAAAATTATTGACATGGGCACTGATAGTCCTACGTGTCGCGACCTCTTTTTTTTCAGTGCCCGATCGGGGCGAGCGCCTTGCAGAGGCTAATGGCTCGACTAGGTCTATTAGACATAGCCTGGACTCTCCCAAGTCCACCAATTCACGACTTAATGGTCCAAGTTTTTTAACCTGTAAGTTAATTTTAAAACGGAGTCGTCACTAATCAATTTGGGGTGGGTCGATTAGAAACCCAAGCGAAGTATCGGGAGAAATACTCACTCCCGCACAACCAAAGAAATTAAGATCGGGGACTTGATTACACTAGTTAATCACTAATGCCCTTTCGGTACCTAATCTTGTTTAAACCCTAAGGCTTTTTGGATTTTAGAGGGGTTTTCCATGCATTTGTGGAGGAAAAACATTTTTTTTTACCTTTTTTCTATTTTTGAACATAAAAGGGAATTTTTTTGGATTTTTGGTCTTTTTGGAAAATATAAATATTTTTTGGCTTTTTTAGGAAAATATGGGATATTTTTTATTTTTTTATTTTATGGAAAATAAATTATTTTTTTATTTTTTTATTTTAAATATATTATATTATATTATATTATTAAAATGCGACCGGGTCGGATCCCCGGGTTGGGTCCGACCGGGGTCGTCGACTTGAGACTCGGACGGGCCCGGGACTTTTCTTTTTAACCCTAAAAGCCCAAACCCATTTTTTGGCCTGTTTTCATAAAAAATTCCAGCCCAACACTACCCAGCCCGCGCGTGCAAGCCCGACCTGAGGAAACCCTACCCGGAAACAAGGAAATCGGGTCGGACAGACCCGCGAATCGACCCGGTTCCTAGCCTCCTCTCCCCTTTGCTCCCTCGTGGCGCTGGTGAGGGGGACTAAGGCGTCACCAGGCAAACAGCAACGACGGCGGCGACGATGGGCTTGACGGCAACGACAGCGATGACAGTGGCTACAAACCGCTTACGAGGACGGCGAGGACAAGCGACAACGGGGTTGTGCTGGTGTGGTCAGTGGCGGCACGGTTAGAGAGGGGGAATGCGACAACGACAACGCGACCGGCGGCGACGGCGGCTACTATTACCTGTATGTGAGGAGGTGGCGAACAATGGTGGTGACAGGGCAGCAACAGCAATGGCGATGACCTAGGGCTGCAGGGGGTCGCGATTGAAGACGGCGTCAAAGCTGCACGCGCGGGTGGCAACTAGCCTGGTGCTGCGGCAGGGGGCGTTCGACTCCCAGATCTGGTTTAGCACAGCTAGATCTGGCCTCCTCGCCTCTGGATCTTCAGATTTGGACCTCGACCCCGGCTCCTTACCCGGCTCGACCCTCTCTTTCCGGGTTTGCTTGTCGTCGGCCTCCCCCGAAGTCTCTTAGAGGGAGGTCGTTCGAGTTCGCGACAGATTTCTCTCTCGCGCTCGCTCTTTGATCTTCCCCGAAGTCTCTCTAGGGAAGGTCTTCGAGTTTGCCGTGTCCCTCGACGGATCTTGCGGCCGCCTATTTATAGGTGAGGGGGGTCTGGTCGACGAAGAGCCTCGGCCGCTGGCCTTTGGCTTGCCGACCGGTCCTCCTCGGCTGAACCGACGTCCCATCCGAGCCTTTCCAACGAAGCGTGCTCAGCATTGAAGGCGGCCATCAATGGTGCCTAAGATCTATCATCTCCAGCCGACGTCGGCCTACCGTCCTCAGCCATAGGTTGTCCTTCACTCGTCGGTCCCTTCTGCACGCATGAGTTGTAGAGGCAGAGGGGAAGAAGAGCGAGGAAGGAAGAAGAAGAAGAGAGGGGGCCGGGCTGGTTTGCGCGGGTCGGGCCATGGGGGCTCGCGTGAGAGAGAAATGAGGGGAGGGGTTGGGCTCGGAGGCCCAACCTCGATGGCTACTTGTTTTTCTTCCTTTTTTTTTTTTTTTTTTTTCCTCTTGTTATTATCTATTATTTATTATCCAGAAAAGGAAAAATACATAAACATAGAAACTAAGGCCTAATTGAAAACCTAATCAAATTTTAGGTGTCAACACTACGTGGTACGACCGACGTCGATGTTGACAAATTTTATAATTTTTTAATATTTTTTCCAAAAAACAAAATCTTTTTTTTTTCTCTTTTTAGTTCTTTATTTTTCTTTACCCTTTGACTAGCAAGGATTAACACTAGTTGGCTGGTGAGGGCCTTTGCACCCTCGCCCGTGGCCAACTAAGGCGTGAGGCCCTTGCCAACCAATAAGCAAGGGTTTCAACCCTCGCTTGGATCTGCAAGGGCGTGTGGCCGACAAGGGCGCAGCAGTCCTCGCCCAGACGAAGCAAGGGTTGCTAGCCAAAGGATAAAAAATAATAATAATAATAATAATAAATAATAATAATAATAATAAAAAATCTTTGAAATATTAAAAATTATAAAATTTGTCTACATCGGCGCCGGTTAAAAAAATAATAATGGCACATAGAATCGCCAAAATTTTGTTTATGTCAACAATTTTCAACCTAAATTGGGTGGATAGACTGAATTGGTACCGATGCCAAAAGAGATTTAGGACCGAATTGGTACCGATGTACTAGATTTAAGATTTTAATTAAATTTTTCCTTTTGACACACTTTTGTTATTCATTTCAGAAAACTTATATCATCATCAAACTTGTCACCCTTAGGCAAACCAAATCCTAAAGTTTCATAACCAACAGACATCAAAAGCTACCTCACACACTGACGTGTCTCGAACTAAGGAGCCCGCCGCTATTTAGTAATGATTTGGACACCTTCCGTCATGTATTTTGAAAAACCAACACCAACCAATGACTTACAGCCCTTTGCCAAGGCATATGGTAAATTCTTTCCTCCAACCGTCGCCAGACGTGCCTGTACACGCCAACCGTCCTCCGCACATGCTAACGTCATCCGCCACAATAGTGTCTCGTCATCTCTAACCATTGACCGTTAACTAGTTCAAATTAGACTGTCAAACCAATTCCGTTGCATTCCTGACCGGTACGAGTGTTTTATGATAAGTTCCTAAGGCATTTGGACGTTCTATGTCCATTTTTTGTCTTATTTTCTTTATATCAGTTCTTTAGGTACTAGTTTCTTCATTTTTTTTTTATCCAATCTATTGTGTTTAACACGGTAACATGCATATAATTGATAAATTTTGTAAGCATTGTTATCAAAGTGGTCATATGGTGTCACAAAAGGAGATAAAGCAGAAAG
This sequence comes from Eucalyptus marginata, assembly GCA_014182565.1. Lineage (NCBI taxonomy): Eukaryota > Viridiplantae > Streptophyta > Magnoliopsida > Myrtales > Myrtaceae > Eucalyptus > Eucalyptus marginata. The sequence continues at coordinate 9,022,795 of CM024594.1, read as the reverse complement.
GGGATTGTGGAATTGTAGGAGGAATTCTATAGAGGAAGAAATTGTATGCCTCTATTACATTGTAATATTTGTACAAGACTGTATTTAATTACAAAAGAGATTAATAAAAGGAAAGTAAATATTATCTAATCTTTCTAATCCTAAAATAAACACGATTCCCTATCCATTTACAATCGATACAAATCTGCTAAATCATATCTTTTAACACTCCCCCTCAAGCTGGTGGCTTATATATGTCCAAGACGCCTCGCTTGTTTAGAAGATATGCATGTTGTCTTTGACAGAGAGGTTTAGTGAATATGTCCATGAGTTGCTCCGAGTTTTTGATCTCTCTTGTCTCGATCACTCCTTCTTGAATCTTTTCTCGAGTAAAATGACAATCGACCTCTATATGCTTTGTCCTCTCATGTACAATAGGATTTGCTGCAAGTTTGAGTGCTGAATCATTGTCACAAAAGAGTGTAGTTGGTCCTTTAACTTGTGCCCCGAGATCCAAAAGTAAACCCCTTAACCAAACTATTTCACAAACAGTCTTGGCCATAGATTGATATTTGGCTTCAGCTAAAGATAAGAACACAGTAGACTGCTTCTTTGTCTTCCATGAAAGCAATGATTCCCAAAATTTGATATAGAAGCCAGTGATAGATCTCCTGCTCATAGGACATGTAGCATAATCCGCATTGCAATGGGCCGTCATTTCCATGTTGCATTTCCGAGAAAGGAGTATCCCTAAGCCTGGACATGTCTTCAAGTATCTCACTACCTTCAAGGCTACATTCATGTGAGATTTCTTTGGACTGTGCATGAATTGACTAAGAGTCTATACTGCATAGCAGATATCTGGCCTAGTCATGGTGAGATATATAAGTTTCCCTACCAGTCTCAGATTCCCGATGGATCTTTTAATAACTGATCATAAGAAGAAGAAGATATGCCAGCATCATAGTCGACGGAAGTCAGCTTGGCATTTTGCTCAATAGGAATAATGGTTGGCTTGCATCTTGACAATCATGCTTCTGATATAATTTCCATTATGAATTTCCGCTAGCTGAGTGAGATTCTCTTATCTGAACGAGCTATCTCAATTCCAAGAAAATACTTAGGCGAGCCTAAATCTTTGATATGAAAAGTGGAATGTAGATACTCTTTAAGTTTCTTTACAGCAGAATCATCATTTTCCATGATAAGTATATCATCAACATAAATCATCAAGTAAATAAATTACAAAACTTTTGTCCAAGTGAACAAAGCATAGTCATATTTGGACTGTTTGAATCCAACGGCCATAAGTGCATTAGTGAACTTGGCGTACCATTGTCGAGAGGCTTACTTTAGTCCATAAAGAGATTTGCGGAGATGACATACCTTAGACTCCCCCTATCTCTGTAATCCTGGTGGAAGATCCATGTAAATTTCTTCATCCAGATCACCATGCAAGAAGGCATTATGGACATCCATTTGATGCAATGGCCAGTCACGAAAAGCAACAACCGATAAAAAAGAACGAACTATGACATCCTTTGCCACCGGCAAAAAAGTTTCATAGTAATCAAAACCTTCTCGCTGTGTAAAGCCTTTTGCCATCAACCGGGCCTTTTGCCATCAACCGGGCCTTGGTATGAGTAGGCAATGGTATGACATCCCAAGTATGATTTTCTATCAAAGCGTGTAATTCAGCCTCCATAGTCCTTTGCCAACGAGGATCATCTCTGGCCTTATTATAACTAGAGGGCTCTCGTTCTTCAAAAATACTGCTTATGCAACATAGATAGTCTGATGATAGCCTATGAAATAAAATATAAGACGAGATAGGGTAACAAGTACCTGATGATTTTGAGGAACAACATATATAATCCTTCGTCCAGGTTGGTGGATGAGTAACTCGACTAGAACGTCGTGGCGGCTCATGTTGCATTAAGGATGATTCTTCGGTAAGACTTGCTTCTGAGGGAGTTGTCATCTGTGCTGGCTTTTCTATAGGAGGGTCTTCAATGGAATGACCGGTAGAGGTCTCGCTAGGCATTGGAGGCAATACACCAGTTGGTCTTGGAGGAGAAGTAACAATAAATGTTCCTCCTGAAGATAAATCCTCTTCCAATAAGAAGTGCTGATTAGTCGTCTTCTCATCTTCAAATAAGGAAGTGAGATTTTGGAAAGGAAAAATATTTTCATGAAAGACAACATCCCTGCTCACAAAAAATTCTCATGTGGATGGTGCGTAAATCCAATATCCTTTTTTCAGGGTTGGATATCCCATGAATATGCATTGGCGGCATGAGGTGCCATTTTATTCTCGTGCCCTACTGTAGTCACATAACAGAGACACCCAAAAACTCTAAGATGACTCAGATCCGGTTTCCTTCCATACAATATCTCAAATGGTGTCTTCCCTTTTAGAATGCATGATGGCATGCGATTAATCAGGTATGCTGCTGTGATCACACAATTTCCCAAAAAATTCTCAAGAATAGATGCTTGAAACTTAAGGGCACGTGCTACTTCTAAGAGGTGACGATGTGTTCTCTCAACAACTCCATTTTGTTATGGTGTATAAGAGCAGGAACTCTCATGCAAGATTCCATTCAAGGAAAACAAAGAAGCACATTCACCATTGAAGAACTCTCTTCCATTATTAGTTCTAATCCGATATATTGTTTTTCCAAATTGAGTTTTGGACAAGGAAAGAAAAGTCCTTAGATGAGATAGAACTTGATTTTTGGATTGCATGAGAAATATCCATGTCGCACGGGAGAAATCATCTACGATTGTGAGGAAAAAACGAGAGCCATCATGATTCAAATTATGATAGGGCCCCCAAACATCAGCATGGCTTAATGAAAAAATAGCATCTGCTTTGGAATTACTATTTTGGAAAAGAGCATGTGTTTGTTTTGCCATGGGGCAGATAGGGCACTGAGGACAAGGAAAAGATGCAGTATGACCCAATCTTTGATGATTAAGAAAATTCTTATCATTGGTAGTAGTATTACACAATGATTTATTGAATTCAACATGAGGTAATTTAAAGAGGTGCAGAAAATCCATCCAAAAATACAGCCCTTGATCGACTCTACCCAAGCCCATCAGTTTCCCGATCGAAATGGCCTGAAAGAAACATTTATCAGAATGGAATAGGATGCGGCATGAATTTTCTTCACAAGCTCGAGAAACTGATATGAGGTTGAAATGAAAATCCGAGACATAAAGCACATTTCAAAGTGTAATGAGAGAACTAAGATTCACAATACCAAACATGGTGACTTGAGTGGTGTTTCCATTTGGAAGTTGTACTATATTGGAAAATGTAACTTCTTAATAGTGGAGAACAAAACCTTATGACAGACTATGTGGTCACTAGCACTTGAATCAATAATCCATGCATTCTTCGAAATTGAGTTCATCAGACATTAGGATGTACCTGTGAAGCTTCTAGTCTTATCAGATGCATCCAATTTCTTTAATGCTTCCATCAGCTCGTGATATTGTTCATGGGTAATTGATTTTCTCATTGATTGGCCTGATACCTAAAAAATTGTTGAAAATTTCCCTTTTTCCTTTTCTCATGGTTTTCCATGCAATTTCCAACGGTTTTTAATTGTATGGTGCAAGCGCTTACAATAATCACAATACATTTTACCTTTCCCTTTTGGGCTATTATTTTTTGCTGCTAAGGAGGGCCTATTTGTGGACGAAAAACTTGGGCCAGAAAGTTGGGCCATATGGGTCGTTCGATCCACTGAATAAACTGTCGCATGAGATATCCGGCCCATGAAAGTTCGCTCCTTGTGGACCGTCTATTCAGCGATATTGATGCTCCGTGGGCCGTCGGATCCACTCGCTCCCAGAAACAATCGTGAGCCGTTCAATTGTTGAATGAAATCGGGACCGTCGGCATTTTTCTTAAAACTTCTAGGGTTTTCGTCGGGGAACCCTAATTGCAACCCTAATTGCGCCTCTCTTCCTCTCGCCCATGTTCCTCTGCGAAGAGCAAAGATGGCTCCTTGCCGCCAAGACCATTCCATCTCCTCCTTTCCCATGGTCCGCCATCCTCTATTGACTCTCTTCCTGAATAGCAAGTTGATAGATGCGGCCGAGGCTCGGCATGGTCTCCATGGTCAAGATCTACGGGAGCGGAACGACAAGTAAGTCTCGTTTAGGATGAGGAGAAACCTCATCGCATTCTCCTTTTCCCGCATTCTCTTATATTGTTGCAGAATGGGGTCGAGCCAGTCAAATTTTTCTTCGGCTGCTTCTAATTCATTCCACAAAGCCGAAAGCTTGTTGTAAACGGCCACGACGATCATGTTCCCTTGTTTCAAATATGAGATCTGTTATGTTAGAGAAATATTTTTTACCTGATCTAGTTTTCCAAACATCTCCTTAATGTTTTCCGACATTTTTTTCGAATCCTCCATCGAGAGGAGTCCGGCCGCGACTTCGGGTGCAATGCAATTCCGATCCATGTTCTGACTAGTTGGTTGCATCTCTTCCAAAGCCGTGCCATTCGCTCGTCGGATGGAATCGGAAACGTTCCATCAATGAAAACCTCCTTATCCTTCGTTACCAATGCTCGCCGGAACTCGCGCGACCAGCTCAAATAATTGTTGGCACCGGTTAACTGTTGACTGATAATTTTTAGTTCCGGTCCGTCATCGTTTGTTGTGTAAAGAGGGTCGCCGAGTTCCGGCCGGCCGCTGGCAACGAGGATTTGGTATGGGAAAAAACCGTGCACGAGATTGGAGTAGGGATTTGCGCCCAAACCCGAACCACTTGACCCAATTCCATGACCGACATTGTGAAATCTCGAGTAGGGATTCGTTCCCACACCCGATCCAGTCGACCCGCCCGTCTGCTCCGGGCCGATGGTTGGGCTTGCCCTGTGACATCCCAAATTTTCAACCCTGTCTTCTACTAAATGAATTGTGCATTTCATTAACGTGTCTATAGGGTTATTCTCAGAGCCGATCACTCTCGAGATAACTAGACTATCTGGGGAAACCATTAAGGGATTTTAAGGCAATAGACTTGAGAATTCGACCAGGAATCGGCTTCTCGACCATGCCCATCTATAGAGGCCATTACGGCACAATTAAAAAAAATCGATTTGAAATCAGAGATAGACTGGATTGACAGAAATGTGTGGCTAATCGTGGGTGACACCACTAAATTAGAAAATTCATGTCGACCGGTACTAGACTGATTTTCTTATTATTTTGATACCCTGTGTCTGTATTTGAATCCTCGGAATTTTCACGACAACCGAGAGTCGCCAATGAGTCGAGTGGGTTCATAGTGGCTTGAAGAAAATCGACCACGGGTCAATTGCACTTAAAAATATCTGAAAGTTACCCAGTAGCCTAGGTCACGCTAAAAACGCGTTGAATAGAAATTAACCGCCAATTCGAGTCCGATTTCAGAAATTGAAGTTTCGGTCATGTCACAATAAATTCTAGGAGTGTCGACTCAGTCTTAGAAGATTTTTCAGAGATTCCGAGATTTTTACAGAAAATCGGTTCGGACGCCGCGGAAAATCAACGGAAATTCAGATCGGCCGAATTGAGGAGATTTTCGACTTTCAAACTGAGCTATAAGGCAAAGGGGACCTATAGAAATTATGTAGACTTTTTCTACATCAAATTTGGACGTTGAATTTGGGAATTCGTCGAAGAAATTGGAAGTTCAAAATGGGAAATTCGGAACTAAAGGAGGGCAGCATTAATTTGGACTTTAAATTGATTTATTGGTGAAAATTGTGATTGAAAGTGATGGGGAGACACAGGGGATGAGATTGAGGCTTGTGGGACCAAAGCATTCAATGTAATAGCTAAGGATTATCTACTTTCACCCTCCTCTTAGCTGGCTTCCCTTCATCACACGTCCGGACCGCTGCCTCACTCTCGATACATCTTCAAGCTTCAAAGTCTTTGGCCGCCTTCATTTTTTTCCTCTCGCCAGAATCGAAGCTACTTCGTGCTTCGTGTTGATGCCCCGTTCGGTCCAACCCCAGCACCGAAGACCTGCAGTAATTCCACGTGAAGGTTGCTGCTTCGTGCCCTCTTCTCCACCGAACAGTCTTCTCCGCAAGCAACGACGCCAGCTCCATCTTTTGCCGAGATTGCTGCCACTTGGCAGTGTTTGTGCCTGGTTTGGTCAACAACATCTTCAACCGAAGCTCTTGGTTGACCGCAACAGCCCATACATGCGCACGGACCAGTCGCCAGCAACACCACCGAAGAAGGAAGCCTCCACACATCTGAATTTCCTTCAGCTTGCGCCTTCAACGAACAAATCCCTGCTTCGTCGAGGCTGTCTCAACCGAATCCCACCGTCTCGGCCAGCTGCTTCCTCTCCGTGGCCTGCACTTTCCTCGGGCGTGTCGTCATCCACGAAGCCAGCTCGTGGAATCGAGCAAAGCGCAGCCCACCACCCGCAAACGGCCCAGCAAATTCTAGCGATTTAGGCCGTGTCTTCAGCCCAACACTTTCAGCAATTCGGGCCCAGCAAAATTCAGTCCAATTGAGGGCCATTTCAAGCCCGCAAGAGTCCAACAGCCCAATCCTCTTTTTTTGAGGCCTAGTTTCCAGCAATCAATTGAAGTCCAGCCCACAATTTGAAGCTCAAGTGAATTAAGTCCAGAAATTCAGTAGGCCCAGTCCAAGCCCGCCGGTGTTGTCGAAAGCCCGATTTCGGCCGCCGTCGCGTCGCCATCGCGGTGATTCGGTCTCCGCTTTTACCAAGTGAGTTTTACTCACTAATGCTTTCTTAGTTTGCTAATTATACTTAGGGTTGGTTAGATTTAATTAAATGCAATTAGGTGGTTAGATTAAATTAGAGACTTAATGATGCATGTTAGGTGGTTAGAAATAGACATTAGCAAGTAGACATGCCATGTTATTTATTGAACGAGTCTCGGTAATTTTCCAGGCTCGTTTCGGCCTCCAATTAGGCATTATGGGCCTAAGTTGGATTTTAATATTTATTTATTTAATTTTCGAAATTAATTATTTAATCAATTATTTTTCCGGAAATTCAACCGAGATGGCCGGTGATCGGAATTTTGTGCTAATTGTCGTGGTGCAGTCCGTTTATTTAATTGAGCTGCAATTTATGTGGAATTGATTTAAATTGTGGATTTTAGGATGTGTTCCTAAAAGTTTGTTTTTAATTATTTGATTGGGAAATGATTGGGTACCGATTATCAGTATTGATGGTGGAGTGGTGATTGAGAGTGGCATCTAAAAGGGCACGTGGGCTCAGTGATTTGATGCATCACTTTGGTGAACTAGTACCTTAGAGAATGCACGTGGCCCCAAGCATCGTAAAAAGAGTACGTGGGCTCGGTGAATTAATGCATCACTTTGGCGAACTAGTGCCTTAGAGAATGCATGTGGGCGTAGGGAAATTAAGTGAGGCATCTTGGGAGAGACACGTGGGCTCGGTGATTTGATGCATCACTTTGGTGAACTAGTACCTTAGAAAATGCACGTGTGCTCGGTGACTAATATACATCGTGGGGATTATATGATTTGGATGACATGTAATCGACTGGTTCGATTTGTTTTGAGTAGTTGGGTGCCTTCTATAAATTGTACTGATTTGCGGGTGGAATGCGAGGCCAAGGTAAGTCCTCGACTCGTGCGTGTTTAGGCAGCCCATAGTGTATTGGCTTACTAATCGGGTCTTAGGGGTAGAACTCGGCGAGACATGGTCTCATGGTTATTGAATAACCATTTCAGGACCCTGAGGAGGAGCCGAGGAGGAGGAACCTGAGAAGGAGAACACTGATGTGAAACCTGAGGAGGAGAAAGATTTTTGAAGAAGAAGATGATCCAAAGAGGGATCTTGAGTACAACCCGGATGTGGATTGAGATCACATCCCTTTTGTGAACCCTGTCGTAGTGTAGATAGGTGTGAGACTAGTATGCTGTGAATGGTATTGTAAATATACTATGAGTTGTGCTGTTAATAAAAGTGTGGTTGTGAATTTCAATCTGAAAAATATGGCCTGCTTTTCTATCACATTGTTTTATTGTCTAGAGATTTATAATTGCTTCTGCATGCATAAGAAAATGAAAGGGTCGGCGATACTTAATCCTGGGATATCGCACTGTAAAATCGACCAAGGTGAGGAATGGGCGCGTGCCCGAGAATCGGGGTGTGACATGCCCCGTTGTTGGTTGGTGGGCCTCCATCGGCCTGTGCATTGCTTTGGTAGCCCGGCAATGATGCATTTGGGCCCGGCCCATGGTACCATGGATAAGGTATCCACTGGTAAGGATGGTCCGAGAAGGGCTGCCCCAGATTAAACTGAGCCTAAAGTTGCTGCCACTGTGCGTGTTGGGCTTGGGCATGGACCTGGCTCTGCTGATGACAACAGATGAGTCTTGGTTGCCCGAAGTTTGTGGCGTTGCTTCTCCCGCGGGTTGGTCGTCTGAAGTTGAGGTAAGGTCTTGTGGCTTGGTCATGGTGAAAAGAAAATCTCTCAAAAAAAAAAATTGATTCTTACGGCAACTCTTCTTTGCAGATGAGAATTCCTTGTGAGGCAATCGAAGTTGAAGCAAAAAAAGTTTAGGTCAAAACCGGAGGAGGCTTTGATACCATGTCACAAAAGGAGATAAAGCAGAAAGGGGATTCTAGAATTGTAGGAGGAATTCTATAGAGGAAGAAATTGTATGCTTCTATTACATTGTAATCTCTATACAAGATCGTATTTAATTACAAAAGATGAATTAATAAAAGGAAAGTAAATATTCTCTAATCTTTCTAATCCTAAAATAAACATGATTCCCTATCAATTTACAATTGATACAAATTTGCTAAATCATATCTTCCAACATATGGCATCACAATGTTATCGATACAACCTACCTAGCTGAACAATCAACTTCGAAGCCGAGATTCACATGTATATCCATCTACCAAAGCCGCTACTATAGAGGCTTCTTTTAATGTATTGTCTGTCACTCTCTCATTAGAGAATTTTCGTTCCACTCTTTGAGAATCTGATGCTTCTAGCTTATCTATCTTTTATGCTAAGTTTGTGGCTTCTGGCAATTCTAATTCATGGTATTCTAACTTCTCTTGCTGCAATCAAATGACATCAAACTCTAAGATGTTTGAATCAAAATCCGTCCTTTCACATGCATCCACAATTCTCTAATGCAAGTTAGGGTGCGTTTGGATGGGCATTTAGAAAGCCCATCCAGCCCCCAAAGCTCCTTCAGTTCAAAGCAGGGTGTTTGGCAATCATTTTCAAGGAGCTTTCAAATGAAAACGGCCTTGAGAATGCTTGAAAGCTCAAAGGCGCAGTAGGGACCACCTTGGCTTTCAAAGATTTCACCAAATGCTGAAAACGTTTTTATTCTTCCTAAATTACCCTCGTTAATTTTTCATATTTCCGTTATTGCCCCTATATTTATTTATTTTTAATCGAAAAAGGAGCAGCCGTCGCCGGACCGGCGGAGGGCGGCGGCCGCCAGCGAGCCAGATCCTGCGCCGGCGGCCGTCGGATGAGGTCCCCGAGGTCGGGCGACCTCCGGCGAGGGTCGCGCGACCCGGGGGAGGGCCGCCGGAGGTCGCCCGACCTCGGCGACCCTCGGCGAGGGTCGCGCGACCCGGCGGAGGGCGCCGGAGGTCGCCCGACCTCGGGCGACCGGGGTCGCTCGACCCGGGGCCGCGCGACCCGGGCGACCGCCGCCCGGGTCGAGCGACCCCCCGGTCGCCCGAGGTCGTGCGACCTCCGGCGGCCCTCCGCCGGGTCGCGCGACCCTCGCCGAGGGTCGCCCGAGGTCGGGCGACCTCCGGCGGCCCTCGGCCGGTCGCGCGACCCTCGCCGGAGTCGGGCGACCTCATCCACGGCCGCCGGCGCCCGCCAGATCTCGCCGGCGCCAGCACTCTTCGCCGGACCGGCGAAGGGCTTAGCTGAATTTAAAAAAAAAAAAAAAGAGAAAAAATATACATTATACCCATTATACCCATCAAAGCCCCTTGGGAAAGTTTTTTTACCAAACGCATATTCAACTCAAAGTCCATTTGCAAAAATTTTTTACCAAACACAATTGCATTTTCCCCAAGTAGCTTTAGCTTTTCAAGATTTGCATTGGACTCAAAGCCCATTGCAAATCTTTGAACCAAACGCAGCCTTAGCCATATAGGAAACATTTCCACATCCATATTGTCCTCGTCGAACACATTTTTGTTCTCAAACTCTCTCCAAATTAGATTTCAGTAATTGTGCAGGCAATTGTGTGCACGCGGAGGAGGAAGAGGTTGGGCCGGCTGTTCTCGCAGCCCACGGGCAACAGGAACACCAGCTTCGTCTCCGTCCCTGCAATGTCCATTGTTGAACACGGAGAGAGTTTGGAGATTATCGAGGTTGTCTCGTTTCTTTCTTCTGCGCTGCAATTTGCCGTTCACTAAGACATGCGATTGCGCTTGCCTGAAGAGGAAGGGCAGCTGTACTGTACCAACTGATGCCAAGTGACCGTTCCAATGCTGATTCTAGACAACTGATTTGGACAATTATCTCTCATCTGTGACCCTCGCTCTCTTCCTTTTTGTCTCACTTTGTCTTGCGCCAACTCATTTCATAATTCTTTCAAAAATTAAGACTAAGTACACTGGTTTGTGGATCTGCAGATACAAGTAAACTCTGATTTCGGATGGCCTTATTGATTATTGTTCGTTTTGGTCGTGGATCACCAATATTGGTATTGCGTTCGCCCTGATTAGAGATGGCATGAGACTTCTTTTCCATCATAGCGTTGACCTAGACACAATTGTCTAGGTGACAGGTTCCGAGACGGGTAGATTTTAGTTTTTAATGTATACATGATAGGTTACAGGTTTAAACAATGAGAAATCAGTTCAACGAGTAGATTTCAGGTTTCGAGTGGAATCTAGAACCGCTTACCCTTAGATGTAGTTTCCAAAAAGAGAACCTTTCACATGGAAATAAAAAGCTCCATCACCGCTCGATGAAAGATGCTCGAGCAGCTACCTGTTGCAGGCACCATGAAGAGACTTTACTGTCCAGAGAAAACAGATCGGGAGTTGACAGCTATGAGAAAAGAAGGATATGTTAAAACTGGCTCGCAATAATGTGGGAGGGAGATAAAGCATCTCCTGATCAGCATCGAGACGCAACCTCTAATAGATCATTTTACCTCCCTCTCTCTCCTAATGCTTCTCCTTCAGCGAGCGACGGGTGATTGTGTTAATGCCAAAGTAATGTCGTCGGGACGCTGTTTAAGTCCCGATCCTGACTGAAAAGGAAGACCCACCAAGAGAGTCATCATCATAAATCAGTCCGAAGCATCTGCGTGGCAGAATAATGCATGGTTCGTACGGGCCCCGAAGCTTTGAAAGCATCTTTTGCTTTCGGCAAAGATAGCGAAACCCTAGAAGCAGCTTCACAGCCAGTCGTCTCTATCCTTCGAATAAGTAATCATGCAGATTCTCGAGTCGAGACACGAGTGCTTTGATCGATTCACCTTCGCATCACATGATTACGAATAAATAATTCTTCGGGCACTGATGATGCCACGTCGCGTTGCTAAACCATTCTTTTTCACGCTTAGCATTACTCTTTGGTGAGATGAAGCAAACGAAGAATACATTGCTTCAACCTTTGTAGGAGACATGTGATGTGGGTACAGGGAAGTGAAAATTACGCAAAAGTAAAATCTATACAAAAAAATATTTGTTTTCAATTGAGACCAGAGCTGTCAAGCTCTAATCTTGCCGTTGTTTATTGGTGTTTTGGACGCCTTACACTGCGTATTTCGAAAAAACCAACACCAACCCATGACTTACCACCCCTCCGCCAAGGCATATGGTAAATTTTTGCCTCCAACCGGCATCGGACGCGCCTCCACTACGCACGCCTGTGTGCGCCGACCGTCCTTCACCCATGCTGACGTCATCCACCACGACAGCGCCACATCATCTTTAACCATTAACGGGCTGTTGACTGTCGTTGATCTGTTCAGATTAAACCAGCCAAATCAATCCCATCGCATTTCTGATCAGTTTGATCGCTTTCTAACTAGTTCCTAAGGTATTTTGGCATTCTAAGTTCATTTTTGGCCTTATTTTTCTCCATATTGACTCTCCAGGTACTGTTTTTTTCATATTTATTATTGTGTTTACCACGATAAAGTACGTACAATTGATAAATTTTGTAAGCTTTGTAATGAAGTGGTCATATGGCATCCCGTTGTTATCGATTACGACCTAATCAACCTCACATGTATATCAATATGCCAATGCTACTACTCTAGAGGCTTCTCTCAATGTATTGTTTGTCACTCTCTCATTAGAGGATTTTCATTCCACTCTTCAGAACCTAGTACTCCTAGCTCCTCTGTCTTTTATGCTTTGTTCGTGGCTTCAAGTAATTCTAATTCATGGTATTTTGACTCCGCTTGTTGCAATCAAATGGCATCAAATTCTAACATGTTTTGATCAAATCCGTCCTTTGACATGCACCTACAATTCTCAAATGCAAGTCAGCCTTATAGGAAACATTTCCGCATCCACATTGTTCTTACCTAATATATTTATCGTTCCACTATTCGGGAATCTAGTACTTCTATTTCCTCTGTCTTTTATATGGCACCTCCTCCTGTATACACTCATTCAAATAAGAAAGTGTGCCGATTACATTAAGTATTGTATGGATTGAAGCAAGCTCCCCATGTATGGCATTCCAAATTCAGCTCAACCATGAAATATCTTGGTTTAATTTCAAGCCTTATGATCATGCTCTCTTTGCTGGGCGCATACATCTTTGGTACATTATGTTGCTTTTATATGCGAATGATGTGGTTATTACTAGCAATGATTGGAATGGCATTACAAAACTCTAGCATTATCTCAATCGACAGTTTGAAATGAAAGATCTTGCACAACTCAGCTATTTTCTACGCTTGCAGTTTGTGTCTGACACTAGTTATTATCTCTCTCAAGCAAGATATGCCTCTGATCTTATTTCTCAACTTGGCCTCACTCATAACAAGATTGCTTCTATTCCTATTGAGTCCAATGCCAAATTTAATGACAATAATGGAACTCTTCTTTTATATCCAATACTTTATTAGCAATTGGTTAGCAATCTTATATGCCTCACCATTACCCATTCTAACATCGCTTATGATGTTCACATTGTTAGTCAGTACATGACCGCTCCTTATACGACTCATTTAGCTATAGCCCTTCAAATTCTTCGTTATGTCAATGGTACATTATTTCATGGCCTTCACATTTCTACTCATTCTAACTTGGATTCGACAGTTTATTCTAATGTTGACTAGGTCGGTGACCCTCAAAATTGTCACTCCTCTACAAGCTACCATTTCTTTTTGGGTGGCTCACTTATTTCATGGCGTACCAATAAACAAAGGGAAAATGTCACAAATGGTCCCTATACTATTACTTAATGTGCAATTTGGTCCTTGAACTTTTGATCGGCTCAATTTGGTCCCTGAATTATTGATAAATGTCCGATTTGGTCCCTGAACTTTCAATAAGCTCAATTTGGTCCCTGAATTATTGATAAATGTCCGATTTAGTCTTTCGTTATTGTTTTTGTTTTTTTTTTGCTTCTTCTCTCTTCCCTTTGCCGCTCCGGCGGAGGGAAGCCGGCGTTCGGCGAGGGTCGCCCTCGCCGGTGTCGAGCCCCTCACCTGATGCCAGCGAGGGGCTCCCTCGCAGATCTGGCGAGGGCAGCCCTCATCGGCGTCGGGCGAGGGGCTCCCTCGCCAGATCTGTGAGGGAGCCCCTTGCCCGACACCGGGGTGCTCCTCGCTCAACGCCGGCGAGGGGCCCCTCGCCAAATCTACGAGGGAGCCCCTCGCCCGACGCCGGGGTGCTCCTTCGCCGGATCTGGTGAGGGAGCCCCTCGCCGGCGTCGGCGAGGGAGCACCCCGCGTCGGGCAAGGGCCGCCCTCACCGGACACCGACTTCCCTCCGCCGGACCCGGAGGGAAGAGAAGAAGAAAGAAAAAAAAAAAAAAAAAAAAAAGGAAAAACGGTAACAAATGACTAGATCAGACATTTATCAATAGTTCAGGGACCAAATTGAGCCGATCGAAAGTTCAGGGACCAAATCGAGCCATTTATCAAAGTTCAGGGACCAAATTGCACATTAAGTAATAGTATATGGACCATTTGTGACATTTTCCCATAAACAAAGCACTGCCGCTCACTTTAGTATAGGAACAAAATATTGAGCTCTTGCTAATATGACATAGGGGTGATCGGGTCCAGGGTAGGTAGGGTCTAGACCTGGATCCTGTACCCGACCCTATTATAACCGATTCCCCTTTTCTGGACCCTATACTCGACCCTATTTGTATTGGACCATGTATCCGACCCATCCTATTTTTCCGATCCATCCTATTTTTCCGATCCTGTTCCAGGGTCAACCCTGTTTCTACTAGAACCTGTTTTGCAATCTCCCGATATCCTATACGACTTTGAATTTTATATTAATAAGCGAGAAAATAACGTAATCCTCCTAATTTATATTGAAACATTAAGCAATAGTAATAAATTAATACATAAACTTTTTGACTAAATGAAAAATTAAGGATTCATAGGGCAAATTATAATAAATAAAATCATAAGGCAAAGAATTAGCAACAAACATGGATCTAATATTAGTCTTATTCCCACAACTACTACATGAAGCTACTCATTTATGCAAGCATAACTCCTCCTACAAAAGAGAAATTAGGCGAGCCAATTCATGTGATACACAAGAATTTGGCGGCAACGAACACCGTTTGTCCATCAAACGGTGCGAGAGGGAGCCGGTGAGGGAGGGAAGCAAGTGAGGAAGAGGAATGACAAAGGAGGAGTGTCGTGCGTGTTTGAGAGAGCCAAGAGGGAAAACATCATGTGATTGCGGGAGTAAGAATAGAAATCGGGGGAAAAAAAAAGGGTTTTAAACCTCTACTTACAAAACCAGTCCGGGAATCGGTTCCCAAACCGGTCCAGAACCGATTCCCGGGTGGGTAATCACTCGGAACCTGTTCCCGGACCGGTTTAAACCGGTTCTGAATTTTGGGAACCAGTTCCCGGACCGGTTTCAATGGAAACCAGTTCTCGACCCTGTTTTCTGGGTGGGCCGGTTCGGGAACTGGGTATACCTGGTCCGGTTGCACACCCCTAATACGACACCAGAATTATTATAGTTTAGTGGTCACTTGAAGACATGGGAATGTCGCATCATAGCAAAACAATAATTTATTACGACAGCCGAAGTGTTATCCAAATTGCATATAATAATGTTTGCCATGAACACACCAAGAACATTGAAATAGATTGTGATTTCATCCGACATCACGTTCTTCGTGGCATCATTCGACTTGTCTCTGTTTCATTTGCTAAGTAGATTGTTGACATCTTTACCAAAACACATCCACTTGGGTGTTTTATGAATCTATTCTCCAAACTCAAGTTGACATCTTTCAAATCATCTTAAGTTTGATAGGGATGTTAGAGATATATTTAGGATATTATATGAATTTGTATATTTCTCTTAATTGGGGAAATTACCAAAAAAAATCTAAACCTATTACGATTGTGTCAATTAAGTCATAAAGCTTTTGTATTGTGCAAATTCAATCCATCGAGCCAATTTAGCTGGCTAGCATTGACATAGACATTAGTTGACCTACATGGCACCACCAACGCTAACGCAAACAATTTTTAGTAATATTTGTTTGAATTTTGTCTTTTCCTTTTCTTTTTTTTTTTTTTCCATTTCTTTCTTTTTTCTATATTTTTCCCTTCCCTACCTTCTCCCTCTAATTGATCACCGGCGATGATAAGCCAGAATAGGGCCAATGAGGGACCTTGTTAGCCTTAGGCAAGCCTAGCCTAGCCCCTAGCGAGGCTTGAGTCCTCGCATGAGGCCGCGAGGACAATGGCTTGGGCAAAGCAAGCCCTCATTATCACTGGCAAGGTTGATCTCGCCAATTCTCGCCTCTTGCTAGTCGCGAAGCCAAGGACCGGCTAGAGGAAGAAGGAGTGGAAGAAAAAAATAAAGACAAAGAAAATAAAGAAAAAGGAAAAAAATTAAAAATTAAAATATTATCAAAATTATCCACATTAACATCAGCAGCGCCACGTAGGATAATCGACATCCGCATCAATGCCGATTAGCCAAAATTAGTCAAATGAACTGAATTGACACAAATGTAAAAGATTTTGTACCTAATTGGCTAAAAATAATATTGATGACTAAATTGGCACAATTGTAATAGGTTTATGACTTTTTTTGTAATTTTCCCTTTCATTGGTCCTCATTGATTGTACTTAATATTTTATTACCTTAGATAGTTATCACGTAAAGTAAATAGAGAGAGAGAGAGTGTCGGTTTTGTAGACGAGACCAAAAAAGCATATTGAGAAGCTTCAGATGGAGAAAAATGTAAAAGTGCAAAAAGAACAAAAAACAAATAAGAAAATAATTTTAAAAAAGTAGAATAATTCTTTTAACTATTTGAGTGAAGAAGGAAGATAGGGTCAAAGAGCAAACTATCTGGGGGCATCATATCTCAAGATCATCAAAGTTCGATTGTCACTTTCTTGCGGGAAGAGGAATATTCGTTATTGTTTAATTAGGATAGATTTAACTTTAATCTTTTCCTTTTCATATTGAATTGATGCACAAGTAAATTGCGTGATTTATTGTAAATCAAAAGATATTCTCGTTCAATTGTTAGTGAGAAAATACAAAAGGACGTAGGATTTCTGTTTTCTTATTTTTTTTTCTGGCGGAACTGGAATATTTCAAGAATTAGATATAGGTAAAATTCAGCACATAAATACATATTCTTAAAGACAACGACTTACTTCTTTTATATAATATAATAGATACAAATAGATGATGGATTTTAGCAGAGGCACTAGTGAGAAGTGTAACCCATAACCATAACTAAACAAATGGAAATTAAGTAATTGGGAAATTAATAATTTTTTAAATGGTCTTACCGATTTATTGGTACAAGTCTATATCTACTATACATGACATTATTCCAATTATTCATGGATGATTTGAGGATTGGAATTCTATAATTTAGATTTTATATTACGTGCTTTGAACTTTTTAGTGTTTATTTTATTTTACATGCTATTGATAAATGGGAAATTTTTATTTTTATTATTGCATTTATTTTCAATTTGCTTAATTAAGAATAAAACAGAAAAAAAAAAATTGGTTAATTTCTCGGGTAGACTTGTAACGTGGTAGATTTCACTTTTTAGGGTATGCAAGATAGGTTATTGATTCCAAAAAATAAGAAAAATATTCATAGTCGGAGTGAAAGTTCTAATCACAATAATGCTACTCATTTAGTGGGCATCAGGGACGTTCAAACAGTTTGACCAATAGATTTCAAGTTTTATATGGAATTTAAAACCGCTTGCCTGAGTTTCCAAAAGAGAAACTTCACATGGGAATCAAAGCACCATCACCACTAGATGAAAGATGCTCGAGCAGCTAGCAGTTGCAGGCACCATGAAGAGACTTTTAATGTCCAGAGAAAACAGATAGGGAGTCGGACAGCTATGAGAAACGAAGGATATGCCAAAACCGGCTCGCAATAATGTGAGAGAGAGACGAGGCATCTTCGATCAGCATCGAGGCGCAACCTCGAATTAGACAAATTTACCTCCCGTCTTTCCCCGATGCTCCTGCTTCAGCGAGCGACAGGTGCTTGTGTTAATGCCAAACTGATGTCGTCGCGACGCTGATTAAGTCCTTGACAAGAGAGTCATCATCACAAATCAGTCTGCAGCATCTGCGTGGCAGAATACTGCAATGGTTTGTACGGGCCATGAAAACTTTGGAAAGCATCTTCCCTTTTGGGGCAAAGATAGCGAAACCCTACAAACAGCTTCGCCCCCACGCGTCTCTATGCTTCAGATTAGTAATCATGCAGATTCTCGAGTCGAGCCACGAGTGCCTTGATCGACTCGCTTTCGCATCACATGATCACGCATAAATAATTCTTGCCGACGGTACTCCGTCGTCGCTAAATCGCTCCTAGTCTTTTTCGCGCTTAGCATCACTATTAGGTGAGATAAAGCAAACGAAGATTGCGTTGCTTCGATCTTTGTAGGAGCCATGTGATGTGGCTGCATTAAAGTGAAAATTACGGAAGGTAAAATCTATACGAAAAATAGTTATTTTCATTTGAAACCAGTGTCATCGAGCTCTAATCCTTTACATAGCCAATTACGATCGTCGATAATTCTAGACTTAAAATATTATCCAAAGGAATTACTAGTTTAAGTAAATTAAATGCACAATGTAATATATGAGCTTTGACTTTATTTAATATGATGAACTAGGATTACATGGGTTATTATATCCGTGTTCTTCTGGCAAAAATTCAAATATCACATTAAACAAAGTAGAAGCTCATAGACACTGAGAAATAATTGGGGTGTAATGGGATATTATTGAATAAGAAACCCCTTTGATCTTTTCAAATACACTATCTTTGTTCGGTGGACTTATGCGCTGCCTTTTTATCTGTTAAACACTGGATATAAAATTGGATAGAGAATAATTCTAGGTTCCTAACCTATTGAGTATTCGGCGGACCTAAGATTTAATAATAAAAAATCCCAAAAAGAAAATCAAAATTTTTGACGGCAAAGATTAACGAATCCCTAGACCCAAACTAGCAACTATTGCACATCATTTACCACTGAGCAACAATGCCATGTCGCCTTGTTCACGGCAACACAATCGATGCCTCTCTTTAAAGTCATTATGGTTTGGAATGAGTAAATTAGATCGATAATAATTTTCGTATTTTTTTTTAATCTATCTTACTTTAATTTTCAAATTTTTATTTTATTTCATAAAATTGAACCTCACACTTGAAACTAAACGTTCCGACATCTAATCTTCTAAGAAAATGGGGGTGAATTTCCGCCTCCCTTCCTACCGCTTGTTTACGAGGTTAAAAAGCATAAGTGTCATTTACATCTCCAACCCTCTTTGCTCTCCATCACGATGGTCTCGGCACCATCCGCGAAAAACCGCCATTCATATTGATTTCACCATGGTTAAGGATCATCGAAGCGGTTGCTCGTTGCCGACAGTCGCTGCTCGGTCGACAGCCGCCTCTGTGGCGGCAGTCGGATCACGAGGACGGACGGCGGCCCATGCCTTTCCTTCCTCCCCCCTCCCCACTCCCGGGCGCTCCCATAACAAAGGCACGCGGCACGGAAAGAGAGAGGTCGAAAAAAAAAAAACCAAAACCACGGGACGCGGCGTCATGGACCCGGTTTTCCTCTTCCCAATCCAAAGCCGCCACGTGCCTCCCCCTCTTTTGTCTTTTCATCGCATTACCCCAATAATGGATCAGACGGTGCGGGGCCCCCCTTCACGTGCCATCACGCCCTCTCTCGGGTCTCGAGAACTTTCTCGGGAGGGGGCGACACGCGTCGCGACGGCAGAGGCCTATCCCGTCCCACATTCCCAGACGTCGGTCAGGTGAAACTCCCCTCGCCCGGCTCTTCTGTACCCGTTCGATTATTGGTCGCCCGCCGCGGTCGCAACCGGGCGGAGACAGATTCCTGTTCCCAAAATGCCCTCCCCACCCCCCAATTTGCTTTTTCGTTTTGTCTTTTTACCTGGCCCCAGCTGGTCGAGAAGAGATAATGTGATTATCGTCCAAAGGAAGAATGGATAGAGATTCAATCGTATAGTTTGGTTGGCCCCGCACCCGCCCTAATCTATCATTACACTCACGAGTTTTTTTTTTTTCATGTAGAAAATGATAGTTCGTTTGAATGTGACGAAACATTATAATTCATTTGCTAGATATAATTGATTCTTTTATGACACATTTAACACCAATAGCCATTTTGATTGGTCTAATTTCTACAAATGAAATTCATTTGTGCAAATTGATCATATCAATTATAGCTGATAAAAAAAAAAACGGCGACACATGCATGTCAATCGATTTCCAATTTGAGGATGTGTGAAAAATTCGCTTTATTTCACGAGGGCTCCGGCCACTTCCGAACATCCCGAACACCCTCGCGCCGCACGGCCTCTACCATGCCACCACGTCACATCGAGCGGGCCCGCATCGATTGTGGATAAAGCGAAAATCCGACGTGGCGGCCCCAGCTGCAGGGCGTCCCTGTAATTTCGCGGGGGCCGGGAGGATAAAGAGGAAAACCAAAAGCAGGCAAAAAAAAAAAAAAAAAATGAAGCCGGCCTTATCCGCTCGAACTCGAAAAAACTCTATAAAAAACCACCTCCCGGATCGTTCCTTAAGAAACTCGAAAAACCAAAACCGAAACGACGAAACGCATTCCTCAGTCTCATCGAAACGGCCATGCAAGCATAGCAAAAGCCCCGAACGAGGAGGATAAACGAGATACAGTAACTGAACTCCGCTTGCTCTCGGCTCTTGCTCTATATCTTCTTCAGATTCTTCTTCAATGGCGACCGCCAGAAACTACATTTTCCGGCCGAGCCACCGGTTCCTCGACGCCGACCTCGCCGCCTCCATGTCCCGCGGCCCCTCCCCCTCCTCCTTCGAACTCGACGAGTCCGACCTCTTCTACAACTCCCCCCGCTCCGGCTCCCCCGATCTGCGCGACCGATCCGCTCCCACCAGCACCGCCCGGATCCGCAAGAAGCCGGCCGCCGCGAGACGCGCTGGGGGGGCGGCGTCGCTGCCGGTGAACGTGCCGGACTGGTCGAAGATCCTGCCGGAGGAGTACAGGGAGAACCGGCGGCGGGACAGCCTGGAGAACGACTTCTTCGACGAGGACGGCGACGGCGACGGCGACGAGGGGGAGGAAGAGGACGAGGGCCGCGGCGGGGATGGGGGGAGGAGGAGGATCAGGGGTGGGTGCCGCCGCACGAGCTGGTGGCTAGGACGAGGAGGATGGCGTCGTCGTCGTCGTCGGTGACGCTGAAGGGGAGGGAGTTGAGCAGGGTCCGGAACGCCATCTGGGCTAAAACCGGCTTCCAGGATTGAATTTCGGAGGGGATTATTTCCCTTCTTCTTTTTTCTTTTTTTTTGAATTTCTAATTTTCCCCTTTTTGGGTGGGTTTTTATTAATGGATATTTAGCGTACACGGCATGACGGGCTCGAATTTCCGACTCTGAAAATTGACGAGCGAAGAGAGCCTCCTTCGATTTCTCGTTCTTCGTACTTTTGGAATTTTCCGGAAGGACGTGGCGAGGGCATAACGGTAATTAAACCGGGGGACATGGGACGCCTCGCCCTCCACCGCTGTTCGTGGCGGGGGTTTCCGATTCGATGCGGCGGGTGGGGCCCCCCCACCGGCGTCGAGAAAGCAGGGGCCGCGGTTGGAGCGACAGCGACCCCCGCCGGGAAGCATTTCCCCGCTGCGAAATGCCGAACGTGCCCCTCCCTCGTCTTTTATGTCCTTTTTTTTGTTTAGTACGGTAATATTTTTGGCTTATTCGTGAAGTCCGACGGGTCGTTTGAGTGTGTTTGGATGGGTAAATGGCCGCTCCAGATTTTGTAGGGGGAAAAGAAATATTCCTTCGTGTTTTGGATGATGGGAAATGGATAACGGTGCATAAATGAACTGGTTTCTCGTAAGTAGCGTTGAAGTGACCTCTTTGTTTTGAACTTTTGGCGCGATTCTCGGAGGAATTGCGGTCCTCTTTGCTTTTTGGCAAAGATATTATTATGGATGATTGCAGTTTATAATGTCCGAGAGTGTAGATGATAAGAGTTCTTTGACTTTGTTCCTTCGCGCAAATATTATATGATATATATATATATATATATATATATATATATATATATATATCTGTGTGTGTGTGTGTAAGTTGCAGTTACCTGATTATAGGTAGTTTACATTTATGTGATTTTTTTTTTATTAATATCTTGAAAATCTCAAATCGTAACACTTATAACAAATTTATCCCAAATTTTTTTTTCACGAAAACCCAAAACCGATACAATTTTTTATTATAAAACCCTAAACCCAGACATTTATAACAAATTTACCCCAAACCGATTTATTCGACCGCAAAAAATCCAAAACGAGTAAATTTGGACAAATATATCATCCGCTTTTTGGTGGTCAAAAAAAATCAAAAAATTTTTTGTAAAACGGAGCGTAAAATCCCAAATTAAGATACCAATCAACTTCAGGATTTAATTTAATAATTTGACAAGAAATTAAAAACTTTTTGTTTTATACCTCTTGTCTATTGATACAAAATAAGCACTTTTTGCAACTGACTACTTCGATCTAGTGATAAACAAGTGCGTACCATATGCGTGGTGACAATTGTGGTGGCTGTAGTTTGATCTTGATCCTAAATTGTTCCCAAAGCTGGAAACTTGTTGCTACTGAATCGAGACTTGCTTGCCAATCAACATCCCCACTTCCCAGATTGATCGGCAACGCAAAATCTGGATTAAGGCATCCCAATGATTTAGGACTTGGGTTGGTGCTCCAACGCTCGAAGACGGTGATTGGAAGAGGAGAAGAGTGCCGAGGGTCCGAACTACGATTCTAGAAAGTCCGACGACTTCCCTGAATGAACTCTTCTTCCTTGCGTAGGCATTTCTCTTGGTAGGTTGTTAGGTCGCAATAGATAAGTAGTGGCAATTGGCGATGCATATGAACAGATTTCCATTGTTATGGAAACTTGGCACCTGGATAATGGTCGAATTGTTTTGAGGATTGGTGCGTGCGTGACTTTTTAATTAGTGGCAGCACCGTTGTGATTGCCAAATAGACAAGGGTTCGATGGCATTCGATCTAAACCCAATGCCATCGGGTTGGATAATATTCAATGATATAGTCTCGTTGGTTAGCTCACGGGCTGACACGTTTATGGGCCGGATTGTCTTGCTGACAGAAGCCCAATAGGTTAGCTCACAGCCTCACAGGCTCGGTCTATTCATTCAAGTGAAGCCCATCCTCTTTCATTGAAGATGAAAATGGAGGGAATTGGCTCGTTCTATGGATGATGTGATAAGAAAAAATCGCGATTTGACCTGGGTTTGTATGGAGTTCGCGGCACGACAGGAACGGCGCAAGTTTTGCCCAGCGCGATTGTCTTAATTTGATCGATCCCGATAATGCAAATACCAGTGTTACTCCATCCATCGCCTAATTCACTGAATTCAAGAATAGTTACGATAATCAAATCTTCGTTAGGGGGACCTCGTGTAATTTGAAGGGCGGGTGCTTACTTTGCAGATGTTCTCTTTATATGCAGGATTAGACCACGATGGGAGAGCCTGGAAAGTGACTAGCAAAACTTCCTCAACGACCAAAAAAAAAAAGTGAAAAGAGAATCCCTCTCGCGTGAAATGAACGCATCATCGGTAGATGACAATGTTATCACTGTGCAGTAATTACGTGACACTTGTCAAAAAAACTTAAATTGTAACCGAAAATATACATCAAAATGCGTGAAAGCAAAGCGTTTACTGTCCTGTTAAGTACAATATGTCGAGTTTCACATCAAAGTATATCGATTAAAACCCCGCGTTTTCTCCATGTTATTTATCACTTTCTCTCTTTCTCTTTCTCTTTCTATAAAAGAGTAGACCCCACAATAATTTATAATTATTTGTTAGTTGATTTTTATAATTCAAAGCAAATTGTTATTTTATAATGGATTGAAAATGTCACATAATCATTTTTCCTTTCTAAATATTCCCTTCCTCTATATGGTTAGACCAAGACAAGAGAGCCTAGGAAATAAATACTGAATCTCGCTTGACCATAGAAAAAGAAAATGAGAACGAAATTTGACCCGTGTGAAATGAATGCACTAGCCGTACATAACAATGTTTATCACCGTGCGACGATTACGGGATACCTATCGAGAGAAATCAAATCGTGACCGAAAACGTACATCGGAATGCGCGTGCGCGAAAGCAAAGCGATCTTCAACGTTGCTCACCCCCCCCCCCCCCAATAGAGCCTAGGAAATAAATATTGAATCTTACCTAACCATAGAAAAAGAAAATGAGAATGAAATCCGACCCGTGTGAAATGAATGCACTAGGTGATACATAACGATGTTGATCACCGTGCGACGATTACAGGATACCTATCGAGAGAAATCAAATCGTGACCGAAAATGTACATCGGAATGCGCGCGCGCGAAAGCAAAGCGATCTTCAAGGTCGCTCACCGGCCCCCCTTAAATAAAACCCGGACGATATGCCAGATTCCACATCAATGTACATCCATAAGAAACGCGCATTTTCTCCGTGTCATTAATCACTTCCTCTCCTTCTCTCTCTCTCTACGAAGGCTATGTGGGAGCAGCACACGTTTGCCTCATTGTCATTGATTACAAATGGGCGTTGGGTTAGGGAATCTGCTTTTAATGGAGGGAGGAGACTAAGGGTGCGCATGATAAAATTTATGGAATATAAATTGATTTACGATAAAAAATTGAGAAGTTAAAAATTTTAGCTTCTAATTTCTTCTTCAAATCTAT
Organism: Eucalyptus marginata; assembly: GCA_014182565.1. Taxonomy (NCBI): domain Eukaryota; kingdom Viridiplantae; phylum Streptophyta; class Magnoliopsida; order Myrtales; family Myrtaceae; genus Eucalyptus; species Eucalyptus marginata. Next base: position 8,998,296 of record CM024594.1, on the reverse strand, counting down.
TTACGGAATAGAAATTTGTTCCGAAATAGAAAAAATCAAATTGCGTTATCAAACGGTTTTTGCCCAAACCTTATTATGAGGAGAGAAAACGGAGAAATAGACAAGTAAAAATTTTATCATGCATGCCCTAAAGAGCATATCACTATTCCAAAAAGTCGCAAGCCACACCTGTCTTCCTGGTCTGATCTGCCCCAGGGGAGGCACTTTGCTCAAGGTTGGTCTCCACCTGCCTTGAGATTTCAGCATTCCCAAGGGTCGACTTTCACTCGAAAGCCCCTTGAAGAATGATTGTCAAACACCTCAATTTGAGGTGAAAGAGCTTTGGGGCTTGAAAGGGTTTTCTAAATGTCCATCCAAACGCATCCTTCGATCTTTTTCAGTCGAACGGAAGTTTCAATGAAAACCCCCCAATGGCATTCTCGTAATTTTGGTCGGTCAAAGTTTTCATCATATCTGGAGGTGGAAAAATTTTAAAAAGCTCTGCTCCCCCCGCTTTAATTTTGTTCTGTTCAGTCTCATTAAATGCCTAATTGACTACTAAAGCCACCTCCCCAAAAAAAAAAAAAAAAATCGAAAGAACTTCACATCGCATTGAATAACCAGTGAAAGTGAAAGTCCGACCAGAAAGAGGACGGTCTTCTCGTCATTTCACATTAGCCCGCCCGTTGGGTTACAGATTTCTATTTCATGGACGACATTTCTTTCGTGCCTAACTTTTCTCGCATTAATGAAAATGGTCTGGTTTGAAATCCTTTTCACAACTCGCATTTTGGTTTTCCATCGTGTTCAAAATTATTTGGGACAACTTTGAAGGGGTTGATTATACGTTTCTAAAGATTAAGGCGTTTGGTGTATAAAGAAGATCAATTTCTTAATGTCGAGAACAAATTTTCAAAGGTAGTAAGTTAGATCGAATTAGTCAGGAAATTAGTTAATATTTTTAAACAATTTGATTAAGATATTGGAGTCTAAAGTGTTCTTTGTTTGTTTTGAATGTAAAGACTCTTGCCTAAGTTTAGTTATAAAAATGGAAATTCCCACAAGCCATGTATGAGATACTTGAAAATGACTTTGAAAAAAAAAGGGAACGATTATGCTAGTGTTGTGGAAATTAGTATGAAACTTTCTCATTGTCACGATGATGAATTGAGTTGATGTCGGTGCACAAAACCTTTAGGGTTGTCATCAATTCATCATATATGTTGCCAACATAAAAATATGTAATGCCTCGATTGTAATTTGAACCTAGCAATGCTATACTTTAAATCTTTTTTATCATAAAATTGCTCACAAATGTCATGACAAACGGTCTTGAGACTTTTTCTAGGGATTGCACTATTTTTCTGGTATCATGATTTTTGAGAGAAATGTTTGGAGTTTCACTTCAATTCATCATCTGATTTTTTTTTATCAACCTAAATTAGAATTGTTGGCGAAAAATCATGCGTAAATTGGGAGTACATTTTGTTTTATACTTCGGTGAAAACAAAACACCACTTTTTGCTTTCTTGTCACAATATAAGACATTATCCATGCATCAAAAATCATAAAAAAAAGAAGAAGAAGAATATGATATGTATATCGATGTGTCAAAATTATAATGTTGTGAAATATTTAGGTATTATGGGGTTAAAAAAAAAGTTCAAGAGTGTATGTTACACATGATTTGAGTTAATTAAAAAGCAGAAAATAAAAGACTATTCGGGCATGTCTAAACTTGACCAAGCAATCCGCATCATACTCGAAAAGAGGGAAAATGTCATTGGTAGCCAAATGCCTTTCATAGATAATGACGCGGAATTTGCGCAATCTTTCGTGGCTTGTATTGAATCACATATTTTGTTATTTGGAAAAGTAATCCTGCCTTCAAGATATCGATGCAACAAATTGTAGACTTTCGTTCTTTTCCACTAATAAAAAAAAAAGATATAATTTTTCGTAATTGTTGCTGTAGAAAATCTCGATCGAATTTCAATATAGGAAGCGATATTAGGTACCATATGCACATCCGCGCGTTTTTTAGTCTAGGTCGAGGACGATATTTTATGAAGTATGACCCGTCAAATCCCATCGAATTTCATGTCCGAAATAAAATAAAAATATATAAAAAAATAAAAATGAGCGGAGGAGGAAAAAAAGAGAGATGAAAATATATTTAATTAAATAAAAAAGCTGTGAGAAAATTCATGGAAAAGATCGCATCCATGCAGCCGAACTTTCCGTTGACTTCCCATCCCTAAAACTAAAAGCACCCACACACGCGCGCATAATATATAAATATACAATTATTTATATATTATATATAAATAATTATATATATATACTCGAAATTAAGAAATTACAAAAAAAATAATAATAAATAAAAAAAAAGGAAAAAGAAAAAGAAAAAAAAAATGCCCCATTCATAATTTCACCCATCTCCCTCTCTCTCTCTCCTTCGTGCCGCTTCTGGTCTTCAGTCTTCGCTCTCTCGGCCCCGAAGAGGATCGAACGCGTCTCCTTCGGCCCTACGACCGGCGCGAGCAGGGCAAAACCCTAGGCCGGAAACCCCCGATCTCCGGCGAGCCTTCGCCCCGCCGTTCGCCGGAACCGGGACCGGCGCCTCGATTCGCTCGCGGCCGGATGCTCTCGAGCCGGGATCGGAGCTCGTGAGCGGGAGAGGAATTGACTCGACTTCGAGAAGAAGCGGCGGCGGCGGCAGCGGCGGTGGTGGTGGGGAAGAAGGGGGAGGAGACATGTACAAGAACCAGCTGCAGGAGCTGGCGCAGCGGAGCTGCTTCAACCTGCCCTCCTACGCGTGCATCCGGGAGGGCCCCGACCACGCGCCCCGGTTCAAGGCCGTCGTGAACTTCAACGGCGAGACCTTCGAGAGTCCCAGCTACTGCTCCACCCTCCGCCAGGCCGAGCACTCCGCCGCCGAGGTCGCCCTCCACTCCCTCGCCACGCGCGGCCCTTCGCACTCCCTCGCCGCCCGAATCCTCGTGAGCTCTCTCCTTCCCGATCGCCCCGTTTTCGCTGTTTCCCCGCTTCAATGCGCCTCTGCGTGGCGGCTGCGATGTTCGATTCGGGCGATGCTTTTGGTTTCTGCCGGTGCGAGCATTCCGTTTTCGAGTAGCTCTACTAGATGTCGGTTTCTCTCTGATTATTAGGTCTCGAACCGTCCGTAGTGCCGTTTTGATGCGCCGGTTATGGCGGCTCGTGCGTCTCTGACGTGCTCGAGTGTTGAATCCACGGTGTATGTGCGCGTGTGTTTTAGGCAATTTCAGCTTCTATCGTGATGTTTGCTGGTGGACTCAGTCACTGGGAAAATGGATCCAAGTAAAGTCGATTTCTTTCTGCTTTTCTTCTGGCTTTTGTATCATCTCGATCGAGCGGACCTGAACTTTGGAGCTAAACTAAGAAATTTCTGATTTTATGAAGAGTAAAAGTATCAAGAGTACTTGATTCTTGCTTATTAGCCAATCATGCTGATGCTCATCACAATGCTTCACCGAGCGTTACTTTAAGATGTTTGCGAGAGTTAAATTGGGCAAGTCAAGATAGGGGTCTTGCTTGTTCATGTTTTGGGGGAGATTTAGGAGCCGGCGCAATTCAGAGCCTAGGATGATAACTGAACAGACTTGGGGGTGAGGATTCTTGGAGAACCATGTGAGCATTGTGGTTTCTGCTTTCTGATGGTTCCAAATTTCATATTACATTTGAGTTTCTTTTCTTTCTTCAATCTACATCCGAGCATTACAGTTTCATAGGCAGTTTGTGTTCTTTTCTTTCTACATTCTCAAACATAGAGTTGGATAATCAAATGATGCGTTTGTTGATATGTGGTTCAATGGTAATTGCTCTTAAGTGACCACACCTTCTGTGTGCTTTTTGTCAGCATCGTTAGTATTTTGTTTAGGATTAGACTTCTTAGTAGAGGTCATTGCTAGGTAGGCTCAGGCCGGCCCGAAGGTCTCTCCTAATATGCTTCCCAAGCCTCCCCATACTAAAAAATTTATAAAGCAATTTTCGGGCAAATCTTTCTCATGTAAGGCCTTTGCCCGAGCCCGTCCATTTACCTTGTGGGCTTCTATGGGCTTGGGCAGGCCGCCTGCTTGTTGATCACCTCTACTTGTGAGGATATCCACTATTGCAGGACAGATGTTCCTTTCTTAATTCATTGGTGTTTTCCATTGTTAGGATGAGACGGGGGTTTATAAAAACCTCTTACAGGAGATTGCACAGAGAGTTGGAGCTCCATTGCCACATTACTCAACATTTCGATCAGGCCTAGGCCACCTGCCTGTGTTTACAGGCATGGTAGAGTTAGCTGGAATCATTTTCACTGGAGAACCTGCCAAGACGAAGAAACAAGCAGAAAAGAATGCAGCAATGGCAGCTTGGTCGTCTCTGAAGCAATGTAAGCTATTCTAAATTTTATCTGGTTAAAGTTTTAAATATCATGCGATAATTGCATGCTATGCTGGTAAAAGAAAAGGTCTAAACACTGCCTCTGGTTTTTTTCTTTTCTATACTGTTGAATCTCTCTTAATGAAAGGCAGGTTCCATGGGTTTCCTAAGAAGATTTAAAACTAAATAGTGTTTTCTGTGGCGTCATATTCCCAATTTCTGTGTATCTTAGTTTATCATGATTGTTACGTTGTCTTACAACATCATCTTTATGGCTGAAGCACGAGTGTTCAAGGGCCATAAGAATGGTGAGTTGAGTTGTGTTGCATTTATCTGTTTAAAAGAAAAAAATAAAAAAACCGGTGTTACACTCTGTTTGTGGTTGAGAGAGGTGTTATTTTGGACTGAAGTGATGACAGAACCTAGTTTGAGTACACTTTATTTGGGGTTAAGACTGGGGCTGTTTTAGATTGAAGTGATTTATCTAGCTTAAGGCGCATAGGACGCTTAAATGTGGTGAATGCAGGCAAAAAGCTGTTAGCATTTCTGCATGAGTCCTTCATGTTGTATGAAAATATCTGCGGTTTTTTCTGTCACAGATCCTAATCTTCATTTTACATTGAGCATGTTTATTTATGGGTTGCGTCTCATCATTCCTCGAGCGGAAGTTCACCAACTTCTTTCCCTTCTTGCAATAGTGTCAATTCCTATATTTTTGATAGAGCGCTAGTCTCCCACCTGATATGGTTCCATAAGTCTTTTAGAGTAACATCCATCGCAGCTGCATGTGTGGATGACTTCGTCTCTGATATTTGAATGGTATTGACTTTTCAATTTTTTTGCAGTGTCGAAAGAAACTGCTAGTACATCATCTGAGCCAGAGAACAATGATGAGCTGGAGCAGATAACAATTGCACGAGCTTTACAAAACTATCGTTTGAAGGAGAAGGTAGCATTGGCTAACTCCCCCAGTGGCACGATACCGTTCGCAAAGAAGTTTCAGATTCAAAATCTAAGATCAACTAGCCCACAACTTCCACCCATCACCACATCAAAGATCCTTCCTCTATTCCAAAAGACAACTTCTCGAGTCAGACCTTCGCCAACGTCCACAAATGATAAGCCATTGCCAGTTCCAAGGTCTCCATCTGCAGAATCTCGTGGAGCCCACCCACAGAAGTTCCCAGCTGCTGGAGCTGCTCCTTACGTCCCCATTCTGCAGTTTAGAGCACCATGCCGTGGTATTGCCCCTCCAGTGACAATAAGAACTGTATCACCAGTATATGCTGCTCCTCTCCATCCACAGCCTTCAGTGAGGTTGCAGCCTCCAATCATGCAGGCATCACCTGTGGGAATCGCCCCACCTGTCTGTACCAGACAAGCTGTGCCTGTGTTCGCAGCACCACCGGCCCGGAAGGATATTCCTCCTACAGTTTACAAAGAACCTCCTCTTCTCAATTCTCTTGTTTCATGTGATGCGTCTCTCCCTGTTATAGACGAGAGGAAGAGTGCAACTGCCAAGCAGCAGCAAGAATCTGAGGTAGTACAGAAATTGAAAGAACTTGAGATCTGAGTGGTGTTCTGGGAAAATTAGGAATTTGTGAACAGTGTTATGGCTCCTATTGTCTTAGGTTTGTTTTTTTGTCTTCTCACCTTGTTACATTAGTGCCCCTTTCTTCTGATATACTCTCTCTCTCTCTCTCTTCCCCAATTTTGCTTTCTTCTGATGATGTAGTTGTCCAGTTCTCTTTCTGAGCTGCATATGCAATAGGTTAAATTAGCTTCTGTTCTGAAGATGCGGCACCTTTGCAGATTCAGCAGCTGCGCCATCCCCTTTTTCTCCTGTCAGTAAGTGATGAACATTTTGGGTTTGCGAGTAGTGATTTGAATTATACTGTCCCATTCTTGACTCCCAGAATTTGTTCGTAGAGACTTCGTTCCATTTCTCGTCTGTCAAAAAATAAATCAAGTACGTCATGAAGAATCAATTAGTCCGCTCGATATTTTATAAAATTTGAACAATTTCAAATTCGCCTCAACTAATGATAAAACCAAGACAGGAGTATGATGCATCAACCTTGTTTGCCCCCATCACCCCTAAAAGGCCCATGCAATGTGCTGGCAGCAGTGCTTGCTTTTTTTTGAGAACCAGAGAATCTGCTTCTGTTTGATCGGATGATTGAGAAGGAGAATCCGTCAGTTCCCTTCAGAAAGCAACAAGCGACGGAAGGGCGTGTAACGATGTGAGGCTTAAGCATATTTCGGGGTTTAGCAGCTTGGTAGCTCCTCTCCTGTTGTAGATTTCTCAGTCTTACTAAAGACTATTCACGACAGCAGCGCTTGAGTTTTTTTATCCCTGTGGGTGCCCGACATGCCTGAAGTTCTCGGGTCCGAGTTTTCCTTGAGGTACTCGTATTCGCAATTTTATAGACGCCCTCATTTCTCACCCATCAAAGGACATCCTCCACCACGATGTCCGAACCTACACGTTATCAGTGTGGAACAATAATGTCCGTCCTCGATTAACAGAGTAAGGTAGATTAGGTTGTGTCGATTATATGCGTTACGTAGCTCCAAGGGCATTATAATCATGTGAGGGAATCAAAATTTCTTTCAGGCTTAGGGAGCGGAACATCATAGCATGTTCCTCCGTCCTGTATCGCAAATGTAGCGGTTGCATCTAATACAAACATATATCATCAAAACTCAGTGTGCATTGAGACCTTTGTATCCTGCCGCGATTCCGTTATACAATGCCTTCACACCTACATAAGAAAATAAAACCAGCATTTGCGAATCCAATAGAAAGCAAAAAGAAAGCCCTCCCAGTGTCGAGCGCTGTTACGAGGCTCATCCGACCAATTTACACTACATTGTCAAGACTCACCTCGCCCTACTTTACAGTCCTATTCACACAAGACACAACTCGAGCCTTTGAGGTATCGAGGGAAAAGAAAAATTATGGCACGCCGGAAAGGCTGTTTAAAGCCGAGATGGATTTTCCAGCTGACTTCCCCTTAGTCCTGCCTTGCTACATCTTCATCGGGATGCCAGCGACCAAAAATTGAAAAGAAAAGACGGCAAAGCAACAAACCAACTAATGAATGCCATCGCCGTGGCAGTTTCAAACTGAACGCAGTGGTTCTGGGAACAGCTAGAGAGATCATTGTCGATGAGGACTGTAATGCCTGCCGATGCACATGCTGCTGCAAATGTGAGAGTGGAAGTGATCTGCGAGTTTAACACAAATGCACACAAATGCAAACAATCTTAGAATTCTCTCTGAAGACCAGTTACCTATAGTATGATTATGACAAACACAAACTCGACATTCTGAATCTAGACATCAAACATTTGACCAGCAGCAAGCATGATATAAAAAGGTGCAATTGCAAAATAAGATTGTCATATGAGAAATGCAATCTAGGTTTTAACTTTCTTAATGGAATAGGGCAACTCCATTCATTGGTTCTGTCAGATTTCAACTTACTCTTAGACCTTTAACGAGGTCAAAAAGTCACATGCTTGTGCAAAACACGTCTTTACTAGGTCAAACGACTTTCCACCAACGATAACATATCAACGATTTTCAAAAGAATCATGACTTAGAGGTGAGAAACTCCCAAGAGGATTCTTGCATTGAGGAACTCAGAATACTAAAAACCTAATCCTATGAATTATTTCTTTGAAAATCGAGTGTTTATCCTTGGCCATAAAAGAAAAATAGTGGAACTCAAGTCAAGCCTGAAGCTCCTGCAAGGATTGCTGAAAATGACCTAATTTTGGAGGTTGAACTAGGAATCAGATTTTCTCTATGTTCCAATCAATGGAGGTAAAGACATTCAACTAGGCCTCCTTATGTGTTGAAGCCATAAATTGCTCCACAAGAGGTTTGGGACACCAAAACTGATTCCAATAAATGAGTTTCAAGATTTCTACTTCATCATCCAATACAAACACTTAAAAATAAAAATAAAAGAAGAAGTCACTCAAGAAAACTAATGTCCCAGAGACAACCAGCAGACTAATGTTTGTAAAGTAACTTTGAAACATCCTCTGGGATAGATGGGATAAATGCTACGTTCAGTTCCTCAGTCAGTTCCCTTTCAGACACTTACAATGTCAGTTCAACAACATATTAACATTTCCTCTAGTGGTAACAACTACAGCCTTACAATTAAGCTAACCTATAATCACATTGCAAGTATATCATCTGCTCTCTGTCCTCCCCCAATGCAACCAAAGAAAAAGAAACACGCACAGGGGGGGAAGAGGGAGGGAGATAGTAGGGGGGGGAGAGAGAGAGAGATCATCCACTTAAGCTATATCCTAAGAAACAAGTATGAAGGAAAGAGGAGGAGATCAAGTCCCCTCGGTCGATTCGCTCAGGTGGTCTTCCCTTATCTTCCTTAACTTCAGACTTGTTCTGGTTTGAGAGAAGAAGAGAGGGAACGGGAAGTTCACCAGGAACAAGACAACTTATGGTCATCTGACAGATAAAATCAAGGGCAGTAAACTTAACCGTGGAATGAATTGCATCTGCAAGTATTCTACCGCAAATTTCGCATTCAATAAAGGCAAAAAAGATGTCAGCAGGTGGGAAGGAAACTACTTGAAATGCACTAATGTTATTGCACCCCAACATTAATGGACCATAAGAATTCATCTTAGGGGAAAGCATAAAGAAAGTAAAATGCATATATCAGATCAAAAGAGGATCCTCTGCATTTGTCCATGAAACTACTTGGTATACATATCTTACCCCATCACCCATGGCAAAGAACAGCACCACTCGATTATTCTGCAGCGAGCGCCCCACTAGAAGGGCATATATGTCCACAACAGCCAATGAAAAACTCCATATGCTCTGTAAGCCGGAAGCTGCTACAAGATAGCTGATACAACAGATATAAAAACTTAAGTGGATAAAGTTATAAACAGATGAATAGGGCCAGGTAACGAATATTATTTAGTCAACCCACCAACAAGTACCAGAATAGAGTAAATTAGTAGACATGGAAAATTTATAACATTGGATGCAGGCATCTCTCACAAAATTCTCAAAGCCTTATAAGCACAAGAACCAATCAAAGGCTCAGTGAAGGTTGAGCATATGCAACCCAGGCATAGGTTATGAAACGATCAATTATTTCTCAAAAGACTCTTTATGATCTAATCAACTATGCAGGACAGTTAAACACGTTCAAGCCAGACTATGTTAGCCCAACCCAATCATCAACATTGCAATCTCAATGTTCCCATGGCAACAAAGATACAATTTCAGATAAGAATGTTACATTCCTTTTCGTCGTACTGTCACAAACAAAAATCTTGATCCAAATAAACTAAATAAATATATGCATAGAATCAAAGGGAGCATAGTGTAAACTATCTTAAAAGAATAACGAAGATCATGCATGATGGTGCTAGTAAAGGATAAGGGTGGCAAGGTCCAGTAGATGCATTCCATGGCAATTAGTTCCAAAACTTTTGGAAGTTACTTAGCGTAAAAGGCCCCATTTGGTTACCGAGAATAGAGCCAGTGGATAGGGAATGAGATCCTTGTTACCTTTACTAATGAAATTTTCTAGCTTGGAATGGGGGGGAATGGAAATCGAGAATTGGAATGAAAAGTGCTCCATTACCTCATTTTCACTAATATGAGGAAAGGTGATAATGAATGAGAAAAATGTAACCATCATGGTAATTTTATAAACAGAGCTGAGGCTTCAATTTGCAAGTTTCTTTTGGGGTTAAAAAAAAAAGAATTTGCAACTTTGTTTCAAGAAAAAAATTGAATGGTAGGTATATTTTTATATTTACTCATTTTCATAGATTTACAGTAATTCAAATACATAGAATTCGATTCCTATATTCAACTAAGATGTTAACGAATGTGGTAATATAGATAACTATGACTCCGATTCCTTTTATATCTTCCAATTCCTTCCATTCTATCCTCATCACCTTTAATCAAATTTACCAAACTAGACCTAAGGCTGAAAAATACCAAGAACACTACCTTATAGCCTCTGCTGTCGATCCGACCTAGTAAACTATGCCAATAACTCATGATGTCACAAATAAATATATTCCTTGAAACCGAGAGTCTGCCAGTACTAGACCCTGGAAAGAGAATGACCATCCTGGCACAGAGAGCAAAATACTGGATCCAAGATTAAATAACACTCATACATTGCAATGTCTGTGATGGAAGTCTCTTAACTTAATTTGAGTCTTGAACGATGAATTCCATTTTTTCCTAGTTGTCACACAAATACCACAATAGAAAACGATGTGCTTTACAGCTTCTTCATATGCATTCTATAAGCCTGGTTCTTTCTCAAAAAATCTCGAGTTTATCTATTTTTATGCTTTTTATAGCAACTGCAACTCGAACTTCACAGATTGTGCATATCCCTCACTAAGTATGAAGGTATAAAGAAGAGATTGCATAAGAGTAAAATATTAACCATTCCAAGTTTCAAAAACATGCCAATATGCTCTTTCTGTCAAGTATTGCCCTTGCCCTAACACCCACACTTTCCTCCCATGAGCAGCAAAATTCAAACTCTAAGAGACTCGTTGACAAACCAAAACTAACAATTTTCTCGAATAATGCAATAAGCACTGGCCATAACAGAAAAGTCCACGTCAACAAGGATATACACGATTGACATACAGATAGAAATGGATAATGATTCTAAAGACTATTCAGATGCAGGTTGCGAAGTAATACCAGAAGGCCGTCACAGAGGGGAAATCACTGGTAGTGGCCATAACACAGAGCGCGGCAGCTGCGAACACAAACTGGAAAAAGCGCAAGGCGAACCCGCCGAGCGTGGCAGGCATACCCTGTATATCCTTCATCCTGACTCTCAGCCCATTTACGCCCTCCGTCGTAGGTGGATCCTCCACTGGGTGAACCGAGGCATGGCCCACGTTCATCTCTCCACTCCAACCCTCAAATCATAGCTGTCCTTGCCTCGACACGGATCCTATCAAAAATTCGACAAGGCGATTCACATCCAATCTCAAACCCCCAAAGTTGACCGAAAACCAATCAACTCCACCCCACCTAAACATTCCCACAAACGGGAAATCTAGCGCCGAATCAGACCCAAAGAAAACTACCCATTAAGCTATAAAACACCAAACGAACCCGCGGCGATAGAAAACCGGGAAAAGCTCGGATTTTGAACGGACCCAGATCAAGCTGCGGCGAATTCGAACCTGGTACCCGACGCGGCCGGCGGAGAAACGGGAACCCTAAGTCCGGCGGGGGGCGGGGGGCCGGTGTTCGCCGGCGGCGGATCGAATACTCGATCGGAGAGCGTGGATCGAGGGAGACGGCGGGGCGTAGAAGAAATCCGAGGGAGGGGGAGGGAGGCAGGGGAAGTTGGTGGAATTTGGAAAGATGGAAGTTGGAAGTTGGAAGTTGGAGGAGGTGGCAGCAGGGGAGATTAAGGAAGTTGGAAAGTGGGGAGTTCGATCGTTGCTGTTGTTGTCCTTCTGCTTCTTCCAATAAAGGCGCGTCGCTCCTGCCTCCGCCACCTATCACTTCTTTTCCATATGAATTTTTGTAAAATTTGTTATTCCACCCGAAATCATAAATAAATAAATAAAAAAGGGAAATTGAGGTGATACGACTTTTTAATTCCGTAATTGATTGAGAAAAATTATTTATATTTCGATGTGAGAATGCCATGAGATTATTCATTCATTTCGAACTTTGATTTTGGTGATGGCGTTTTGGCCTTCAGAAGCACGCACGTGCCTTCACGCAAGTGGTCACGTGCTTCTCTCTTATCATTCCTTTCAAAAATGGCCCTTTTTTTTTTATTAAATGCTAAGCACACAGACATTCTTCTTCAGCTGATCACGCGGGATGGAGTCAAGAACCACCAAGAGAGTAGTCATATAAAACCTTTTTTCTCTGTGTTTTCTAATGAGTGTGCACATCTCCGTTAAAGCATCATTTAGAGTTCTATTTTCAATAAATTGGGTACTCGAATTATCAAGAAATTGCTCTCCTACGAAGAGTTTTTATAGAATTTATAAAATCCAGCACGTGGGTTTTGAAAAATGGATTTAACCTTTTGAATTGCAGAATTTGATAAGCATCATTGAAAGTTATTATTATTTAGACTCAGCTCTAATAAATCAATCTAATGACGGCGTTAAAGAAAAGTAACAAATTTAGTTGTTTTGACGAATTTTTTCCACCTTGAGATTGATTGTATTTAGTATCTATCTTGTTTGGTATATAATTAACAAATGAGTTTTCACTTCTTCTTCTTTTTTTTTTTAATATTTCTGGATATAATGTTAGATGTGATCATCAAAGATGTGTAATTTCATTAGAATTAAATAAATTTCCTAACCAAACTGTTCACATGGTCGGCATATTGTTAATTTTTATAGACAAGATGTCGTGTTATATTGCATAGCCTCCACAAAGAATGCTTTTTGTAGGAAATGGTATTGGATTCAAGTCGAAGTGCATCCATCAATCATCTTTAAAAAAGTAACCTTTTCGTGTGTTGAATGATCAAATTCCGAATACATAGCCCGTATCATGTCTCATCGTGTTTGTGTCGTAGGGGGAATATAGGAGCACATATTTATTCAAATGAAAAATCGAAAAGACATCTTAATCATAAACATAAGAACGGCATCCGTTGGAGATTTTGTGAATTACTGGATAGTAATGAGAATATTCAATATATCGGTTTTCTGATTAGTAATTAAATAAAAATATGCGACCAAAAAAAATAGATAAAAAAAGAATTACTTGATGAAGAAGTAAAACAAAAATAAAAATAAAAAAATGAAAAGAGAGTCCTAGCACGAATAGAATTCTCTAGAGTCCGCTGGCCGCCTCACATCTTTTCCTTTTTCTTAAAAAAAATAAAAATATTTTTTCCCACTGACTTTTGACTCAATAAATAACGGTAAACGATTCGTCTCCACCATCTGCTTTAGCCATCATCGAACACAGCGAAGGGAGGAAGAGAGAGAGGAATTAGGGTTTCTTCGGAGCAGCGGCGAAGATGATCGAGGTGGTGCTGAACGACCGGCTGGGGAAGAAGGTGAGGGTGAAGTGCAACGAGGACGACACCATCGGCGACCTCAAGAAGCTGGTGGCCGCCCAGACGGGCACCCGCGCCGACAAGATCCGAATCCAGAAGTGGTACAACATCTACAAGGACCACATCACCCTCAAGGACTACGAGATCCACGACGGCATGGGCCTCGAGCTCTACTACAACTGATTTCCCTTCCCCAGACTTCATCATCCCCGTGTCCCTCTCCTACGGTAAAATTCCCTCTCCATTCTTTATGGAAGTTTCGAGCCTTCGTCTTTTTGAGTACTTTTAGGAGCTATCGCGATAGCGTGTAATTAGGCGGATGTTGAGTTTGATCAGTTCAGCGAAGATGATGTTTTCGGCTGCTATGACATTTATCGGTGAAGATGTTCAGATGTTCTGTTGTGTGTGATACTGTGTTTTCTGTTTGAACTGGGATCGTTTTTTAGTGGATTATGCTGCTGATTGAGGGAATCAATGTCATGATAAGGGTTTAATCTGTTTGATAGATGTATGTTTCTGTCGGCGCTATCATGGACTGCATGTTCGTTCTAATTGGTCGCAATTTCTTTCTATTTGGAACGAAAGGAAGTGCTTGGTGCTGCTTATGTTGATGCTGGATAGTATGTTGTGGCGGAGAGATAAGAGTAAACTATGGAGGCGAGGCATCTCTCTGTACCTGTTTAGATAAATCTTTGGTAGAGCGTGGATGATAATAAAGAAGGGTTGATGCCATGGTGCTACTGTTTGCTAGTTGACTTCTGAGCTACATAGAAAACGGCTTACTTCAAATATATGTGGGTGGATTGTCCTTTGAGTAGTTGTTTTGGAGTGGGAAGATGTCATCATGTAATAAGAAAAATAATACGTTTATGAGATATCTGGTATGTAGAAATTTCTCGAAACTAGAATGATGATGTCATCTTTATGAGATGGATTGTAGCCTTTAGATGCGACAGCGTGGAAACAACCTATATTTTGGTTTTCTGTTTCTGGAGAAAGACTTGCTTTTGAAAATTCAGCACTCCTTCCAATAGTTTCACATACAAACTTTGGTTAGTTTTAGCTGTTAAAATTGAACACAATTTCTAGCATACTTGCGTAAAATGCCGGGGTCAAAGCGATTGCAGTAGGAAGGATGTGATGTGTAGGAATGAGTATTAGTAACTTGGAGTGTCAATTGGAGATGTCCAAGGTTATATATGCAATATTATGCTGCGTGTAGTTGAATCACATACCAAGTCTAGAGCATTAACCAACAGTTAGATTTGCTCCATTGGACTTTTTTGATGTGGGAATGACATGGGTGTCCCCTTCAAGATCATATCGAAATATGACTTACACCTAATGCTTAGCATGCTGATATTTTTATAGTTTTATTTTTGATTATCTTTCACAGGAGTTTGAAGTTCTTGTTGCTATTTCATCTTTGGGGTATCTTATTTTCGAACATGTGTTTGTTTCCCTCTGTCTCTCAAATTTGAAGTTAAATGGAATAAGTTGAGTGATTTAGTTTGCACACATGTTGAATCTAATGTATATTCTTAACAAATGTTGTTCCCACCGCTTCAGTTGGTATTAAGGCGAGTTCAACTGACGCATTCTTGAATGTTATGTGATTTTTCCAATTAGTATGATGTAATTTCGTATCAAATTTCGTTTCCACCACTTTAGTTGGAATCGAGACGAGTTCAACTGATGTATTGGAATGAGGTTTGCTACGAATTTAGATCATGTTAAACTATGCATGATGCACAAGAACATGACAAAGGCGCATATCACAGTAAATTGCTCAACTTTCAATTGACTGCAAAGAGGCAGATCCACTTTATAAAGAGAAGATGAAAAATATATAGAAGACCTAAGTACCTTGCAAACCTGTGTCTGTCAATAAAGATCATATCACAGTAAATTGCTCAACTTTCAATTGACTGCAAAGAGGCAAATCCACTTTATAAAGAGAAGATGAAAAATATATAGAAGACCTAAGTACCTTGCAAACCTGTGTCTGTCAATAAAGATCCTCACCATTATTTAGATGCCAAGTAGTAATGGTAAATACAAATTCCTGTTCTATGTGTATCCTAATAAAATGAAGGAAGATTATGAATTCTAAAATGTGGATCACTTATGATTTGTGCTCTTAGCAAGACTCTTGATACTTTCAAAGACGTTGTTGCAATTTCTGCTCGTGCTTCACCTTTTTTGGTTCTATGAGGAAAAATATTTCCTAAAAGATTTTACTGTAAGAAGATTTAGTAGAACCTTTCATCAATTATATTTGTTTGGAATTGATTTTTGACTGATGCCTGGGATTCTGCTTTTATTAGTAAACCAATGTTATCATCTCTTCATAGAGAGGTGGTGGATGTTACATGGATTTAGTAGAACATACATTTGCTCTTTTTCTGGATATCTTCCAATGAAGACAAGATATGCTAATCGAGAATTGAATGTTGAAGTAGAAATGATTTATTTGAATTCCTATTTTTATGTGTATTAGAATATCAAGAAGGAATATCAAATTCTAAAAGTGTGAAGCTATTGTGCATTAGATGTTTTAATTGGATCCTTCCTATGCCAGGGGTTGACTGGTTCTGAACCTTTTGATCCCAATTTGATTGATTTAAGGTCAGAGTGCATGGAACAAGGCATTTTGAACCATTTGATCGCAAGTTGATTGATTTAAGGTCAGAGTGCATGGAACAAATTTAGTTTATATACGTTAGTAGTAAACATCAAAGTTTTATTACTTCAAAATGTGCTGAGGCTATGTGAAGAACATCTGCAACTTGTGCTCTTCATGTGATTGTTCTAGATAAAAACCACTGAGAGGAGTTCTTTGTGGGAAAAGGTACCTTAGGTGCTGTGCAAAGCCTTCTTCCCCGGAGTAACTCTGATAAAATAAAAAGTGGATGTATGTTGACACAGACTTTCAAGATCAAGCGTAATTTATGTTCAACATACGGTTGTTAACTTTGTCAGATAGTCGCGTGGTCTCTTCCTGTTTGATTTGGAAATTTTACCTTCTGGACCATAGATAGGCAGGAAAGAAGTGTAAGCTTTGATTTCACTGAGAATATTAATTTAGGTCAGATGTTGTTTTCCTTATGTTTGTCAGCATGTCTATGTCAGTTTGAACTGGCATGTGAAGTATTGGTTTCTTCTGATGGTTTTTTGTTGTATTCCCTGAAACTCTAATCTCTGTTTCCTCTCGGCCTTATCCATGGATATTTGCTTAATGTTTAGCATTGTTACATAGCATTTCACTTTTATATTAGCTTCGAAACCCATCTTTGAGGGATGAGAGTGTTGAGTGACTTGATGATTTTATCGTCTAACTAATCCAATGCTTGCTTTTTCACTGAAGGTCAATAAATCACATGGAAATCCTTGGAACTGGGGGACCGTGGATGGCTAAAAGCTGTAGTCTGGTTCCGTATACTACATTTGCATGGACAGTGCATCTCTACTGCCGTTGACTTTTCAACTTCTGTGACTGTGAATGTGTGAACTGGGGAGCAAACTCCTGTTATTGGAAAACTGAGCACCTAATGGTGCTGCATTGCATATTAAAAAATTGTTCAACTACTACATTCTGAGGCATCGTTCTGTGGCTGCGTGTCCTTATGATCCTTAACCTCACATTGCTCTCCTATTTTGCTCGATGACTACTAGTTCAGGACCCCGTCGACCTCGGTAGAAAGTCTGGTGGATTTGCAGCCTAGGCATAAGTTGTCGATGTATCTCGTTCTCGTTCTCCCAAAGCTGAAGAAAGTTGTCTCCGTAGATGGTATTTCGAATCGAGTCATCCACAATCCACCGACCGGGTTCTAGTATCTAGGAGTGAAATGGTTTTAAGTTTCAAGTTCTGTCTGAAATCTAGAGCCTATTCTCGATTACAGGCTCTTCATTTGTTGGAATTTAGAATCTACTTGTTAGAACTTGGAGCAAGTTATAGGGTCTAATGATTTATTTTTTTGGTTTCATTTTTAGTTAAGTAAAACAAAAATAACAACAACAATAAAAATGAGTAAGGATTTTATTAACAAGTGTCCATAAGTACTTATTGGATAGTATTAAGGAAATTTTATAGTTTTCAATGCATTGATTGTTCTTGTATTATACAGAATCACTATCTTGAAAATTGAATCATTCCGATTAAACTGTACCTTGCAAGGGCACAAGTTTCAACAAAGAAAATACAAAGCATTAGAGCATCACAGGTAAGAACCTGTAATTTTCTTTCAAGAAATTAAGGGTTACAATATTATGGAAGGAGTAAGATGTTTCGTTTATTAAATTTTATACTCACACGTACATCCGAATCAACATGGTAGCAGACCCTCCAGAAACAAAGAAAGGAAAAAACAAAAACTGGAAACAGTTCATAGCTCTACACATGCATGTAGTAAGCACATGAACGATGATGATCTTCAAGAGTACAACGTTCCTTAATTAGCCTGTTGTAAAATGGCTTCACACTACGAAAAGCAAAACTTGCGTGCCTCATTGGGGTCCATTTGGGGAAGGGCATTTTCGGGGACTAGCCCGCTTCCCATTAATCAATAGGGCAATTCCTCGAACAACATTAAGGGAGCCATTGAAAGGTGACTAAAACACCATAAACGAACTCAATGATTTCATTAAAGAAAGAAAAGAAACGAACTCAATGATTTCATTAAAGAAAGAAAAGATTGACTACCTCAGGACCAATGACAGCCATTTATATGTTCTGGAACGTGAGTAAGTTCAAGCTCTTTTTGCTGTCGCTCTTACTTCAAGTCACTCTAAAGCTTCTGCAGAATTGTTGCACCATAGACTAGCTCATACTAGTTATGCCAATGTTGAACTTTTGAGTAAACTTATATTACTACCTTTTTGAAGTAAGGTTCCCTCTAAGATTGTATGGTTAAGATGTTAACTTGGCAAACATCAAGATTCATTCAAGGTAGGCGTTCTTTCTGACTAACGTAGGCGTTCTTTCTGACTAACGTAGTTCATGAGTATTTGGGGATCCAAGTCATGCTCTATAAACGGCTGAAAATAAAAACAAGCTACACTTGTTGACTGATGAATGAGAAAAGGGTTCTCTCCTGTTGTCGATAGAGATGAACGAGAAGGACAAAAGGGAAGAATAAAGTCAAATTAGTGATTTGACTATTTTAGAATTCAAGGTTCCAATTCTTGGGTTCAGTTCCTATTCTGGTTCCTATAGGAATTGGGAACCAAAGGGGGAATCAATGGTTCCAAAAAAAAAATTGAGAACCTATCCATCCCTCCGTAGAATTGGAAACCGTCATTCTGATTCTTCGGTTCCCGGTTTTACCCTAGAACTATGCTTACCTCTATGAATACGTTTGGTCATCTGGATTTCTAATCATAATAAGACTGATATATTTAATCCACTGTTTGGTAATTGTAGTAATGAAATTAAATATATTCACATTATATTATATATATTGGTAGGTATAGATGGCATATCAATATAAATAAACCACAGATTTTATAAATGGAGATGGTAGAAATTTTTCGCGACACTCTTGGCTACTTTATTTTTATTTGCTTTTTTTTTCACTCTTTTTTAATTAATTTCTTTTTATTTATTTCTTTCTTCCCATTCCATCATTCTTTACTAAAATTTTATTAAATAGAAAACTGTACTAATATACCTAAAATACCAAAATACCTAAAATATGTAATAAATATATTGAATTTATATCATAAGAGAAAATTAAATTTGAATATATGAATAAAAAGAAGATTAAATTTAAAAACTAAAATTTTATTTTGTTATTTTGAATTTCTTATATTAGAATTTAAATATTATTTATGTTGAAAAATGATTTTAAATTTGTTAATTTAAGAAGTTTATTATTTGAGAAAAATAACTTTCCTTTTACAAAGATTAGAAATTATTTCCATCTTTATCTCATCTTTATCATGGGATAATTTTATTCGGTCTATATCTCTTTTTTATATCCGACTTTATCCCGTCTTGAGTAGGTACCAAACAACGTAGGATCGGATAAATCTTATCCCATCCTGAATTTTATCCCGACCTCTAAATACAGTCTGTAAGCATATTTAAAGGACTCTAGCAAGAGCCACATTTGGTAATTCACGTCCAATTCACCGGCGAGATAAGCTGCCTAATGTCATGATCGTAAATTTCGGGCATATTGAACCCGGCATCGGCTTTGTTATCCAAAAAATGGCAGTCAAAAATAGTCTGGACAAGAAGGATGTCCGTGTGAATGCATAAGATGCACGAGAAATACTAAATCTGAAATGGAAGTTATTCGGCCAAAATTAAAGATTCCGAACATGGAAATGTTCGGTCAAAGTCAATATCTTGTCGATCGAAAACTCGAGATGATTGATTCCGAGTGCAAGATCGAGAAATAATTTCCTGTCTTTATTAGTTGTAATCAGGCTATCACCGAATTCTTATCCTAAAAGACGATGTTGGGTACTTTCACCTATTTTCTCTGACCTTAATGGATTCCCAAATTCAAACGAAATCATATAAATAAGGAAACAAATAGACCTCGGCTGGCCAAGTCCAACGCGAGCCTTGCAAGGTTCACACGAAAATCGAATCTTCGACACGTTTTGCATATTAATTAAGCTAATCACGAAGTTAAGAGCCCCCTCCACTTGGAATAATCCCTCCCAAATCAAGCCCTTGGATCGTAGATTAGACGGTATAATTATTACATCAAGTGAATTTACCCGAGATTAATCGAATCAATGCCCACCTATTTACTTTTGTGGACCGACCGTCCTTAAAGTTTCCTTCTCCCTTTTCTAAAGGATCGAAAGATCGGAAGATCACGTGTAAAAGAGTATTGAATTTGCGCGAATTGATTTTCCTTTCTTTCACTTAATTCAGCGTGGCTCATGAATTTTGATTTGCTTTTAAAATTTTGGATGCACAAACATATCTCGATATACAAACGAGTGAATACACATGTAAATTCCTTTTCTAAATTTATAATTTTAAATGATATCTTAAATTTTCGAGAAATAAAAGAAAATTAGCGTTGGCTTTTATTGAATCTTAAACAAATAAAGAAGTAAAGTAGCCGAAAAAAAAAAAAAAAAAACCTAACAAACCTAAAGGACTACCAATTTAATAACAAACTTTGCAACTTTAAATAATATCACGAAAAACCCTAAGTTAATACTTCCGTGATAAATTTATTAAAAAATAATTTTTTTACCACGAAAAATTCTAAAATAGTATAATTATGGCAAATTTTATCCAAAGCAATTTTTTGATCATCAAAAACTCAAAACAAGTAAATTTATGATAAATTTACCCTCTGTTAATTTTCATCAAATTAAATTAATATCATGAAAAATCACAAATAGCTACAATTGTGAGAAATGAAGGATAAAACCCTAAACTAGTATACTTATTAATTGTTAAACTTAATAATTTGATAATAAAATATAACAAAAGTAAATATAGGGTAAATTTTCATAGATTTATCAATTTGAGGTTCAAAATTATATTAATTTAAAGTTTTTCAGGATATTAATCTAATATATTAAAAGGAAAAAAAAAACAGAAAAGAAGGAAAATAAACAAACTTAAAAAATAAGCATCCGTCGTTACCATGCATGACCCGTCTCGCGAGCAGCCCGGGCAACGAAAAGCTCCAAATTCTCGCGATAAAACCGCAAAGTACCGCGACCGTCTCGTTCGCCCTCGTTTGACCGCCGCGGTTAAAAAAACCAAACCCAAAAAGCAAAAAAAAAAAAAGAAGAAAGAAACAGAGAAAACAACGACGCCCGACTCGGCGAAAAGCGCGGTCCTCGCGGAGCACGGAGGTGGGGGAAAAAATCGCGATTTCTCGGACAGCCCCATCGGGGCGATCCGGGCCCTACACGTAACCCCCGACCGCGTCCACGTGGGATGTTGTTAGCTCGGACGGAGCTGCTGATGGGGACGGAAGAGAGAGAAAGAGAGAGAGAGAGAGAGAGAGGGACCGGCGCGGGCCCCACCGATCCCCCGCACGAGCGGCCCTCTACGCCACGTTACCGAATCTCTGTCGTTTCTGCGGCCTCCGGGGTCGGACTTCCCCCCAAATTTCCAACCCGACAATCCCCTCCTCCCACCTCCACCACGCCCCGAGGCTGACGTGGCCCCGGCGTCGAGTCGGCGTCCCGTCGGATCGGATCGGACGGCCCGCTTCGATAGCGTGCGCCGACCACCGAAGACGGTGTTCGGCGGGCCATCATTATTTTGTATCAGGTATCGGTCCACGCGGTTCATGATTACGCAGCGACGTGGGTGGAAGGTATTGATTACGTATGCCATTCCATCTCCATTGATGAATTTCAACGGTCGATAATATCGAGCATTAGCTCAAAAAAATAAAAGAAATTAGTGATTTTGAGTGCGTGACGAAGTTGGCATTAAAGGTATGTTATCTCTTTCGATATATAAATATCGTGTTTCTCGAACTTATCTTTTAATAATTTCTTTCTTTCTTCCTTACTATGTTTTCTTGTCAATAGCTAGAGCGAAATGTCCTCCTCAATCCTTATAGGACATGTCCAGCAAAAGATTAATCTATAGTTTATAATTCATTTTTAGGTAACATGTCGTGAGTCTAAATTTGAATAAATCCGAAAATATCTCATTCGATGAACATGATTATGGCTAAGTTTTCCTCCAATCGAAGTCTCCATTGATGGGTTTCTTTTGAAAAATACACTTCTAGGTGACCAAGCTTCAACAAGGAAAAAAAAACAAGAATAATGACAGCGATACACCTCTTGTAATCCTCAAGGATAGTTGGAGAAAATTTTCGCCAACCCAAATCGGAGAACATAGAGAACAATTAACACTTAAACACCTACATTTTAAGAAACCCTATTAAGCATCGATCGAGACGTATTGAGTAATTTCTGACCACAGGATAAACTAAGGGCGGATGTTGCTCATATTTAGAAACGATTTTTCTTCAAATGAATCTTGCCAATATCCGTGACATTTTGCATACATATCTATAAGTCGAAATTCGATGAACGAAATCCAAACCCTCAAGAGACCCTCATCTTCCACGACGATGGACTCGCCTCCTACCCATCTGTCTCTCTTTCAATGTAGTTTTCGAGATGACCTCAACACAACACGATACAACACGGCACATGCGCCGTGGCCTCACGGAGAAAGGGAGAAGAAAGAGGGACACGACGCATGCCCAATTGCCCATAGCTTCTGGCGGGGAGGGGGCTTGCTTGATCGGGACGAAAAGCTGTTTTCCTCGCTGGTTTTTCTTGGATCTAGCGCGACCTTTTGTCAAACAGACAGGACACAGGCATTGAAAGATGTTGCGGAATCGCAACTGTGCGTGTCAAGATACCCGCTTGTCGCTTGTCTCTCCAATTGGTTTTTTTTCTTTGACTTTGGGATTGGGAAAGAATGGGAGTTTTCAGACAGGAAGGAAACATCAAAAAGCTTGGGGAGTCGTCCGCAAGGCTCTTGATTTTAGCTCGGTCCAACTCCCAAAACTTTGACCACGACCTTCTCCCTCACAACAAGCATCTATTATTGTACTGTGTCGAAGAGTTGTCTCGGTTCGCCGACCGAGCCCCGAACGTTTTATCTGGGTCGCGAACGATTCTAATATATGTTTGGCACTCGAAAGAAGTCGCGTTGGGTTTTGAGTTTCCATGAACAGTTTTTAGAACTCGATCGACTTGAAAGGATGAAATGTTTAGGGTTGCTCGGATCGCTAGCTTCACGTGAGCAAAGGTTTGACATCGCGCGAGAGAAAAGGACGAAAATCTGCACTCCATATATGCCCTATTAAATAATCCGGATTTGCATCTAGATATGGCCAATACCGAGGTTGGTCCATCTTGAGCAGGTCAGATCTATAACTCCTTTTGGCTATCTTACGCAAAGAGATCGTTGGACTGCACCAATCCGTCCTGCAAGTTGGTTCCAATATCCCTCTTATTCAACCTAGAATTAAATGCACTATTATTATACATGGGAATCGAATTTAAGCCGTGCGGATCCAAATGCATGATTCTAAAACCACGCCGACATAACCACAGGCTTTCAAAATTAACAAAGAAAAACAGTTCACGAAATTGATTTGTAATATAATGCGACGCATTCTTATTGAGTCTTGAAAATAATTCAGTCGATGAAATGTCCACTTACAATTTGTCATGTCGCTTGGTAATAGCATCTTAGTTCTGTAGATCGGTTTCAATATCACTAATTTCGCTCGAATTGGAAAAGGGTCACATGAGCCCCACTTGGTTCGTGCGCATCCCATCTTAATTTAGAAGAGACGCACTGGAGGTAAAGCGATTCGGGAGGTGATGGACTCTCGTACGGGCTCGGCCGGGATCCGATGCGGAGCGTGTAATCATCACGAACGCGACAGCCCCGGATCTCATATCGGAAATGCGAATCAAAAGGCGGATTCGACGTGGACATTGGGTGGGAACCGGAATCATGCGTCGCTTGACCGCATGTTCTTGCCCGAAGTGGTGGTGCGACGGGATTGAGATGGAGTCAAATCGAACCCCCCGCTCCTCCCCCGATAAAAGCCCAAACCCGACCCTGAACCGGGCCCGACCCGACCCGGAAGACAAGGTGGTGGGGGGGCAGGCCCGCGCACCGAAACGGCGGCGTCTTCGGGGGGGACCGCACGTGGACAGGCGCTTCGGGTCACTTCGAGGGGGTCAACCGGGTCCCTTTTCGTTCCTCCAGAAAGGACCCCACTCCCACGTGCGGATGCCTTTTTGCTCCGCTGTTTTTTTCTTAAATTATTATTTTTTAAATAAAAAAAATGCTCTGTCCCTACTAAGTTGGTGTTCCTAAGTGGAAAGGCAAATTCGTCCCTGTTTCGCATGATTAGTCGACAACGAGGGACGGTTTTTTAGCGGAGGAATTACGTCAAAATCGACCGGCTACCGGCGGTTGCAAAAGTCGGGCGAGCGCCCCCCTTTTTCGAAATTGAATCGGAAGATTCCAGGTACGCCTTTTCGAGTCTGTAAAGGTTGTTTCGACCGAATCTTTGATGGCCGCGTTCGATCGATTCTTTTCTTGTGGAAAATCTTTGTGATTATTGCGCACGGGGGGAGCCGGAATATTTTATTTGAAAATCAAGACACTTTTGAGGCCTAATTATGGTGTAAAATCTAGGGTTGAATTCATTCGCTTTCCTACCAGATATTGTGATAAGAGGGAATGTGTTATGAAATTTCGTACGGCGCACAATAAATTCATCATGAGATGATTTGAACTCCATATTAGGCAGGATGAGAATTGTACTTTTTAAATGTGAAATCCCGAATGCTATGTCGGCCCTATAAATTTTCTCTTTAGCGGCGTTATCGTATATGTTATTAACTTTTCGCACACTAGATCGATGCCTTCTTCTCAGTTCGATCAAAATTAAGAGCATTCACATCGGAACCAGAAAATTGGCAAGGGATTGTGATTTTGATTTTCTCATGACTTTATTAATCATGAGAAACTGGATCGAGCAAATATTGAACTTAAGTTTGACATGTAGATATTAACCACAGTACAATTAGAAAACCCTCTATTATACCAATGCTTTAAATTCCTCTTGAGTTTTTTTTCCGAGAATCCCAAAGCAAACAATCGAGACCCTAGTCAGATGACAATCGACAGCCGATTTTCGAGTTCGTGAGAGTGATGTCAGATAGAAATCAAATGAAAGACGCACTGCGCAAAAACATGAAAATCGCAACGAAAGCCGGGATCAACAATGACAACACACGGAATCTCACCTTAAGTTCTAAAGGCGAAACGTACCGCCTCGACGCAGGCAATTATTCAGAGCCACGAGCTCCATTATTCATGCCCGAATTAGGCAAGGTTGCATCGTCCTCGAGTAGGGGAACTCTTAAGGGAAGGAAAAGAGGGTTGTGGGGGGGAACTCAATAATGCTGCGAGCAAAGAGGCGTTTTCAGAACCGTGCAAGTGCCTAAAAAACAGGTCCCCTATCGCAATCGCTGTTTCTCAGTACCATGTCCTGAAGAAAGAACACTGTGCGGTCGGCAACATTGATTGCATCCATTGATCCCTGCCGAGATGGGTAGCTTCATGTCACATTGGAACTACTTCATCACGGGCTCTCCAGCACGTTATCGTTGTTACCAAGGTATCGTATCGGAATTAGCTCACAGGACACGCATACGGGCGATGAAAATCGACTTGAATGAGACGTGATAGTTCGAAAAATCCGTGACACTTCAATATTTCTTGCGTCCGCAAGGTATATATATATATATCCTAGTATCGTCAGTCAAATCCGTTGAAAATGGAAAGATCCTTCGAATCCGGACGCTTACATTTCTCACGACATGATATGAAAGAGATAACACGACACGCCCTGCTCTTATTTTCCAACTCAGGATCCATACACAAACCACCTTTTGCAGAACCAGGGAAACACGAAACAACATCATCAAGATCCACCACACTTTCCTTACACATCATTACAAATAGGAGTCGTTTTCGCTGTCTTTGCATTACCGCGAGCGCGAATAAAAATCAAGAGTGTTCTTTTTTTTGGGAGGGGAAGGGGGGCTGCGCGAGCTCGAGGTCTACGCGTAAGTGCTCAACGGACCCGCCTTGGTGGTCGAGTTGAATCCGTTTTCGGCGTTCCTCCTCCCGGTGAGCAATGTCCTGCAGGCAGAAGTTCATGAGCTTCTTTAGTCCAAGAACAATGTACAAGCAATGGGAATTGGATAACTGGTCATCAAAGAAGATCCAAAACATTCGTGCTTACCTTCCAATGCTATGACCCGCCGAATCCATGAAGATGGTCAGTCTCTTCGCCGTTCTCATGAAGTCGCTGCCAAGCAAAGGAACCAAAAAAAAATAATCATCAATGAAAACTCGAGCTTTAGAGAAGCATCATCACTGATGTTGCGGAATTGCAGATAGCAAGACTAAATCTTTCGCCAAGATGGACAGTATGGCCAAGTAAGTCTGATTACCAAACCTGAAAGGTTCATCTCCCGTCCGTTTGACGGTGCCGGCAGCATCTCGGTAGAGAACATGGCTAGGCATCTCCGATCTCTCTATTCCAAACATGTTACCGAGCTTCCTGTAAAGCTCCTCATACGAACCGAGAATTGAGAGATCGAGGGTCCTTCCCACATCCTCCGACTCCATAAAGACCTTGCAGTGACCCGTTTCTAGTCCGAGTTCAGAGGTTTCGAAGCCATGGCGCCACAGGAAGCCAGCACCAGCCTGCTTGAGCGTGGACCCCATGCCATCAGAGAGGAACTTCAGTTTGCCCGTGTTTCCATCTGTTGAACCTTTGCCACTGCCAACATCGGAGACAACGTCACCACCAGAGCGACCACGTGAGATCTGCTGCTCTGTGAGTATAGGTTGTCCGAACAGCAGGAACTTATGCTTCTTCTCGTCACCAGATTTCTCCGAACTCTGACTACAGTTCCCCATTGTAAGCAAGCACGACAAACTTTCACTCCCCTGCATGTTGTCTTTCGTGATGCTGTTGGAACTTCTAGAATGTGGATCGAAACGATGTAAATTGGACGACAGTAACCCTAACCGCAATCTGTTGTTGAGGTGATGATCGGTTAAGGGTATTCCAAATTGAGCTTGCCTGGCTCCCTGTATGCCTGCAGGAGCATTATCAGATAGACAACACAAGAGGCCTGTGGGCCCGTGGAGATTGCCTGAGAACGAGGGGACAAGGAAGTTCCCATCGAGTGGAAAATCCGGGTAATGCGGCAGGCGCAACTTCTTCCTCGGGGGAGAGAAGGGCGACATGTGTATAGCCGGGATGTTTGATACCAATTCGACCAGCCATGGGCTGACGCGCTTCACATTTTGTAGCAAGTCCGGTTCATCCCAAGTCACCTGCAATGGTACTCCAACCGGATGAGTTTAAAAGAACCGGCATGGTACAGAAGACACCGTTCTAAGCCAAACAAAACCGAAAAAAGATAAACTTTTTGCACCTGATGCTTAATGCCGTCAATCATCAATAGCCACCACATGTTTATACTACTCCATTCGAAACATGCATCTTTGTTTCAGCATAAATAAACCATTCATCAATTCCCAACGCCTAACAAGTACTGTAATTTTACCTAAAAACAGTGGCGTATTAATTTCTCAGGGATTCCAAAGCAAGTATACTGTTCAATCTTTGACACTGAATGAGTGGGGCAAAAGCTTCATAAATCCCCATTGACAGCAGCAAAAATTTAGTGTGTCGAAGGACACAAGCAAAACGGTCCGAGACCAATGAAGGGACATGCCACCTTAAAGCCACATAATGGCATTGGCAGGAGACGGTGGTCCAGGCAAATAAATGTTTCTAAAGGCGAAAATACACCAGAACGGCTTGAGGCAATACAAGTTAAACCCAGAAGACAAACATTCTTTACCGTATTCATTCTCTAACCCTCAATCCAGTGGCTATCATACTCGGTCGGAATCACGTATATACCATGAAATGCATATCAACTATGATCAAGGTCAATTAGCCGTGTAAAGGTCAGCAGGACTGCATTACCTGAAGGAGCCGCCATGGCGAATTCCGCCAGCGGATGGGATCCGCGACCTGAACAGAGGAAATGGTCCCCATGAACCAACTTATCCGCGACGAGTCCTCGGTCTCGAAAGCCATCTTGAACCTCATCCCCGAACACCACTGTATCCTCATCGCCGCCTTCACCGACGACGCCTTGACGCAAAACTCCGGCGTGCTCGCCCTCGGATAGTACACCACCTCGAACGGCTGCCCGCTCGCGGCCAGGGCGGCGGCCTCGATCACGGACTCCTGCCTCACCCTCCCCTTCCCTCCCCTGAATCCGCCGTCGCAACCCGCATTCGCAGCATTCCGCATCAATTTGTTCTCTTCCTCCCTCATCAGCATCGAGAACCCACCACCGAACTGCGGAAGACAGCTCCCGCCCCCGCCGGAACTCCACGAAGCCTGAGATTCCCCGCCGATGCCTCTCTTGGCGCGCCGAATCCCGACGCAGAGATCTCCGTTGTCGGCCCTGAGGAACACGATCGAGTCGCCGGCGACAAGCTTCTTCTGGTTCACGAAAGTGCTCCATCCAGTGGTCAGCAAGTGCCGACGAGGAGTACCCCTGTAGATATGCCGGAACTTCCAGGTCTCGCCATGCACATCCTTGGCGATCACGGTCTGAACCGGAGGATCAGCCGAGTAGTCAAGCCTTGGGAAAATCGTCTCGGCACAGTAGCGCGGCACCGAGAAGCCGCCGCCATTGTTGGCGTCGGATTGAGTCAGCGTCTTGGCAAAGGAGGCCGGCTTCTCGGGGTTGTCGGATCCGGCTGCCGCCGCCTCCAAGGCCCTGTCGTCCTCGAAATCGAGCTCGGTGTTGGGCAGGGGGACGAGCCTGAGCTTGGCGAAGACCTCGTCGGATTCGAGGTCGGCCAAGAACTTGACGGAGGACACGCGGCAGAGGATGAGGGGAGGGACGCCGCCGGAGGAGCCGGCGAAATCGACGGCGGAGGAAGCGTGCTCGGCGTGGCCCTGAGGGAAGTAGAAGACCCTGGAGTTCAGTGGAGGCATCTGGACCATGCCTCCTGCGCACGCGTGCCAGAGCTGCGGATCCAAGCTCCTCTCTGGCTCCTTCAACACCGTCATTTCTTGCTTTTTTTTTCTCTTTCGCTTTCGTTCTTTATGCTTTGGTCTTGACAGCGAGCGTGAGAACGAGGATCAAGATCGATTTGCCGAAGGAAAAACTCACGACCTGAGAAAATTCGAGGGAAAACATCAACCCATATGAAATCAGAATGCAAGAGAAGTGAAGGAAAAAACGAGAGCCTTTTCCTTTGGCCGAATTGCCCGATGTCAGAAGAGCCAAGAAGAACCAAGAATTCGTCCATACCTCACGACTCGTTCAGGACAACAGCAAAACCATCAAAGGGATCGAACAAGAAGCATCCCCAAGGTCCCCAACGTGCATGTATAGAAAGAGAGACGATCTCCCCTCACTGTTTCAGAGGGAAAAACGAAAGGCTAGGGTGTAGAAGAGGGAGGGCGGGGGCAAAATCACTCATTTTTCTGAGGGGACCAAACGGGGGGGAATAGAACAGATTCAAGGCACAGGGGAACCTCAGAAGGCACCAAAGATGGTATTTTTATCGCTGGCAACAGAGGGTAAAACTCGCGTCTCCACTTAAAAAAACGAAAACTTTCTGCAAGCCCACTGAGCCCGTGACAAGTCACAGGCTCAGACAGAGAGAGAGAGAGAGAGAGAGTTAATGGGCGATCAGAGCGCAGCAGCAGCACCAGCAGCTGCTGCTAACTTCAGTAGCGAAATACAAAATACCCATCTGATGCAGAGAGAGAGAGAGAGAGAGAAGGGGAGAGAGTTTTGGGTTGGTCTGTATCTGGTTTGATGCCTTTTGGCACTTCGCTAAACTCCAAAAGAAACCAACACCCACCATTTATTAAAACTCGACTTCTCTCTCTCTCCCCCTCTTTACCTGCCTTTTGCTTGCTCCTTTCTCTCTCTTCTCTGCCTCTCTCTCTCTCTCTCTCTCAGATCTTCATGGACGAGTAAATCCACTTCCGTCTTCCCTCTCTCTCTCTCTCTCTCTCTCTCAAGAACAGGAACCGAACAAACAGAGACGTCCTCTATCAAAAGCCAAAAGACCCATCATTAGTTTATTAACCGGGGGAGAATTTCATTGCCTCATCTCCAACTGATATTTTATTATGCCCCCCGTCCGATGATCCAACTAGACGATACGAGACGATGCCGCCCGCTATATCGCGTCGCCCTGTCCCGTGATATCGCGAGTTTTTCCCCTCTTTCGCGTCCAGAGGTTAGAGAGAGAGAGTGACTGCGCTTGTGAAAACAGGGGGTCGCTCCGAAATCAGAGCGGGCGCGGAAATGGTAAAAAAGAAGAACGGTAAAAACGGAGGGGGCCAAGAATGAAGAGACAGGGGAAGAAATTAAGGATGGCTTTTGTCGCCACTCCTAATAACCGTAGTCAACTACACTCCGGTTCGATAATTTTTAAGACAAGAACTAATGGATGGGTCTAGGACTTACTGAAGATATATTCTAATTAACTCAAAACAAGTTTATAAAAGCCGGTTCAATTCTGGAACCAGCCAACTAGCTATGATCGAATCAGGCACCAAATCTTTTTTTTTGACTGATCTTAGATTTAAGGAACTTAGGAACGATGTCGATTCACCAAAGGAACCGGCATTGAAAGAGGATCGACTGGGATCGGCTTCTATCGATTCTCATATTGAATTGGGTCGGTTGCATATTTGATTATCTTATAGTCCTCGTATTATTTAGTAAATGTACTCACCAAACTGCCCAACTCTGTTAACGAAAGAAAATACAACAATTGAATCTAACTATAAATTTTTGTGAATCCAAGGGACAAATCTCATGCTAATCTAATACTTTCCAACAACATCCATCGATGTTTCAAATCTAGCCTCTTGGTAATATTAGATCTTAGAATTTTCAATGATCATAGATCTTAGATTTGCAGTGCCTAACTTTTACAAAGTCGAAGTGGTTTGTTACATACTAAATGCTAGGTAAGTTTTTATCCAAAAATAAATAAAAAAATCTCTGACAAATTACATAGGACCGATCTGGCGAGTTATAAAAGTTAATGGGATGGATTTAGGACAAGACCGGTCATTACGCACCGCTAGCCGACACTACCTTTAGATGGGACTGACATTGAATTAGCTCATCATTTGCATCTTAGTCACTCACTCACGAGTCTCTACGATTTCAAGACAAAAGAGTTTTCGTGATTTGATTGATAGTCTCTCGTGATTTTTCGGAAAACTTTCTCTAACCAATCTAAAATCGCATGGAAATAATCCAATAATGAATTGAATTGACACGTCCATAAAGACGTGGTAGGGATTATCGAGCCTAGTCACATTATACGCAATCAATCAAATTCTAATTCCTCGGTTCTCAATTGGAAACATCACATTGGAGGTCTCTAAATTACACTTTGTCTATTAGCCGCCTTCTTCGCTCGTTCCATTTTCGAAATCATTTGCACAAATAATTTTTCTTCTCGGTTACCTAATCCAAAGCTGACTTCATTTTCAATTAGGACGCCACAAGTTTCACGACCTTGCCAGCAACACGAGAAAACTTCTCTTTTCATGGCCAATGAGGTCGCTTTAGTTTCAATCAAACTTCCATCAAACATGTGATGAGACAATCACATATGCTTGTTCCCCTAAAAATTTGAGTGATCCAACGTCCGTACATTAGTCGTGACAGGAAAAAATTGTATTTCTCTTTACTTATTATTGAAATAAAGTCGTTATTAGTCATAGAAAATTGAATTTCCGTGACCAAAAATATTTCTTAGAACGTGACTAACTTTCTTTGATGCGGGTAAGCGTTAGCTTGTTTGGTGTAGATAACTGACGTGCATAGAATGTCTATGCGGTGGCCATAGTCTTGAATTACAGTACCAAGGGAAATTTTCACGCAGCTTAAGTTGCCATTTTTTTTAATTTATTTCTTTAAAAAAATCAATTAACGAGTGTTTCATAATAGTGGGTGAGAAAAAGATAAATGGAATTTACGATGCTTAATGCACTATTCTCTCCATATGAAATGTAATTAATTTACAAAAATTAAAATCTTTTGCTAAAAATATTTTAGCCTGGGCCTTGAAAATGAGAAAATTATTGATTCGGTCATTAATCTATTACACATATACCAATTCAATATCAAAGTTTCTAATTTTGCTTATGTAGTCCTAAACATTCGCATGAAATTTTGATGCACTTCTTCCAGACAATTGCCGCTGGTAATCGCCGAGATGGTAGTCCACACAAGACGTCATGATGTCAATGTATCATGTGAGACGGCCGATGAAGACTAGACACCACACATTGAAATTTAACGCAAAAAAATATGATTATATTGATAGAATTGAAAAATTTAGGATTGAATTAACGTTGATGCAACAAATTTACGATTGATTCGGTAATTATTGCTTTTCAAAATCCATGGGCGAGATTATTTTTTTACCATTCTTTTATTGGCTGCCCCAAAAAAAGTAAAAAAAGAAAGAAATAGGATAGGGTGCAGAAATGGGGTCAATGGGCCAGACAACATTAATGGGCAATTGAAAACAACTGTAAGGTCTGTTCTTTTAATTAACTCGAAGTTTGTCGCAGATCAGCAGTGTCCTGCTGTCCTTGCCCCTAATAGGCCAGAGTCTTCAGTTAGTGTCCCGTTTGTCCCTTTTACTTTTACTTTCATAACCACAAGAAAAAAAGAAAAAAAAAAAAACAATTCAACCCTTAATTTTTGACTCACAATTATTAATTTTTTTAATAATAGTAAACCCAGAAGCTATGCATTAAAGCCTGAATAATGTTGCTTTTCACTTAATGCTGTGTTTGTAAAAAGAGGGCGAAACATAGAGATAATTCTTTAATAAAAAAAAAAAAAAAACTTTGGGTTATAGGGATTTGGGTGAGTCAGTTTGATTAGCTATTCTAATGTATTTTAACATTAAATTATTCTCGTGATTTACCGAGTATTTCGTTCACTTTGTTTAAATCATGCGATGCTACAAAGGTCAATATGGCAATGAACAAAAAGAGAGGATTTTTTGACATTTTTGGAGCGACGAGCCATCGACCCAAGTTAATTCACAAATTGCCAAAAATGAATATTCACGATATTTCAACATAATTGATCTGAACATCATTCGAAAAGGGAGAAAATATGTTTATATTGGGCATGCAATGATGTGTTTTTGAAACGAGGAGATGGTAAGCTTTTAGGAACACCTAAAAAACATTTGAACATTGAGATAAGAGGAGCTTCTCGGTTTGGTGGCTGACTGCTTCTCAAGCCGTGTCCCAAAAAGCTTACCAAACACATTAAAAAAAAAACTCATCAAATACTCAGAATTAGAATTAATAGCTCTCAACACAACACGAGAAAAACACTGCATATGAAATCATAAACTTCGTTTGTCTAGATGCTATAATAATGTTGATTCAATCCATTGACAAGGGCAAGTTGCTCGAAAAGCACATGTTCTGCGAAATCTCTATTAATTAGCATTTTTCCGAAGAAATACAAAAAGTCAAGATAATATAATTTCGTTGGGGGAAAAACAACATCAAGAAAAAATCGATGCCGAAACATTGCATCAGGCCAAGTGGATACAGACACGCCTTTCATTATCAAAATTCAGAAGAAAAGAGGAAGCAAGAAAAAGCATTTAATTTGGGAAATTTTTGCATTTATTTGTGCTTTTCTGCCATGGAAGGAATAGCTAAAAAAAAGCAATTTTAGCAATCGATGTCCATCTTTCAGACATCCCACTCTTCCTAACCATCGTCTCCTTAAAGGAAAAACGCCTCTAGCTCTCGGTTTCTTCAATTGTTGTCTTTCACTTTTCCGGCAATAAATGCGGAAAATGCGATGTACCGGTACCGATGGCCCGCCCCCTCTTTTGGTGTTATCATAAAAGTGGTACATTCGTCTTGGAATGTTTTGTCAAATCAAAAACTATACTCGGCATTGGTTGAAATCTCGCGGTCTAGGATCGTCGATCTCATCGTTGTAGCCTCGTTGACGTGTCGATAATCTGTAGGTCTCTCCCTTTGAAGTAGCCATGCTGAAGGGATAACTCGGCTAGAAATTCGCCTATAAGGTGTGACTCATACGCATGACTTTGTGGAAGATAGATGATTTGAAAACCATTTTGTTCCTGTAAAACAATTTTCACTTAGAAATATAATTTTTTTGAATTTGTTTATTGAATGAGTTTTTAAGATTCGAACGCGTTAGGTAATTACACAAAATTTATATTTCGAGAATAAAAAAAGTACATGCATAAGTTTGGTATGACCCTTAAATTTTTTCGTTATCTAGATTTTCTTCAAAATTTTTAATAATTTGTTGAGATTTTTTTTTCTCTCTCTTTTTCTTCCCTCCTCCTTGTTGTTTGTCAAGCCTCGATGATGGTTGACCATTGGCTAGAGATGAGAACCGGCAACCTTGCCATCCTCGAGGGAGCCTTGTGAGGCCGACTTCCCTTAGCCACGATGAGGTCACTGACCATCGCTGAGGCCCGGCGATCAGCTAGAGGATGAAGAAGAAGAAAATAAAAATAAAAAATCCCCAAAATAAATAAATAATTTTTTTTTCTTTTTCGTTTATGTTTTAGATCTATTCCCTAACTATTGATTTATTTTGGGGAATAAACAAATTAATTGCAGTTACTAAATGAATTTTTGTTATTTTTCCGTTCATGAGAACCAAAGAACAAAAATAGAGAGAAATTGGAATATTACCAAACATGCTCTAAACCAATCACACTTCATGGTCAATTGAGTCCTCATTCACAAAGCACACAAGGGATTATTTCGAAGGCCCATGCCTGGCTGTCTCCGGCGGTGGCCCGGCGATGGCAACCGCTGCCCAGCCATCTCTCCCATGCATTCTTCTAGTGAATCTTGGAGTGTCGCCGAGCCTGAGATGGCACAAAGCTGTATTTCACATGGACTCATCAAGTCGGCATTATTATTATTATTATTATTATTATTATTATTCAACATTAGTTCAGAGGGCAAGAGAAACGAACATTGCTCACATGGAGCGGACCGCACAAAAGAATAATAAAATTCGGACTCGGGCGAACATGGATCCTGAGATTCATTTTAAATACTCCGTTTATTTGACGAAAAAAAATAAATAAATAAATATTTTCAAAGCAATACCATTCTCAAATTACTTATTCTTCACGTAATGGCTGTACCCGGATTTGGCCATTTCGATGAGATTATGATATTTTTTTCCCTTTTTCTTCCAGAACACGACACCACGAGGTGACGCAGACGAGGGTCCCCCTTCTCGTCAGGTCCAAAGAAAATAAAAAAAAAAAAAAAAAAAAAAACAAAATGACGGAAAAAGAAAGGAATGCTGACGTCGCACTGCTGGGCCATCTCTGCTGTTCATCTGTCCTACGACTCCTACCCCACCCTCCTACCATCGCTGCAGACCTACTCTCTCTCTCTCTCTCTCTCTCTCTAGAGCTGCCAAAGCAGAGGATGGTACGATGACGTCATCGTGCACCCACCAATCCCTTTTTCTATTTTCGTGACAGAATTTCGCACATCACCTTTTCTTCGATCCAAGGTCCAAAATCGAGTCCGTACATTTTACTCGAATTCGGCCTTCAAAAAGCTTCTTTTGGACGGGCACGGACCGTCGCCAGTCCCTCCCTCCCCCTTTCGTTTTCTCGACATGATATGACGGAATTTAAGGGCCTCGGCTCCTTCGCTTTGCCCTCCTTTCCCCCGTTCATGTGATTTCTCAGAAAAGATTCCGTCCACCTAACTATAGGGAATCTTTTTTAAAAGGAATCGAGTCGTTTGGTTACGAACACAGACAAAGCATCTCGGACACGCGCTGAATTAAAGTAGTTCAGAAGCTCGTCCGATTGGGTCGTCCCAACTAACCGTACATCAAAAGACAAATCGGCTCTCTCTTTTTTTAAGGTGCGTGAGGTGGTACGAACCTTTCCACTCGACCGGGCGAGTCTATGTCTCCCATTTGAATAGGGCCAATACCACCAAAAAAAAAAAGAAATCCAAGCTGGATGTCTTTGCCACATTTCATTCAAATTGATTTTTATGTGACGAAAAACTCTTAAATTGGTACATGTACGCTACATTTACCCGCAAACTAATTTTTATATAATAAAAAATCCTTAATTTGTAGATCTATGTCATATTTTCCCCAAACTTATATACACCTACCATGTTTACTAATATTTTTTTGAGGCAATTGTGACATGTTCACTAGTTTGGAATAAAATACGGTATGGGTATATTAATTTGAGATTTTTTATAATGTAAACATAAATTTGAGATAAAATATTATATGGGTGCGTTAAATGTGATATGAATAAGCATTAGTTTAGGGTTTTTTTTCTGAACAAGCATTGAATCAGAATCGCGACTGCTCGATATTCTCACAAGGACTCGCCCTTCGGGTACGTCGGATTCGGAGCAAAAAGCGAAGAATAGGAGAGCAGACGACGGCAGCAGCAGCGCAGCAGCAGCACAGCAGCAGCAGCAGCAGCAGCAGCAGCAGTTCTTTCGGATACAAAAGAGGAAGATGACGAAGGAGGAAGAGGGGACACGAGGCGTGGGGCCCGCCCTGCCACGCCCACGCGTCGGCATCGCAGCGGCGGCTCAGTGGAGAAGACGACGGCGACGGAGGGAGGAGGGGACAGCACAGAGGTCGAGTGTGGTTGGCGGGGAGGGTTGGGGCCCGCCGCCGTGCGCAGGGTGGTGGTGGTGGTGGTGGGGACAGGGCCTCAGGAATCTGTGTCGTCATGTCCTCGGCTCCTGCGGCCGAAGTCGCTCCGCGCCTGCATGTTTCGCGACAGGCTGACACGGCGCTGACTCGGCCGAGCTCATCCGCCTGACTCACCGACATGTCGAACGTGTTCAAGGAATTCGGCTCTCGCACAATGCGCTTAAACTGCGTCACCATCGATTTTATTCATCTCGCGTGAACGAATTGGAAAGTTCAGCATTTGCGTGTGAACGCGCCGAATGCGCTCAAGAACACGTCTTGTGAACGAGGCTCGTCGAGAGTTGACCTTGCCTTACGCAACTACAATTCGCCATAAGGTTATGTACCGTATCTCACGAAACAAATCTGTATTCTCTCCCGACCGCTCTCTTATGGCCCGATCCGAACGGGGCTAGACAAGGACTCGTGGTCATAAGGCCACCACCTTTTGCCCTGGTGTCAATTCCACGACGTAGTCCCATAATTTCCCCTGTTCCTGTGTAAGGCATCTCGACCCGACAGGTCCCGAAACGCCAGCTGCCCATGTCTCCTCATCGACCTCGAGTGGTCTCTTTCCTGTACCTGAGAATGTCGGACCCAGCTTCTTCACCATCATCATCATCTTCTTCCTCCTCTTCTTTTCTCCCCTGCTGCGCTCTTCGATGGTGATAGAAAGGTTGCATCGTCGCAGATTCTTGATTATCGCCCCCAACCCAGCCGGCCCACAGTTTTGAATTGCACATTTATGGTGTCCTAACAACGCCTTTTCCCTTCTTCTTTTTCCTACTTTGCAGAGTTCCTTATAGGTAGGGAGAGGGACCGACCCCTGTCTCTCTCTGTTTTCTTCCTTATTGGGGAGAGTTGACAGGGGAGGTTTTGGCTTTTTAATGGAGTGTTTTATGATCCCTAGATCGCCATAGGATGGTCAGCCTCGGCCTGTTCTACAACTGATTGGTGTGCCAGAGCGAGGCTTTTGACAGAGACGGGGGGGCAAAGACGGCCCCCTTTTCGAGCGAATCGAGAAAGAAATCTTGCGCGCTCCTCTGTCTCTCTTTGAAAAACAGAGCATGCCATTCGAAGATGGGATAGGGTGCTGACATTCAATGCGTTTTTTCTCTGGTTTTCCCTTTTTCTTTTGTATAGAGTCCTATGGTTCGTTAATGCACCACTAAAAAAAAAATGAAGATGAAGAAGAAGGTGGGGAAAGCTAGAAAATTAGGTGAAGGAGGGGACGATTGGAGGCGAGAGGAGAGTCCTAATTGATCAAAAAAGACGTTAGCTGCCCTTCGTGTTTAGGACAGGCAAGGGACGTGGGGCCCCGTCGGCCCGATGGGACTCAGAACGGATCGGCCCGGAACTGGTGGATCCCACGAGGACAGATCCCATACTCTTTCCAATTTATTGGAATAGATGAGTACCGAACTGGGTCTGAGTCTGGAACCATCCTCTTGGACCGACAGGCGACAAAGATATAGATGGGTTCGACTAGGGCACCAATGGCAATTTGGCCGGTGGTCTTCACTAGTGGCGCCTAATTTGTTCATCATTTAAATTTCGAAAATTCTATTTGATATGGTAGAACACTTATATCTATTCTTTTTTCCAAGTATTTTTTTTTCAAGTTACGATGAATAAAAAATGAGTCAATACAAAAATAAGGTTGTCCAAATGAGTTGAATGGGTGGACATATTGACGACCTGATCCGACTTGTCTATTTATCGCCCTTAACAATTAGCAATTATTAATAGAACTCATGCATCATGATTAGGTGCTCGGCCATCCATGACATGATCGGTTCGTTGTCGACGAGAGAAGTGAATGCGTCGGTAATAGCACTTAATAATATGATAATTAGCATGTAGTATAAGATGAGGATAGCGAGCATGATAGTACTAGTGCTTAACAATTGGCATTTATGTATAAAACTCATGTGTCATGATTAGGTGCTTGGTTGTCCATGACGTGATCGTCTTGTTGTCAACGAGGGAAGTGAACACGATAGTAATAGCGCTTAATAATATGATGATCAGCATGTCGTAAAACAAGTTAATTGATCACTGACGCGTGACGTACGCTGAATAACCCCCAAGATCAACATAGTTGATAAGAAGTCAAGGACTCCCCGTCTCATCAATCGAAGGCCGTCCCTATTCAACTTTCACTAGCTACATGCAAACTGGTTCGATAATCAAGCATGTGCCTGAACTTCGGACTATGAAAAAACAAAAAAAGAGAATAATTATTCTCGACGGGAACGAGCCACGTATGGTACCGGAAGAAGGTTGTCGGTCCGACTCGAGAAAAGAAGAAAAAAAAAGAAAAGAGAAGAGCATAATGCCCCGCACGGATTGGTGCGGAAGCTAATTCGCCTCGTTGCCGACTGGAAATCGAGAGGGCCAGCGCCACCAGCAAGTCGCGTCCACCGACGTCCGAACAAAAACATGAACACTTCGATAATAAAAACTCATTGAAATCCTTGCTGTTCCATGGTCCTTTTCCCCATCGTCAAATGTCGTGCACGTGAAGGAGCGAACGAGGCTGTCTCTTTGCATGGTCCCTCGTGATTTGGACTCTTCCCCCACGTTCTCTCCCCCATTAATGTTTTCACGAGAGGGAGAGAGAGCCCGCGCGCCGGACGAGGCGGCCGTCGCGCCGGTCCGACGGCCGCGGCCGGCGGTCTCGGTGTCTGCCGTCTTGTGCTCTCCGTCTCTCTGTCGTCCCGCGTTGCGTCATCGTCGTCGCCGCTGGGGATTCGTGGTCAAACGATGAGGTTTCCTCGGGATTCCTCCGCGTTGTTCTCTCCTCATTTTCTGCACTATGGCTTTCAATTTATTTTTAATTTTTTTTAATTTTTGTCCTGCTAATCCTTTTCTTTATTTTTTTTTTTCTTTTTGTGAACCGAAGGGCACGAGTAAAGAGATCCGGGCCCGAAATCAATGGACACCATGAACCGTTTTGATAGGGCGGTTTGTGTGCATTTGATGAAATTTGAGCGGGCGATATTATTTATTTATTTTTTTTGTTGATCCTATTTTATGCCTACTCTAACGCTCACTCTCAGACTTTTGCCTTGCCTCATTGCAGGGTGTGGGAGTCGAAACTCACTCCTAAAACGAAATCGTCCTCACCCCAACTCCTCTTGAGAAGGTGGGCGATATTAATTAACCCGCTGATGCCCCGACCGAATGCGTCAACTTTAGGGATTCTTTTGCCCCCTTTAGACTACATTATCAAATCACGTTTTTGATGTCAATGGGCATCCGATACTCCTCTGATCGCTTGATTAATCTCCACCAATATGGTAGTTCATCTGTCTCACATATATGAGTAACTCTTAAAATTATTTCTTTTCCATCATGAATTTTTGGAAAAAATAGACTGCTTAAGTCGTTCATCACCCTATTGACCGAAAAAGAAGAAGTCTGTTCATCATCCTGGAATGGATATATTCTTTGTTTACCTAATACTCTATATGTCTGTCCAATCTGTCTAAGTCGGTATAAAATTATAGTCTAAGATGCTTTGAATCACAAAAAGAACATAAGCATATTAGGAAGAATTTTGTGAGCCAGGGCCAGCAAAGTTCCTATTAAGAATAATCATGGAGGGAAGTTTTGTATTTATCAGTGCACTGCCATCGACATGCGTAATGGGTAATCAGTGCTTTCTAAGATGAATTATTCGTCTTTTAAGTTAGCTTAACAAGTACCCTAGAGAAAGAAAGCGCATTAGCAAAAGAGCATATCATAAGAAGCTATTGAGCGGCTCAGAGCAATAATGCAGTGGGCAGGCCTGGGCTTAAGAAGAGAATGCATAGACGAGCTCGCCCAATGGGCCACAGGGACCACGAAAAGTAACCTTAAGAGCTCGATTACACTTTAATCCCAAGTTTTTAGAACTTTTGAGATATTTCAATTGAATGTGACATTCTGGAAATCTTAGAATTGGCCGGAAACAAGGGCCTGTGTTTGGTTTGGCTCGGTCGGTCCTAGCTAATCGATAGCCAGTGTGAATCCGATGTAATTGACGCGTCTTTGAAGAGATTTTTAGATGCTTTGGGAGGATAACGTTCGATATGGCTCTCTGGCTCCGGTAAAGTTAGTGCCATAAACTTTGTTCTCCTTGGGTTTGGCAAGATTGGATATATACAGGAGAGAATGATCAATTCAAAGGGGGCAAAACTCGTCTCCTAAGGGTTTCTGCATAGGCCTATTCTCCAAATGGAACTTGGGTGAAAATCCCAGTGTTACTGCAAGTGGCAATTTTCAGAAAGAGAGCGACTGCAAATTCTACCATAGAATAAAGAGAGAAATCAAGAGAGAGAGAGAGAGAGAGGAGAGAGAAAATCAGTCTATTACAAAGAATCATTCTATCAATGGCTAAGTATGGCAAACTCATCGAGTATCCAGGTTCGGGGAATTCAATCAGCTTCGAAGTGCACAGAAACGCTTAGAAGTTTCACGACTTTGCCGACTAAGCGCAACCCTTCCCATCTCCCTAAATCAGTACTACTACCTCATCCTACTTATTGCATCCATCTACAGAAAAACCAATTAGCCTGAATATAAAGAACCAAGGAATTGGAGAACAAAACAAGATCCACCTAAACTCATGAAAAAAACTGTTCTCCTTTCCAGTCCAAATCGAATCAAACAGGTACACCCCCATCAGACATTCTAACCTGAGGGTGCCTCAAGTTGTTCATGGATGCAAACCCAGACTCATGATTTGCCTCCTTCCTCATTTCGATTACCTTCCTATGAGAATTAGAATGCAATGACGAGATGAATGTCGGACTTGCTGCTGGACGGTACTCCGGGAAGAGGCGACCGGACCTGTAGCGAACCCCACATGCATTGCAAAGGGTCTTGGGCCCCCCTGGCCCTTCTCTCCATTGTGGGGTTTTTGTGACCTCGCAATGCATGCATTTCCTGGTTGCACTCGGATTCTGTGAAGCCGAGTTCATCTCTTCTGCACCAGAGAGCAAATGTAAATTCCTTTCCTTCCCCTTTCTTTTGCCAGAACTTTTTTTATTATGTCGGCCTTCTGAGGATGACCCAGAAGCTGCCAAAGGTCGGTATATACCAGAAGCACTGCTGGCAGAGGGAACAAAAGGAAAGTTGAACCTAGTCTTTGACGTTTGTGGGCGTAACCGCTTGCTCCGAGCACGCTTCACAGGGATTAAAGATTTGGAGCTTAAGAGAAGCGAGTTCTCAATTGAACCAGAGCTGCTGTTCTCGAGGCTAGAATCTTTGTCGTTAGAAGTCTGATGGTGGCTAATACTTCTGTTTGAGTTTGTCTCGGTACAGCTGGGCGATGCTTTTACTTTAGCTTTATCCTCATTCTAGGCAAAAAGGACAATCACAGTGAGGAAAATGCAAAAACAAAATCATAGATCTTTCTTCAACAGTAGCTTTTTCTTTTTTCTTTTTTTATTGTAAAGAGCGGTGCAACAAAATCACTTTAAGATCCCAGTGTAGCAGGTTTCAGTAGCTCCTTCCTAGTTTAAAGAGAATAGAAGAATCACAGCAGATGGAATTGGAAAGCCTATTGTGCTCTAACAGGTCATGTACGCACCTCACCAGTTCGGTCTCCAATTCTCTCTGTCATACTCCAGGAATATAACTATCAAGTCATTGTTTGGAAAACTGATTGACAGGACATTTTGTACTTTTAAGGTCTAAAAGGCCGCTGATGAATTCATTCTGTGACAAACAGTCTAGCTTCCACTGACTATAGATAGTTCTAATTAATTAAGCATGCCAACCTTAAGAAATCCAAAGCAAGCAAATCAACTGTTTCATGTCATTGGAAATCTCTAATACAGCAATGATCTAGCATATTTTCTCTCCTCGGTAAAGGAAGAAGGGAGAAAGGAATTGCATTTCTCATCCAATTCTTAGTTGCATCAGCCTGAGTCGAGACATACCAGTCTGGTATGAGTGGGTCCCACGCAAATAGACAACTGAACCCAACAGCATTGACAGACTCACTTGTGCAGGCATTCTAGATAAATTAAAAAGCAGGAAACAGGGTTCCACTCTGTTTATCATCTTGCTTATGCTTTTGCCTTTTTAATTTAATGGCAAAACTCTTGAAATTATCCAAGTATGTAAAATAGGAT
Organism: Eucalyptus marginata; assembly: GCA_014182565.1. Classification (NCBI taxonomy): domain Eukaryota; kingdom Viridiplantae; phylum Streptophyta; class Magnoliopsida; order Myrtales; family Myrtaceae; genus Eucalyptus; species Eucalyptus marginata. The sequence goes on along the minus strand of CM024594.1, from coordinate 8,955,323 downwards.
GATAACATGTTCTTCTCCATAGCTGTTTTTAAATACTTACAAAGCCATTGATATATCAATTTCAGCAGCTACAGCCTCTATGCATCACATCCAAAAAAGTGACAACAAACTCAACCTCATGGCTGAAGGCTGATGCCAAGAGTATAAGTCATCCAATCAGGCTCTACAGCAGGAGTCTCAAACATCGATTATTAATTCCAAAAGTGCTATTTGAGTCAAATAGCACTTTGCTCAGTTTGCCCTCGTGTGATTTTGACAACAAAAACGGGCTGGACTCTGAAATGACAAAGTGGGTTCAATCATTGGGGAGAGACAGAGTGCATGTGCTCTCTCTCTAAAAACGTCCTCATGGTAAAATTCGGCACACTTTTAAACTTTTCCATCTAGCATGATGACATTACGGTAGGTATTTACATACTTAAAAAATGCGACATTCTGAATTTATCATCATGAAAGAGACAGCATAAGAAACTCACCCTTGAAAGGCTTCTGTCCGGTGCAGAAATGTCTTCGCATATTTTCCCACAATAACTAGATGGAAATCCTTCCAAAACATCCGAAGATGGCAGTTCAAGGAGTCGGAAGCTCGCATCCCAGTCATCTGACAGAATATTACCTTCTACATCTTCCAATGGGCAATCAATTTGTTTGAGGACATTGTCAAAAAATTCATCGGAGGTACCATTGACATTGTCATCAAATATCCATGAGCCCACAAAGTCAATCTTCTGCAAGGATGCCAATTGGAAAAAAGAACAAAATGAAGAGAGAAGATCACCCAGTTAGCATGATCCTGTTCATCTGAAGGAACCATAAGTTATTCAAAAGAACCATGGCTACATCCACCTTTCTCTTTCAATAAATAAAATAGGATTTCACTGAGAAAGAAACAGTGGAAATGTACAAGATCAGAGATAGAAAAAGAAACACAAATGAAAACTAAAACAAAACAGAGCCAAAGCAGAAACACCAAAGACAGATAGAAGAGTACATAACAGTAGCATCAGAAGCTTCATTTCTCTCAGACAATCCTTTGTCACGTTCTCTTCAACTGCCCCACATAAGACAGAGTGATGCAGTGTTCCAAGATTCCTTTGAGATTGAATTATCCAAAAAGACTTTTCAATGACTGAATGACTGAATATTCTAGGCATGACCAGAAATAACTTTCGTAAGGAACAGATGTGATTCCATGGTTGAGATGGTATGAAGTGCATTTACCATAGAAGAAATCTTTTGGATCAAGAAGAATCGATAGCTCTGATTTTCAGTAAATCAGACAAATTGAGATGCTACTCAATACGTTTATCTTAATCAGATATAGTTTGATTTCCATAAGTACAGAAAGCATACTAATCTTAATTATAGAGACGAAAATCACAAGAGAATGACCTTTCAGGTGTTATGAGTAGGTGCACAATAATTTTGAGGGTGGGTTCACAGACCACAAAACTACTGAGCATTGCCCATACTGCTAAACCAGATACCCTGTTTATTTCTCTGTGTTTTATGTTCCAGTTTACCTATTCCATTGATTTGGCACAGCATATGTTCTTTTACACTCTAGTTGTTCCTAACAAGACAGTGTAAAAGATGTCAGGCCTTTATCTTGTTCTATTATCATGTCAACTGATCCTACTTCAAGCTGTTTGCTTGTCTTTTTGCAGCTCTTCTCTAATCATCCTTGTGGCCCAACAAATGCTTCATTAATTCTGGATCGGTATTTAAGTTCGTGGATTATGCTTGTGTTGTATAGTGTTGGCTGCTTTCTTTTATCTTTTTTTTTTTTTTAATGATTTTTTTCATACCTGTCTATTCCTGGGAAGTCAAATCTTGACTTTAAAAATTGTTTGTTCACTAATTGCTCCTCCAATGGAAGAAAGGGTTAGTTCTGATCCAAAAGTTGTTAGCAAGCAGTTTCTGTACTTTTTCTAAGCAGGTCAGAGCCATCTATGGCAAAATGCTCATCAAGGTGGAGATTTGTTTAGTATGTGGCTTGTATTCACCGTTCAAGATATGTCTTGGGATCATGGAAATTGGCTAGATATAAGGACTAGTATCAAGACCAAGTAGATGTGCCAAATGTGCCAATTGATTACTCTCTCTCTTGGGGGTAAAAGCCCCAGCAAACACCAAGGGGGCATTTGGCATCTAGATGATGAAGTGTTGGTGCTAACTGAGACGAGAAAAGTACAATGTTCTTCCCCTTTTTTTGGGCAAAATAGAGAAAAAACAAAGTGATAGGATGGCCATTCGAGTTTTGATGAAAGTAGTGTAGAAGAGTTTTGTGCTTGGGTTAATGCAGCATTACTGTTTGTGCCCTGAACTTTGATTTCCTCCTATTGTGAAGCTTGGTGCATTCTCTTTGTAGGCTCCACCAAACCAAATTTATCTCGTCTATTCCTTTGTCTCATACAATATTGTTTACCAATAAAAATGACATGGAAGGTATACATATTCATTTTTTCTTCTGTAGCTTCTAACAGTAAAGGTGTTAGTTTTAATACATCTTCCACTAATGGGCACGTGATCTTAAAAAGAGAAATTCCTTACAGCCCTTCCTGTGCGGAAAGATTAAGATGCAAATACACAGTCATGGTTCCTACATGTAAAGTCGTTCCAAATTTAAGATGAGAATTTCACAGAAAAGGACTTCTCATCTTACAAGACATGTATCTAATTAGCTCCCAACATTCCACATAAAGACACAAAATCATATTCAATTTAAAACCACGTCCCTTTCAGCAGTTTTGAAAAATCAACACCAGCTTTGTCTTTCTTAACAAACCCTCTGCATATTTAAATTTCAAAATTTCAAACGACTAATCAAAAAAAAAAAAAAAAAAAAAAGAAAAGAAATGGGCCTAGTGCGATTAACAAATAAAACAGACTCAAATCCCTTTCAAGAGCCAAGGGAAAAAGAAAAAAAACCCAAGTCCGCATTTCAAGCATTGTGGTCAAGTTCAAGACAAACGCAGCAGACCCATCAAGAACCACGACGTCTTATACCTCGGAAAAATCGAAAAAACCACATTGGCCTCCTAATTCGCCAATCTTCAGAACGTCGAAACGGAGCACAGACCGCAACAAGGTAGAAAAATCAAATCTTTCCCCACATTACGCCGCGCACCCAGCGTCCACATCCTAGCGAACAAACCCCGCAATGCAACTCGAGAAACACGACCGTACGGAAAAAATCGACGAACCCACGAAAACTCACCAGCAATGCGGGCGAAAAACGCAGCAGAGGAATCAATCAAGAAAGGCAAAAGCACAAGATGCCCCTGAAAACGCAAACGAGAAAGGGGATCGACAAAAGCATGCACCCGCGGCGGGGAAGGGGGGGGAACCCGAACCTTCTTTGACATGGTCACATGGCTGGACGGAGGCGGAGATCACCGCATCGCCAATGTCGGGAGGTCGGAAGCCGCTGCTACCCCAAAGCCAGATAGAGATAGGGAGAGAGAAAGAGAGGAGAGAGAAAGCAAGAGGTTAGAGAGAGAGAGAGAGAGAAAGAGAGATTCAGAGGAATCAGCTGGTGTCTGCAAATGGGGAATTAGGTTTTTTTTGTAACAGGAAGAGGGAAAGAGAGAGTGGTCGTACGAAGAGGGCGAGCTCACCGGATCTTACCGTGCGCGCGCGCCTCATCGCTGTCGGTTCGACATTTACAGACACCGCGCATCGCGTGCCGCACGAGGCTGCCCCCGATCTGGTCGCGGTCAACGCCTTTTGAGGGGTCGGTCTAAATTCACGTGATCTCTCTCTTTTTTTCTTTTTTCTTTTTCAAATTCCTTGAGAAAAATAATTAAATTATTATTATTATTTTTCAATTTTCCAGATCTGTTTGACGCGACAATGGCCATGTTTCGGGCACGTTACGTGGTATTCATTTGAGGCTGGATTTCTTTTATTTTTATTTTTTGGGGTGAGGGGGGTGGGATTTCTAAATTCGTTGAATTCGAATCTCGAATCGATCAAACAGATCGTGCACCCAATAATTTTCCGTGCCTACAGTGCATGAATTCTGGTCCGGACACTGATATTTCGGGCAAATCGCTTGCCCACCTTCAAATTTATCTCCCATTCACACACACACACACACACACACACACACACACACTCACTCTCTCTTCTTTTTGCATGACTTTAATTGGGATTAAAGGGGACTTAATCGATCTGATGTGACTAATCAAATGTTTCTTGATTTCCAAGAAATTTGATGTTTTATTTGTGAGGGAAGAATCCATACTCCGATGAATAGATTATAAATGAATGAATAAGTGGCGATCATAAATGATGCATGAGTCGAGACTTTAGTGATGGCTTAAACGTGAATAGTTTATGAGTTAAGATCGGAATAGTTGGTCAAACATATGATTCATAATTACGTTCACAAGCATGGAGAATAAATTTATATATCTATGAGGTCGTTGCTCAACCACAAAGTCGATTCCAGCTAATAATGGGACAAATGTTTCATATTGAACCTTCTAGGGTTGATTTCAAGATTCACCCTTGAAATTGATTCACTTTATTTATGTGCATCACTATGCTTCGCAATCGTCCATGGGACTTGATTGAGGTTTTGAAATGCCCTTTTATGTTAAAACTTTTTTAAGTGTACATAATATGAATGTAAAGCAAGCTAACTAAATTTGAACCTTTCTTGAAATAAAGAGAGAAATGAGGATTTTCTTTTACAAATTTCTGAAAAACCTTAAAATTTTAACAATAACAATTTAACTATAGGAGATGTCATTTTAGGGAGGATTTTGTTAAAAGGCACATCTAAAAAATACTTGTAAAACAACTACTAAATCTAGGAAAATAGTAATTTCCTATATACTGACTTTTCTCCAAATGCATGTAATCAAAACTTGAAAATCAAATATTCTTCCATTAAACAAACATAACAAATGCATGGAATTAATTGTTAATACAACTCATTTATATTGTACCCGTTATCGATATGAAACCATTACCGATATTAACAGAGGGCAAATGTAACTATATTATAATATGATTGATACTCAAGTTATAAAAGTAGATGAACATTTTTACCAAATGTAAAATCGATAACAGATGACTATCTCAAGTTCAAGACTCTTTTCATCTACTCAATACTTTGAAAATGCCTAATCGAACAAGATGGAAATTGGTTTGGTCGGATAATACCAAAACTACAACTAATTCGGGTGCTAATCATTGTTTGTTATCGAATTAACCGATCAACTCGACTTTGATCTTTCTTTCGATCCTTATTGAACTGAAATCTGATCCCCCTTCAGCCCTGCTTTATTTATAGAAGGAATTTGAGCTGTAATCTGACCTCACCAGGTGGATCTTTAGAAGAAACACCTCAACCGATTCCAAGATTTGCAGATACAATTGAAGAACGACGATGAAGAAGATGATTACAATTCACAGTTCACAAATCCATCCCTCTCTCCTTTTTACCACATAAGAAACTCCGGCAGATGCACCGTCTCTTCCTCCATGTTAGAGAGGAAGAGAGGATCTGCATCTGGAGTCGGAAGTGTTCAGAATTTCAAAGTTAGATTCCACAGTCCAGTTAGGAAAACGAACAAAGAGGAGGAGTGGCAAACGTGTTGTCAGGTCTTTCTCATCTGGAGATGTCGCACTTTGGGGTGTGTCCCAGTTGTTCAGTCTCCCAGTTCAGCTTGGAAGCCACCCTTTCATGACGTGGAAATACTCCTGAAACAGAATCCCCCGAACGGATATGAAAAAACGAACAAGAAGAGCATGCCCCCTGTTCATGAGAGAGAGAGAAAGGGGGGGGATGCAGGTAATACCTCCATCTTCTTGACCAAGTCCTTAGCCGAAGGGGAAGAGACGATGATGTGGCGAGCGCTGGGGCTGATGAAGCCTTCCTCCACCGCCTTGTCTATGAACGACAGCAAGGAGTTGTAGTACCCGTCCACGTTCAGCAATCCCACCTGCAACATTCGTTTACCCCTTTCTGATTATCTCATCGACCGCCATGGAAACAGAGCAAAACCAACGGGGAGAGAGAGAGAGAGAGAGAGAGAGAGAGAGATTCGAAGCGTTACGGGCTTGTCGTGGATGCCGAGTTGAGCCCACGTTATCACTTCCAGAAGCTCTTCCAGAGTCCCGTACCACCTTCACAGACAGAGAGAGAAACAGCAAAAACAGAGCCGGGCTCTGTCAGTAACTCGGACCATCGTTAGGTTCTGTGCTTTTTTCTTTGCTGGTCATGCTAGTTTTCGGGCCATTATTTTGTGCGATTGGGCTTAGCCTCTTCTTGGTCATTGTTCAACCTCTTTCGATTCCTTTTTCTTTTAAGTACTTCCCTCCAATTCGTTGGCGTTTCATTACATGCAATTTCAGTCCTCCAGGATTTTTTGCAATTGCTGCGTGTCATCTCTAATTGGGACTACTTGCTTTCATGATTGATCTACGCTTCTTTTTAGAAAAAGGAAAAAAAAGTTGATTTAGGAGTGTAAAAGGTTCGATCGAGTAGGATCGCCCACTCCAACCCCATCTGTTTTTTCAGATAAATTTTGCTGGTTGGATGCACCTGGTTTACTTGAGACCAGTTGAACATGGAGATCTTTTTGCGCATCGGTTTGCTTCTCGAAGTAAATCATCTTCCAGAAGAAAACCTAGAGAGAGAGAGTGTGCCGACCTTGCATTGCCACTACTTGTGTTTGTCGTTCTTTCTAGTTCGGCTTAGACAAGGGTTACATAATTGAATGTTCTCAAATCCGAGTGCAAAGTCGAATCACAGCAGACATGAGTTTGATACTTTAGCGTGTGGCGAAAGATAGGAACAAACCGGGCAAAGCAATGAAAGCATCTGAATGTCTAGCCATCTCCGCTTTCCTCTGGTGCATGTTCGCCACTGGCTTCACTTCCCCCACCGTCTCTCCAGTAAGCTGCCAATTCATCACGCCAAAAACACTCAGTTCCACAACAACACACTGAGGAGAGCTGTCTGAAAGTGTCTTGACAAGGAGGGAGAGAGCAATGATGAGATTGAGCCTGTGGTGGGCTCAAACTAGCGTCTAATTTGTCTGATCAGTACTTGAGAGCCCAAGACCAAAAAGGGCATGACAAGAGAAAAGGAAAGCACGAGAGAGAGAGAGAGAGAGAGAGAGAGAGAGAGAGAGAACGTACAAAAGCTGAGATGGACTCGCAAAAGGAATGTTGGACACTGTGTGCAATGAAGAATCTAAACAAGTGGGTATAAAAGAACCATCGGAGACGGACAAACCGAGCAAGAGAACCGAACAAAACTCAGAAGCCCCAGCCCCCCCAGGTCAGGTCTGGTTGAAGTTTCATTAGGATTCCAAAAAGACCACATTTTTCAGAGCCAATCAGAGGCCCTTTGGAAGCCTCCTGATGAAGCTGTATCGAGAGAAACAGCTTTGATGCAATGACATAACGCAAGAAACATCAAAAGAGACAAGTGAGCAAAGTTCCCGTTTTAGGGATAACAAAGGAGAGGCTGGAAATTCATGTAACAACTGGTGTAGCTGCCCACAAGTTGACGAGGACTTGGACTAAACCATCTCGAAAAACAGACCGTATGAAAAGAGAGGCAGATAGTGCCGTGGTCTCTGTCTGTCTCTCTGTCTCTCTGTTTCTGATCTGTTTGGTCGCTTTCATCTAATTGTTTCATTCGTCGGTAAAAAAAACGAGGAGATAAAATCATGATGGTAGTAGCAGATGATACCTCTCTCGGCATGAGGGTCTTGGGAATCACTCTGCAGTCGGGTAAAGGACAAGAAAACACAGAGAGAGAGAGCGAGGGAGAGAGAAAAATGTCAGCGAACCCTGAACTTCAAATTAACACATAGGAAAGAAGAAAGCTTTAGAGTGGTGGAAAGCGAGAACTAGAAGCAGATGATCAATTACCCAATGACATGTCGACCGCCATTGTAGACGGCTCTAGAAACAAGGCCCATCAGACCGATGCTACCGCCGCCGTACACCAGGTCAATGTTCCTCGACACCTTCAACATGCATCACCCAAAATAGAAACCTCATTAACGTTTGCAGCAGAAGGATTCTTGTTTTTCACCGATCACACAAACAGGAAATTCAAGAATCTTCTCTCAGCCTCTCGTCCTGGGAAGCAACCGCGCGTACACATTATTAACTTTCTACTTGGACGAGCTATGCTGGCGTGTGTGCAGAAACAGAGACTTTCTATGATAAAAGAGTCCCGTTTATTAGCTGAGTCGCCTAAGGCTATGCAATTAAGATGGAGGGGGGCCATCAATGCCATTAAGAGAACTCCATCCGGCATTCTAGTGAAGCGCAATTTGAGCCATCATCATATCAGAACGTCACTTCCATCAAATCAATGAGAACCTAAACGAATGCGACGGAGACGAAAAAAATAAAGGGTACGGGAATTTGAGGACGAAGAAGCGACAGAGGCAATAAACCGAAGGGACTACCGATATGAGCTAGAGTGGTGGAATCACAGGGACAAAAGAATTACAGAGAAAGAGAGAGAGAGAGAGAGGCGTTTGCATTACCAGCTCCCTTCCAAGTTCCAAGGCGGCATCTGTGTAACTGGTCTTCTTGCCTTGGCTACTCCCGCAAAACACGCAAATCCTTTTGAATTTCGATTGTTTCGTCTCCTTCTCCATCTCTCAACTTTCCTCTCTCTCTCTCTCTCTCTCTCTCTCTCTCTCTTTGTGCTTTTGGTGACCCCTGGTTTGATAGTTCGAATGTGGATGATGGGTGGTGGAGTGTATATATAACGGGCCCAAGCGTAAGTTCGCTCTACCATCGTCTGCAACTTTCACATGTAACAGTGACAGAGGTACGGCCTTTTCACATTACTTTATTTTTCTTCCAAACACGCTCGCACCGGCGCTCGCACCGTCGCATGTTTTCTACTTAGGGCGTCCACTGTGTCATGGCGCTAGAACAGTCCAAACTAACGGAGGCATAGTTGGATAAGCATCTCACATGTCGTCTGCAAAATGCATGTTGGCATGAGCACATTCGACCCCCCCGGGGTTGACCTTATAAATACATACTCCAAAATTCAGTAGATATGATTGGCTTGAAGTTGTGAGTTTTTCTTCATTGCGCATCCATATTCAAAACGATATTTCTTTCGCAAAAAGAGATTTAAATGGTATGAGTTATTGTACTTTAAAAGGGCGAATAAGGAAATTATGTTAACCATTATATTTTCGCATGGTCTTTTCATATGGTATATTTTTCAATTTACTCGAGTTTGGACCCCAAATTGAGCATTCATTTAAGGTCACTTTTCCTAGATTAGCCAAACCAAGTCAAGATGCTCGCTTAAACATAACAACCCTGATGTCCATAGTCTTTCCCCATCTCAAGAAACATGTTAGTTGAGCTCTCTTTTCTTACCAACTCCTTGCTTTGTTATGAACAGCACGATTCACTACGACGATGAACAGTGCATTCCTGCGTCCTTTTTTGTCCAGCATGGCTCTGGTCAAGTCCCATGAAGAATTCCCTAGCAATATATGTTGGCAAGGCATTGGCGCTTTATAAGAGAGACTCACACGGTATTGGGGTTATCATATATTAATTGTGAAAATGGGCAGGTAGTCAATATATAAGTGTGAGGAAAAATTTCACATTTTGAATTAGCTTTTGAGGTGAGAGATGCTTAAGACCACCCAACACTGATATCAAAAAAGATTGTTGCAGCTCTGACTCAACTTCGATGCATGAGGGTGAGATTGTCGCACGCCGACTGAAGCCCGATGTGTGAAGATAAGATTGTTGGGATTATTCCATTGGGACCAGTTTATAAGCGTGAGAGAGAACACCTTACCTTTTAAACTAGCTTTTAAGGCGAGAGATATCTAAGACCAATCAATACATCATCCTCAACGTAACTAATGATATTTTCTTTTTAAGAGGTAGACAACAAGCATTGCCACTATCGGACGATATGCCCCGGCACAAAACAAGGTCAACTTGCACATCCGGTGCAACCACAATGTACGTCATCATGAATAGCGTGTGTTTGGCTGGAACACACTAACACTTGCTTCTATTATTGTTCTAGCTTGGTCTAACTCGAGGCTCTCTTATCTCTTTGACTCAGATCACCGCCCGCATGCATATTCCATATGTGGTCTAGAGGCTCTTAATGGAAGAGAAATATGTGATCGTCTTTTACTTAATCCTAAGGAAAAAGCCGATTTCGGGAAAAAAAAATATTAAGTGGTTTCTTCTCATCGGATCATCACCTCATGAGACATGCATTTTTTTTCTTACATCTAAGTATCACTTGACATGTACTCCGATGAGGAATAAGAAAAATTGAAAATTTGCTCCGACCAACATCTCTTGGTTCATCCTCCTCCATAGCCATTAGCCACCTCTAAGCTTGAACTCCGCACCTCCCCCATCGTCGTCAGCGCCCCATCCAGGCCAATACAGCTTCATCTTTCTCTATGCGTCTGCTTGTCTTTGGCTCTGTTCATCTCTTCGTCTTCGGCGGCTTCATCTTCCTCTTCCTAAGCCTTACGGGTCCATGGCCGACCTCCGCGCGATTTATGAACAAGCCACCATCCACAAAATCCAGGAATCTGTGGCGATCATGGAGCGGCGGCGGCGGCCACGGATTGGGTCTTGCCAAGAATGAAGGGCTAAACCTCCGAAATCAAATGAGGAAGAAAACTACCCACAAAAAAAAAACTTAAAAAAACTTGTTGGGGTAGTCTTCTTCTTCGTGGGTCACTACAGGACCCCCCTCTCCGTTGTCTCTCCTTTTCACCTTTCATCTCCAATCCCTAGGAAGGATCGTAATAAAATTGGATGATGATGCTCTCCATTTCACCGTTAATCCAACTCCGAACATCAACCAACAAAAACTGGTAAGAAAAAAAAAAGAAAGATCAATACCATGAAAAACTTCAAATTAATATACTTGTAATAAATTTATTCCAAATTAATTTTTTAACCATAACAAAACCTCAAATCGGTACGTTTGTGATAAATATGCCATATGTTAGTTTTTATTAAAATGGATTAATATTACGAAAAATTTCAAATGGGTAGACTTGTGACAAACGGAAGGTAAAACCCAAAATTGAAGTATCTGTCAATTGTTACGTGTTATCGAACTCAGCAATTTGATGATAAAATTTGATAGAGACTAACAAAGGATAAATTTATTATAAACATATCAGTTTTGGGTAAATTTATTACATGTGTGTCAATTTAGAGATTTTCATGGTATTAACTCAAGAAAAAATTGGTCTCCTTTGTCAATCTCTTCCACAATCAATGAAGCCCTAGAAGATCGACAAAAAAAAGCCACGGAAGAGGACTGGAAGACAACGTAGGAGGGGGCGACCAAAAAAAGAAACACAAAAATTGACCACAAAATTGCTCCTTTTGTCCATGGTGGGGTGGAGGGCTCATGGACGGAGGTTGTGGCGGGTGGTGGCTGTGATCGATGAGTGGTTGGAGTAGTGGCTATGTGGCGGGTGGCGGTTGTGATCGATGAGTGGTCGGAGCAGTGGCTACGACGGAAGAGGAAGAAAGAAAAACTCAGATTTTTTATTTGTTTTAGTTGATTCCACATCAAAACACGTGTCGAGTGATAATTGGATGAAATCAGAAAAATGCATGCCATGTAAGATGATGGCTCGGTGGAAATAAACCACAAAATATTTTCTCCCAATTTGGGGAATTGGTTTCTATACTGATTTTGAAGTTTCTATCGGGGTTAAGAGGCGACGATGCGGAGTCTAGCTAGTTTGATGTATGGGTGGTGATTAATTTCGAGCTCAATCACAATTTGAAACAAGTACTTCTGTTTTTTTGTGTAAAGAATTTGAAGTATGCTAGCTTGCCCCCATTTGAAGTTCAAATTTGATAAATTCAGTGTGACTAACTTTGTGCATTCATCATGATATTATGTGATTGAATTTGTGCTTTCCTTTACTCTAATGTGCATTATTATGTTGGATATTTGAACATCTTTGAAATATTTTGGAAAGTTCTTTGAAATATCTTTGAAAGTTAACTGTTGTATGGTGATTTTGTAAATGCTTATGTAACATTTGATTTATTTCTTCACAAACTCTCCATTATTTTATGGCTACTTCACAATGGTCATCATTTTAATAATTACTAGACTCTCTCTCTCTCTCCCTCTTGTTTGAATATAAAAATTATATTTCAATCCAAAAAGAGAATTTTTGTTTCCTTCTCATATTTTCTTTACTGGATTATACACATATTCCTTTTATTATTCTGTGAGGAATAAAGAAGAATGTCTATTATATCTTGAGAAATAGCCGTTAGAACTTATTGCATTGAGTTTTGTTCTTCGAGGGGTGGAATTATCTTAACGATAGCACTTGCATGCCTCAGACAATTAATCTTATTTTTATATCTTTTTCAATAAATTTCCAACCGTTCTTATCATTCTTATTATCTAATATTTTTCCAACTATGTATTGCATTGCTATGCATTGCTATGGCCTCACTCAACCGCCCTTGTCTCTCACTCTGGGGGTCATAGTCAGAGACCCTTGTTGGATGAATACGGAACATCTGGTATATAACCTGAGAAAAGAATAGGAAAGAATTGGTAGCATGAAAGGACAAAGAGGTCCTCTCCATCTCTCTCCACATTATCGTTCTCTCTCGGTTGGACCAAACCATGTTGTCCCCCATCCCCACTCTCTGATGCTTTGCCTTCTCTTCCGACAATGCTTGGTTCTTCTTCTTCTTCTTCTTCTTCTTCTTCTTCTTCTTCTTTTCTCCCTCATTTTTTCTTAATTTTAAATGAAGGATTGACCAAAATGTTGTAGCTTAGAGCCTTGCAAGAGACTAAACTTATCCCATGCTTCAATTCCAAATCCTTTCGTCGGTCCTTTGGTCAAAGTTTTCCATTCGATTTACTTAACTTTTTGATATAACGCATGTTTTGGACTACATGTCCGCCTGCATAAATCTCTCTCTCTCTCTCTGAGTTTATATAAATGGTACAGGTAATATATCCTGCATGAGTATGTATATTGCAGTATATTGCTTACTTGGCTTCACTATCCTCCCGTCGAATGCTGTCTGCGTTACCTTATCTACAATCCTTTCCTTGTCTGCGTGCGCCCCCGTAACATCCCATGTCAGACTTAGTGGACGATGGTGTTGCACTGTGTAAATTTGTTTTTTTATGCTGAATTCTCCCATAGTGATGGATACCATATTGGATGGTCTTGGCATCTGCTACAGTCATCTTATCTACGCTCAGCTACTGTGAGATTAGACATCGAACATAACATCATAAGTTTAACATGGGTTCGGAATCCTCTTCAGTTAGGGATGACCTAACTGCTCCAAATTGACTAAAGTATCTCCACGCTTCATGAGAATTCACACACCATACCAAACAACCCTTTGAAAGTATCTCTCTCTCTCTCTCTCTCTCTCTCTCTCTCTCTCTCTCTCTCTATCTGAGGATGTTGGCCCTGATGATCATGATTGGGACTGTGATAATAGGGTAGACAAAGGGGATGGAGATGGAGGAGTGGTGGAGTGAAGACAGAGCAACGACTGAAGGCGTGACGGTGTCGTGGTGATCGCCATCGGGGATCACGCCGCTCGGGAATAAGAAAGGGACAAATAAATAAAAAAGAAAGAGTACGATATCATTGCACCTCTCGAATGTAGAGGAGCCCGACATTTCAGAGGGAGGTAATTCTACGTATGGTCTGTGCATCTGCTTTATCTTTATTAACATGATGTTAAAGTCACGGACATTATCTTCGTAGATCATGCAATGAACCATTGAGTTTTTGCTTCCCGTTTGAACAACTACTTTTAATTTGTATCTTGCTTGGTGAAAATTCTACTTTTTATTGGTTGTTTTGGATGTGCAACAAATACCATAGAAACTTGTCACATCACTGCCAAAATGTCGTAAAATGTTAGAGGAAGGCATGTGGTAACTTTTGCTCATGCGTGGTCTAGAATTTGACCTTTGGTTGAAGCGTGAAATCTAGTAATGACCTAATAGGGAAGGCCTCTTACCTTTTGTATAACATAGACTATTGAGGGATCATCCACAAATGTTCAAAATTTTAAACATTTTGATGAAGAAGTGGTTTAGTGCCTAAATATAGGGGGTGCGAATTCCATATCTTAAATGGCTTAATTCACATTTTTTTAAAGTTCAATTGGCTATAATACCAATTGAAGATAACTATCTATTTGAAACCCTCTCTCCTATCTCCTTTCTTTCTAATCAGTCAATCTTGACCTAGTCCGCTCCATCTTTCTCCACAAGATGGCTTAGAATTAGTGCCGCCCCTAAAAGTTCAAGAACATCGAGATAGTTAATGATATAAGGACATGAGACAGATGATGCAACATGCACATCGATTCCTCTAGACTCGGAGAGCTTGATGCGGTAAGATTTCATTTTCTTTGCATGTGTATTCTTTCTCTTTGTTAACTAACATAAAATAATTATAAGATATTATATACACGTGGTCACTCAGCTATTTATCATACTTGTGTTTGGCTTCCATCCCAACCTCATTCTCTCCATATTCAAATCGTGTTATAGGTACAATTTTTTCTTTTTGGGGGTCAGATGGTGCTAGCCTACTAAGTACTTGAGAGCAGTCTTTCACAAGTACAGGAAAAAAAAAAAAAACTAAAATCTTCTAAGTTTTAGGGTCTCAGATCATGTCTATTATGCATATGCTAATTGTCGGTGGGAGAATCAAGATGACATTGTCACTCCTTGCTTTTGGCAGGTGCCCCCTATCCTCCATGGAAAGTAAGGTCAAGCCATTTACATTGGTCCAGTCTCCACTCATCGTGTAATTGGCGACAATCGAAAATATACATGGTGTAAAAGTCAAATTTGATTAAAACGCAAATGCCGGGATGGTATGTGAAAATCAAATTATTGGCATCACTTCTGGTTAAAGAAAAAATCGATTTGAGTATTTCCAAAAATGGAAAAAGCTGTCGGCACGCGTGTCAAAATGCGGTTGAGTAGATTATGTATTTAACCATATGCCAACTAGACTCCCCTGCTCGAAACTCACCTTTGGTTTGCTCGAGTATTGATTGCCTCCTCAACCTTGACTAGAATATAGAATTATGATATTTATGCTTTATTTATTTAATAAAAAATGAATGAAAAAATGATCTCTTAAATCATTTGAAATAATTAGTCAATGAAAAATATTATCATTATGGACAATTATCTACATTTATTTTTCATGAACAATGCAAACATTTTTCATCCATCCACCTTTGTAATATTCATCTTTGGAAGCGATGCGAACAATAATTTTTAGGAGAATATTTTTCGAATTATTTATTTTTTACGAAATAAGTGCATGCTCGATTTGATTACAATCGACTTGTAAATGGACTTGGATGAAGCTTAGAAAGCTCAAATCTTTTTCCTGCATTTGCCTATAGATAGGTATCTTTGTGTGATCGCCAAGTATTTCATGCCTGTTTTTACAATTATAAAATATTAATGATAAATCTCGTGTTATAGGTACAATTTTTTCTTTTTGGGGGTCAGATGGTGCTAGCCTACTAGGTACTTGAGAGCAGTCATTCACAAGTACAGGAAAAAAAAACAAAAATCTTCTAAGTTTTAGGGTCTCAGATCATGTCTATTATGCATATGCTAATTGTGGGTGGGAGAATCGAGATGACATTGTCACTCCTAGCTTTTGGCAGACAATCGAAAAAGTACATGGTGTAAAAGTCAAATTTGATTAAAATGCAAATGCTGGGATGGTACGTGAAAATCAAATTATTGGCATCACTTCTGGTTAAAGAAAAAATCGATTTGGGTATTTCCAAAAATGGAAAAAGCTGTCGGCAAGCATGTCAAAATGCGGTTGAGCAGATTATGTATTTAACCAGATGCCAACTAGACTCCCGTGCTCGAAACTCACCTTTGGTTTGCTCGAGTATTGATTGCCTCCTCAACCTTGACTAGAATATAGAATTATGATATTTATGCTTTATTTATTTAATAAAAAATGAATGATAAAAATGATCTCTTAAATCATTTGAAATAATTAGTCAATGAAAAATATAATCATTATGGACAATTATATACATTTATTTTTCATGAACAATGCAAACATTTTTCATCCATCCACCTTTGTAATATTCATCTTTGGAAGCGATGCGAACAATAATTTTTTGGAGAATATTTTTCGAATTATTTATTTTTTACGAAATAAGTGCATGCTCGATTTGATTACAATCGACTTGTAAATGGACTTGGATGAAGCTTAGAAAGCTCAAATCTTTTTCCTGCATTTGCCTATAGATAGGTATCTTTGTGTGATCGCCAAGTATTTCATGCCTGTTTTTACAATTATAAAATATTAATGATAAATCTCGTGTTATAGGTACAATTTTTTCTTTTTGGGGGTCAGATGGTGCTAGCCTACTAGGTACTTGAGAGCAGTCATTCATAAGTACAGGAAAAAGAAACAAAAATCTTCTAAGTCTTAGGGTCTCAGATCATGTCTATTATGCATATGCTAATTGTGGGTGGGAGAATCGAGATGACATTGTCACTCCTAGCTTTTGGCAGACAATCGAAAAAGTACATGGTGTAAAAGTGAAATTTGATTAAAACGTAAATGTCGGGATGGTACGTGAACATCAAATCATTGGCATCACTTCTGGTTAAAGAAAAAATCGATTTGGGTATTTCCAAAAATGGAAAAAGCTGTCGGCACGCGTGTCAAAATGCGGTTGAGCAGATTATGTATTTAACCAGATGCCAACCAGACTCCCGTGCTCGAAACTCACCTTTGGTTTGCTCGAGTATTGATTGCCTCCTCAACCTTGACTAGAATATAGAATTATGATATTTATGCTTTATTTATTTAATAAAAAATGAATGATAAAAATGATCTCTTAAATCATTTGAAATAATTAGTCAATGAAAAATATTATCATTATGGACAATTATATACATTTATTTTTCATGAACAATGCAAACATTTTTCATCCATCCACCTTTGTAATATTCATCTTTGGAAGCGATGCGAACAATAATTTTTAGGAGAATATTTTTCGAATTATTTATTTTTTACGAGATAAGTGCATGCTCGATTTGATTACAATCGACTTGTAAATGGACTTGAATGAAGCTTAGAAAGCTCAAATCTTTTTCCTGCATTTGCCTATAGATAGGTATCTTTGTGTGATCGCCAAGTATTTCATGCCTGTTTTTACAATTATAAAATATTAATGATAAATCTCGTGTTATAGGTACAATTTTTTCTTTTTGGGGGTCAGATGGTGCTAGCCTACTAGGTACTTGAGAGCAGTCATTCATAAGTACAGGAAAAAGAAACAAAAATCTTCTAAGTTTTAGGGTCTCAGATCATGTCTATTATGCATATGCTAATTGTCGATGGGAGAATCGAGATGACATTGTCACTCCTAGCTTTTGGCAGACAATCGAAAAAGTACATGGTGTAAAAGTGAAATTTGATTAAAACGTAAATGTCGGGATGGTACGTGAACATCAAATTATTGGCATCACTTCTGGTTAAAGAAAAAATCGATTTGGGTATTTCCAAAAATGGAAAAAGCTGTCGGCACGCGTGTCAAAATGCGGTTGAGCAGATTATGTATTTAACCAGATGCCAACCGACTCCCGTGCTCGAAACTCACCTTTGGTTTGCTCGAGTATTGATTGCCTCCTCAACCTTGACTAGAATATAGAATTATGATATTTATGCTTTATTTATTTAATAAAAAATGAATGATAAAATGATCTCTTAAATCATTTGAAATAATTAGTCAATGAAAAATATTATCATTATGGACAATTATATACATTTATTTTTCATGAACAATGCAAACATTTTTCATCCATCCACCTTTGTAATATTCATCTTTGGAAGCGATGCAAACAATAATTTTTAGGAGAATATTTTTCGAATTATTTATTTTTTACGAGATAAGTGCATGCTTGATTTGATTACAATCGACTTGTAAATGGACTTGGATGAAGCTTAGAAAGCTCAAATCTTTTTCCTGCATTTGCCTATAGATAGGTATCTTTGTGTGATCGCCAAGTATTTCATGCCTGTTTTTACAATTATAAAATATTAATGATAAATCTCGTGTTATAGGTACAATTTTTTTTTTTGGGGGTCAGATGGTGCTAGCCTACTAGGTACTTGAGAGCAGTCATTCATAAGTACAGGAAAAAGAAACAAAAATCTTCTAAGTTTTAGGGTCTCGATCATGTCTATTATGCATATGCTAATTGTCGATGGGAGAATCGAGATGACATTGTCACTCCTAGCTTTTGGCGACAATCGAAAAAGTACATGGTGTAAAAGTGAAATTTGATTAAAACGTAAATGTCGGGATGGTACGTGAACATCAAATTATTGGCATCACTTCTGGTTAAAGAAAAATCGATTTGGGTATTTCCAAAAATGGAAAAGCTGTCGGCACGCGTGTCAAAATGCGGTTGAGCAGATTATGTATTTAACCAGATGCCAACCAGACTCCGTGCTCGAAACTCACCTTTGGTTTGCTCGAGTATTGATTGCCTCCTCAACCTTGACTAGAATATAGAATTATGATATTTATGCTTTATTTATTTAATAAAAAATGAATGATAAAAATGATCTCTTAAATCATTTGAAATAATTAGTCAATGAAAAATATTATCATTATGGACAATTATATACATTTATTTTTCATGAACACTGCAAACATTTTTCATCCATCCACCTTTGTAATATTCATCTTTGGAAGCGATGCGAACAATAATTTTTTGGAGAATATTTTTCGAATTATTTATTTTTTACGAGATAAGTGCATGCTCGATTTGATTACAATCGACTTGTAAATGGACTTGGATGAAGCTTAGAAAGCTCAAATCTTTTTCCTGCATTTGCCTATAGATAGGTATCTTTGTGTGATCGCCAAGTATTTCATGCCTGTTTTTACAATTATAAAATATTAATGATAAATCTCGTGTTATAGGTACAATTTTTTCTTTTTGGGGGTCAGATGCTGCTAGCCTACTAGGTACTTAAGAGCAGTCATTCACAAGTACAGGAAAAAAAAACAAAAATCTTCTAAGTTTTAGGGTCTCAGATCATGTCAATCATGCATATGCTAATTGTCGATGGGAGAATCGAGATGACATTGTCACTCCTAGCTTTTGGCAGACAATCGAAAAAGTACATGGTGTAAAAGTGAAATTTGATTAAAACGCAAATGCCTGGATGGTACGTGAAAATCAAATTATTGGCATCACTTCGGTTAAAGAAAAATCGATTTGGGTATTTCCAAAAATGGAAAAAGCTGTCGGCACGCGTGTCAAAATGCGGTTGAGCAGATTATGTATTTAACCAGATGCCAACTAGACTCCCGTGCTCGAAACTCACCTTTGGTTTGCTCGAGTAATGATTGCCTCCTCAACCTTGACTAGAATATAGAATTATGATATTTATGCTTTATTTATTTAATAAAAAATGAATGATAAAAATGATCTCTTAAATCATTTGAAATAATTAGTCAATGAAAAATATTATCATTATGGACAATTATATACATTTATTTTTCATGAACAATGCAAACATTTTTCATCCATCCACCTTTGTAATATTCATTTTTGGAAGCGATGCGAAAAATAATTTTTAGGAGAATATTTTTCGAATTATTTATTTTTTACGAAATAAGTGCACGCTCGATTTGATTACAATCGACTTGTAAATGGACTTGGATGAAGCTTAGAAAGCTCAAATCTTTTTCCTGCATTTGCCTATAGATAGGTATCTTTGTGTGATCGCCAAGTATTTCATGCTTGTTTTTACAATTATAAAATATTAATGATAAATCTCGTGTTATAGGTACAATTTTTTCTTTTTGGGGGTCAGATGGTGCTAGCCTACTAGGTACTTGAGAGCAGTCATTCACAAGTACAGGAAAAAAAAACAAAAATCTTCTAAGTTTTAGGGTCTCAGATCAT
Source organism: Eucalyptus marginata (assembly GCA_014182565.1). Classification (NCBI taxonomy): domain Eukaryota; kingdom Viridiplantae; phylum Streptophyta; class Magnoliopsida; order Myrtales; family Myrtaceae; genus Eucalyptus; species Eucalyptus marginata. The sequence continues at coordinate 8,935,312 of CM024594.1, read as the reverse complement.
GTCTATTATGCAAATGCTAATTGTCGGTGGGAGAATCGAGATGACATTGTCACTCCTTGCTTTTGGCAAGTGCCCCTATCCTCCATGGAAAGTAAGGTCAAGCCATTTACATTGGTCTAGTCTCCACTCATCGTGTAACTGGCGACAATAGAAAAGGTACATGGTGTAAAAGTGAAATTTGATTAAAACGCAAATGCCAGGATGGTATGTGAAAATCAAATTATTGGCATCACTTCTGGTTAAAGAAAAAAACGATTTGGGTATTTCCAAAAATGGAAAAAGCTGTCGGCACGCGTGTCAAAATGCGGTTGAGCAGATTATGTATTTAACTAGATGCCAACTAGACTCCCGTGCTCGAAACTCACCTTTTGTTTGCTCGAGTATTGATTGCCTCCTCAACCTTGACTAGAATATAGAATTATGATATTTATGCTTTATTTATTTAATAAAAAATGAATGATAAAAATGATCTCTTAAATCATTTGAAATAATTAGTCAATGAAAAATATTATCATTATGGACAATTATATACATTTATTTTTCATGAACAATGCAAACATTTTTCATCCATCCACCTTTGTAATATTCATCTTTGGAAGCGATGCGAACAATAATTTTTAGGAGAATATATTTCGAATTATTTATTTTTTACGAAATAAGTGCATGCTCGATTTGATTACAATCGACTTGTAAATGGACTTGGATGAAGCTTAGAAAGCTCAAATCTTTTTCCTGCATTTGCCTATAGATAGGTATCTTTGTGTGATCGCCAAGTATTTCATGCCTGTTTTTACAATTATAAAATATTAATGATAAATCTCGTGTTATAGGTACAATTTTTTCTTTTTGGGGGTCGGATGGTGCTAGCCTACTAGGTACTTGAGAGCAATCATTCACAAGTACAGGAAAAAAAAACAAAAATCTTCTTAGTTTTAGGGTCTCAGATCATGTCTATTATGCAAATGCTAATTGTCGGTGGGAGAATCGAGATGACATTGTCACTCCTTGCTTTTGGCAAGTGCCCCCTATCCTCCATGGAAAGTAAGGTCAAGCCATTTACGTTGGTCTAGTCTCCACTCATCGTGTAACTGGCGACAATAGAAAAAGTACATGGTGTAAAAGTGAAATTTGATTAAAACGCAAATGTCGGGATGGTACGTGAAAATCAAATTATTGGCATCACTTCTGGTTAAAGAAAAAAACGATTTGGGTATTTCCAAAAATGGAAAAAGCTGTCGGCACGAGTGTCAAAATGCGGTGAGCAGATTATGTATTTAATCAGATGCCAACTAGACTCCCGTGCTCGAAACTCACCTTTGGTTTGCTCGAGTATTGATTGCCTCCTCAACCTTGACTAGAATATAGAATTATGATACTTATGCTTTATTTATTTAATAAAAAATGAATGATAAAAATGATCTCTTAAATCATTTGAAATAATTAGTCAATGAAAAATATTATCATTATGGACAATTATTTACATTTATTTTTCATGAACAATGCAAACATTTTTCATCCATCCACCTTTGTAATATTCATTTTTGGAAGCGATGCGAAAAATAATTTTTAGGAGAATATTTTTCGAATTATTTATTTTTTACGAAATAAGTGCATGCTCGATTTGATTACAATCGACTTGTAAATGGACTTGGATGAAGCTTAGAAAGCTCAAATCTTTTTCCTGCATTTGCCTATAGATAGGTATCTTTGTGTGATCGCCAAGTATTTCATGCCATCTTTACAATTATAAAAATATTAATGATAAATCTAGTGTTATAGGTACAATTTTTTCTTTTTGGGGGTCAGATGGTGCTAGCCTACTAGGTACTTGAGAGCAGTCATTCACAAGTATAGGAAAAAAAAGCAAAAATCTTCTAAGTTTTAGGGTCTCAGATCATGTCTATTATGCATATGCTAATTGTGGGTGGGAGAATCGAGATGACATTGTCACTCCTTGCTTTTGGCAGACAATCGAAAAAGTACATGGTGTAAAAGTGAAATTTGATTAAAACGCAAATGCTTGGATGGTACGTGAAAATCAAATTATTGGCATCACTTCTGGTTAAAGAAAAAATCGATTTGGGTATTTCCAAAAATGGAAAAAGCTGTTGGCACGCGTGTCAAAATGCGGTTGAGCAAATTATGTATTTAACCAGATGCCAACTAGACTCCCCTGCTCGAAACTCACCTTTGGTTTGCTCGAGTATTGATTGCCTCCTCAACCTTGACTAGAATATAGAATTATGATATTTATGCTTTATTTATTTAATAAAAAATGAATGATAAAAATGATCTCTTAAATCATTTGAAATAATTAGTCAATGAAAAATATTATCATTATGGACAATTATATACATTTATTTTTCATGAACAATGCAAACATTTTTCATCCATCCACCTTTGTAATATTCATCTTTGGAAGCGATGCGAACAAGAATTTTTAGGAGAATATTTTTCAAATTATTTATTTTTTACGAAATAAGTGCATGCTCGATTTGATTACAATCGACTTGTAAATGGACTTGGATGAAGCTTAGAAAGCTCAAATCTTTTTCCTGCATTTGCCTATAGATAGGTATCTTTGTGTGATCGCCAAGTATTTCATGCCTATTTTTACAATTATAAAATATTAGTGATAAATCTAGTATTATAGGTAGAATCTTTTCTTTTTGGGGGTCAGATGGTGCTAGCCTACTAGGTACTTGAGAGCAGTCATTCACAAGTACAGGGAAAAAAAACAAAAATCTTCTAAGTTTTAGGGTCTCAGATCATGTCTATTATGCAAATGCTAATTGTTGGTGGGAGAATCGAGATGACATTGTCACTCCTTGCTTTTGGCAAGTGCCCCCTATCCTCCATGGAAAGTAAGGTCAAGCCATTTACATTGGTCTAGTCTCCACTCATCGTGTAACTGGCGACAATAGAATAGGTACATGGTGTAAAAGTGAAATTTGATTAAAACACAAATGCCGGGATGGTACGTGAAAATCAAATTATTGGCATCACTTCTGGTTAAAGAAAAAACGATTTGGGTATTTCCAAAAATGGAAAAAGCTGTTGGCACGCGTGTCAAAATGTGGTTGAGCAGATTATGTATTTAACCAGATGCCAACTAGACTCCCGTGCTCGAAACTCACCTTTGGTTTGCTCGAGGATTGATTGCCTCCTCAACCTTGACTAGAATATAGAATTATGATATTTATGCTTTATTTATTTAATAAAAAATGAATGATAAAAATGATCTCTTAAATCATTTGAAATAATTAGTTAATGAAAAATATTATCATTATGGACAATTATATACATTTATTTTTCATGAACAATGCAAACATTTTTCATCCATCCACCTTTGTAATATTCATCTTTGGAAGCGATGTGAACAATAATGTTTAGGAGAATATATTTCGAATTATTTATTTTTTACGAAATAAGTGCATGCTCGATTTGATTACAATCGACTTGTAAATGGACTTGGATGAAGCTTAGAAAGCTCAAATCTTTTTCTTGCATTTGCCTATAGATAGGTATCTTTGTGTGATCGCCAAGTATTTTATGCCTATTTTTACAATTATAAAAATATTAATGATAAATCTCGACTAGGCATGTAAACTTTTTGAGTTCGAGTATTGACAAAGGCCCCGTTTGGTTCTGCTTTGCAAATGGGCTTTGGGATTCTAAAGTCCCTTGGCCGAATGCAAACGCGTTTGGTTGGATTTTTTGGACAACTTTGGCAAGATGCAATTGCATCTCCAAATGGCTCTAAGGGCCTTTAGCCCAATGTAGCTCTTGAAGTCCTTTGGGAAGTTACATCTTCGGAATGCAAATCCGCGGTACTATTCATCTTCTTCGGAGAGACGAATGGAGGCCGATGATCACCGGCCAAGGAGTGGCCCGCACCAGCGACTATCACCTGAGGCGTCATCGACCCAGGCGACGGTCGTGCGACCTCAGGTGGTGGTCGCTTGGGTTCGCGCGGCCCCGGGCGACGGAGGCTTGAGGTTGCTTGGACCTCGTGACGCCCGGGTCGCACGACCCGGGCGACGGCCGCACGACCTAGGCGACGGCGCCGGGTTGTGAACCCCAGGCGTCGCCGAGGTCCGGCGGCAACAGCAACCGTCGCCCGGGTCGCGCGAACCCGGCGACCCCACCCGAGGCCACCGGACATTGGCCGCCGGTGGCTAGATCTGGCCAGCGGTGGCTACATTTAAAAAAAAAATTTAAAAACTTTTTATATATATAAAAGTTAGCAAAAATCCCTTACAAAATGTAGTTTTTACCAAACGGTGTTTAAGCTAAAGTTCTTTCACAATGCACTTTAAAATTATAATTTACCCAACGCTATTTTGCATTTGCAAAAGCCCCTTTAGCTCAAAAGTATTTACATTTTACCAATGACATTTACCCAAAGCCGAATCAAATGGGCCCAAATTGGGGCTCGACATACTCAGCTCGACTAGATAAGATATACTCGAGTAACGGGGAAAAGACACCTGCAATGGGGAAAAGACACCTGCCTACAACAATAGCCCGAACAGGCTAAGTTCAAATGCTGAAACAATTATGGGTTCTTCCACTACAATCCCTTTGCAAATACACGGGATTGTGTTGCAGAAAGCAGAGAAGTATCAAGAAAGAGAAGAGGGATAGCCAAAAACATCAAAAGAGAGAGCCATTTAATGCAAGAGAAGGGCCTTTTTGCCTCCCCTTAGCGTAACATGCATGGTCAGACACTCTGAGAACCCCCTTTAATTTATTTGGGGAGATCAAGGTCAGTCATTTTGGCACCATTCACTTTTGGGTCTTTGTGATTTTCTCTCCCCACTTTTCCTTTTGGCAGACGATAATGAAGGCACAAATTAGGGAGAACATGATGTGAAATTTGAAGTTTTAGATGCATGTTTTAGGTATCGACCAAATCAAAAGCAGCCAATCTAATAACTAAATGCACTTCTACTTTCAACTTTTAATCTTTCTGTGAATATCGTGAAACTCACTCTTCAAATTTTGTTTAGCATAGAATATATGAATCTCTTTTACATATTCAAATATCGATGTGAAGGATCGTATAATTTTTGCTCATAAATTGTTGCGGATGGATGTTTTTTTGATATTATAATACATTAATCAAACTACACACTATTTTCACTTAATTTAATCACAGGTTTTGAGTTACTATGCAGAAGATTGAATGGATTTTTGACATACATTAGTGTACCGCATAAATTCAACTCTCAGTACTGCTAAATACAAACAATTTCATATATGAGCAATCGACCATTAGAATTTTGATTCGCATATAACACAATTCATGAGATTGTAAATGAGGCGTTTCATCGGTTTTGTCTCTACCTATTTAAGGTGAACTCCCTTGCCCTAATGTACATATAGATGCCCGAAGTCAGATTACTCCGGAGTTAATCCCTCTTGTATTTGCTTAAAATAGTGTCCACGTGGGAAAGTGGATTCCTACGCAGAAAACTATATTGAAGTGCTTCTTTTATTATTTCTTTTCTTCATCATCATACTTTTGAATTAAATTTGCTGGGGTTGACGTTCCATTTCATGATGCATGGTGGGAGATTAGTGCTATCAGTGATTATAATTTTCGGTTATCAACTCGTCAGATTTCGAACCAGAAAAAAAAAAAGACCCGGGTCATAACATGAGACGTACGGTGCTCGTTTTAATTAAAACCTCGTGATGCTCAATGCTTAAACACGGGGTTTTAAGATACTCATTTAAAAAAATTAAATTTGTGGACTAATCTTAATAAACATTATGTTATTTATATTCAAACACGTTTGCTCTACCAAGGTACATTATATATCCACCAACTCATGAATTGGCAAAATATTTACATATAAATATAGATCACTTAGGATATCCGTGCACCTTTAATTAATGAGATTTAGTGTGATGATTTTTCAGAAAATACCAATATTTCCAAGTCCAATCCTTAATTTGAGGCGTCACGAAAAGAAAAAAGAAAAGAAAAGAAAGAAAAAGACTGGCTTGGAAATAGACCTAGGCCTCCTTATCGATAAGGTAGACATCCTTCGCCCTGAAAAAAAGAAAAAAGAAAAAAGATAAGGCAGACATCCCTTTCATCCATCAGACATCCCTTTCATCCATCAATCCCATCACTAATCTGTGTCCAAGTTCGATGACCATCCATGTGAGAATTATTAGGTCATCTCCAACGTAGAATTCTTCCGATTGTAAAAAGACCATTTTATCGCCAATATATATTTTTAGATGATCTCCAACTCTTAAAATTGAAATTTCTCAATGCCTTGACCAACCGCGTCGACCTTGAAGCTTTTTCTCTTTATGTTTGATACTAAACTATATCATAATTATACGGCAACATTAAGTATTCCAATATGAAATTCAATTCTATAATTAGAAAGCATCACTTCTTTTCCTTTTTACTTCTCAAATGTTATTATAATTACATCATAGGAAATTACATGACCAATCTGCTGATCTTAAAGGATGAGAATATCAAGCACACTCATTGAGATCCCTCAAATATGTATTGCCAACACAAGAAAGTGTCGAAACTTGCTACTAACCACGGAAAGTTGCAATAACGAATCGTCATTTTCTGTCACCGAAAGTGACATTGAAGAAAACTCCCTTTCTCCACTCCTCCTTCACTTGCATTAATTGAAATCGACATGCTGTGCTTCATTCTCAATCATTTATCAATGAAGGGTCACCAGCAACTTTCGACTCATATGACACGTTTGACGCGCATTCCCGGCCAAAAAGAACAGCACAAAAGAACAACAGCTGCGGCACCGACTTCTGCTTTGTCCACCGAAAATTTATGTCACGTACTTGTCTCGCGCCACCAGTCTTTTGTTCTCCCCCCATGGATCGACGTCTACGAGCAATACGACGTTCAGATTGAATCAGAAAGAGAATTGAAAGACGCAAATCTGCCCACGTCAAATGTACTTTGCGCGGTCTCTATTGACGTTCCCTCACCCAAGATTTGTCAAATGCTCGCCCCAAAATCAGCATATACCTTAGGATCCTCACACTGTTTTGAGTCCCAAGTATCAAATCGAAATCGAAGTGATAACACCGAGGAGAGTTTTGATAATTTGCTATTACTGAAGCTTATATCCACGTCATACGTTGTGAACTGTATGACCTTAGTACCAACTGTTTTACATGCAGTTTTTGCGTTAAAGTATTCCAAGACGAGTACTTCCAACTAAACAATTAAGAAAGAAGAGACAAAAGCCAGTGGAGAAAGGAAGAAGGCAAGGATATAGAGTTTTTTTCTTGGGGCCTAAAAGATACATAAAGAGTTTTTTTCTTGAGGCCTAAAAGATAAAAGATTGCGGGTTACTTTTTGACACCTGCCCTCAATGTTAGAAATCTCTTTCTGCGTTGTGAAATGGGCTGATAGTCAATTTATAATTGTGAGAGAAAACTTTATTCTTTAAAGTAGCACTTGAGATGAAAGAGAGTTTAGACCACCCAACCCTACAGTCACGGCAGCCACCACGACCAGCTCTAATTTGGGTTCATGACTGTGGATGTGACTAGCCATCGTCTCCATGCTTGCCTTGCATTATTGAGCACGCCTTTTTTTATTTATTTAAATTTTGTTTAGTTAAGTATTTAAGGATGGTTAAATATCTAAGCATACATAGTTAATGATGAAAAGCTTTTAAATCTAAATTATGCCTTTTGCTGCAGCCGAGTCTATACACCGGAATGAGGTCGACACAATCTAGTGTAACATGTGGAGAAACAAATACCCCAAGAGCACTTTCCCTGGATTTAATAAGAGATTGTCCATCGAGCTTATTCACATTTGATGTAGTTAAAAATGAATTTTTTTACTTTATATTCTAATCTTCAGAAAAAACAATGTCTAATGCGACGAAAATGAAAATATTCGTTGGCATGCCAAGCGTGAAAACTAAACCTAACGCGACAAAAATTTCCCAACGGCATTATATTTCTCATCGCCTTGCCAATTTGACCTAAATATTAACTTAAGGCGACAAATGTTATCGTCATAGTCTCGACAAACATGGTGAGATTTTGTCTCTTTGGCTAGTCTATGGTAACAACAAGACAAGTATTGTCTGCTTTGAGCGATACTATCTTTTTTCCATTTTGTTTACAAAACTGACAAATGGTATTGTTTGTTGCCTTTGGCAAAAGCGACCACAAGAAAATTTATGGCACAAACCAACGGCAACGGAGCAAAAGTCATAAATGGGAGGCGTTAACAAAATTTTGTCGCCTTAGCCCATCTTTTTGTAGTGCTTCTTTTTCTTAACACACTCGCATGTTCACCTCAATAATAGTATAAATAATCTTGTTAACAAGTTCCCTAATGGCACTTGATAAGGGCCTGAAGATATAAAGAACAATTTCCAATACGCATTTAATAACTTTGAATATTGAGAATATGTTACCGACAAAAAATATGGAAAACATGTTTTTTTAGTATGTTATAAATAAGAGCACAACTTACAGATCACAATTAATACTTCTTATTAAGTGTTATGGGGCACCTTTCAACAAAATCCATAAGGTAATTGCTCTTAGAAGTAGCATGAAGTATGAGAACCGGAACAACATAAGTTGCAAATTAAGAACATCAAGTTGAGATCCACGAGTGTGTAAGAAGAAGTCTCATATTAGAGAATTGGCATGGTATGGAGTAATTAATATATCCTAGCTCATAACTCATTGGCACGTGATTTCAAGGCAATGAGCATTATGGTGTAGCAACGTAGTTTCAAGGGCAACCTTCATGGTTCAGTATGGAGAAAGATTAGGGAAGGGGATGAAAGTGGGCATTGAAGATTCAAGTCGAGATATCTTGATGCAGAAGAAAACCTAAATTGAGGGAGAGCAAACATAACCCTGAGCTCACATGAGAGAGAATCAAAATATACACGATTATAAGTAATAAGATGATTTGGAAGCTTGAAAAACCACAAGATCAAGCATTTGGCTTAAAAGAAGCCGGACTTTTTTTGAATGAGAGTTTTCCCTATAGAACGAAGTTATGGCCCTCCACTTGCAATTTAAAATTTCTCAATTACTAATATAATAAAAAACACAATTACAAATAAATTAGATGATTTGAATGCTCCTAAAAGTACTGGATCAAGCATTTGACACAAAAAGAAGACAAACATGCTTAAAATGGGAGAAGTTCTTCATTTGGAATGAGCCATGGCTCTCAACTTGTGCCCTAAACCTTTTGAAGTACTAATAGAATCAAAATGATTATAATTACAAATAAATTGGATTATTTGAAAGCTCGTAAAAGTAGAAGATCAAGCATTTGACCGAAATGAGAGAAACTTGCTTAGAATGGAAAGTTCTTCCTTTAGAATGAACTATGGTTCTCAACTTGCACTCCAAACCTTTTAAAGTTGTAATAATATCTAAATGAACAGAATTAAAAGTAAATTAGGTGATTTGATCCTCACAAACTTCTTGCAATAGGACAATTATGAGGTGACCTTCTTTAATAGCTTGATTCCTCTTATATTCTAGTAGCTTCATGTTTTCCATTAGATTCCTCTAAAAAAGTTATGCATAATCAAACAAAAATTGTTAAAAAAAGTTGCCTCAGTTATGAGATAGGTACTTTCGAAGTTTTGCCCTCACAAACTTCTTGTGATTAGACAAATATCAGGAGACCTACTTTAGTAGCCTGATCCCTAGGGGTGAGCAGCGGTCTAGGGTCGACCCTGGACCGACCCTGGATCGGCCCAACCCTGCCGGTCCTAGTCCGGTTCCCAAGGGGACCCAGGTCGGTCCTCGGTCCTGAAATTCCAGGACCAACACCGCGTGCGGGTTGGTCCTCGGTCTTAGAGTTTTGGGTCGGTCCAACCCCTGGACCAACCCCGTATATATATTATATTACATTATATTATTTAATCATTGGTTGGGACATCATGACTCAGATCTCACAACTTCGTATCATTCCTGGAAAAGGTCTTAGGTATAAGGACCAATCTCTGAGTTTGTCAATATTCAGAGACTCTTTTCCATCCAGATGAGCCTACTAGATCCAATCATGCAAAAGTTGTTAGAATCTTGTTCAGAATCCCATTCGGAATTTGCTCAAAAGTGTTCCCATCCTTTATGGGAAAATCTAGAATTCTTTGTTCGCCTCCCTTTCAAGAAAAATGAAGATATAAATCCAACCAAGGCGAGCCACATGGGAATGAAGCCGAACACTTGGCTTTAGCCCAAAGGGAATGCTCGAACTATTGCAACAAGGCCTTATTGAAATCTCCAACTCCCAATGGGCTTGTGAAGCCTTTTATGTCAATAAACGTGCCGAGCAAAACAGAGGAAAAATGAGATTGGTAATCAACTATCAACCCCTCAATCTTTTCCTCCAGGATGACAAATTCCCTTCACCATCCAGAGTTTCTCTTTTTACTGGATTAACAAAAGCCCATATCTATTCCAAATTCGACCTCAAAGCCGGATTTTGGCAATTGGGCATCCATCCTGAAGACAAATCCAAAACAGGATTCTGTATTCCAAACCAGCACTTCCAATGGAAGGTCCTTCCTTTTAGTCTAAAGGTAGCACCATCCCTTTTCCAAAAGGCCATGTGTCGCATCTTCCAACCAATTCTCTCAGTCTTTGCAAGTATATATTGATGATATCCCGCTCTATAGTCCCGATGAGCAGTCATCCGCCAACTCCTTGAACAATTTGCAGAAATTGTCGAAAGCATGGCATCATGCTTTCTCAAAAAAATGAATATTGCCCAAACAAAATCAAATTTCTTGGTATGCACCTCAACAATGGTACATACTACCCAGGGCCACATATTGCTCAGGAACTGCTAAAATTTCCGGAAGAGAATCTCACAAAGAAGGAAGTTCAGCAATTTCTTGGGATAATTAATTATCTCAGGGATTTTGTCCCAAATATTGCAAAGCTCTTGATCCCTTTGCAAGCCATGCTGAAGAAGAATTCTCCACCTTGGGGAAAAATTCAGACAAAAGCAGTTGCTGAACTAAAGGAGGTTATGCAAAATCTCCCACCATTGAAGATACCATCAACAGGAAAAAGAATTCTTCAAACTGACGCCAGTGATGAATATTGGGCAGCCATTCTACTTGAAGAAATTGATGGTAAGAGACACCTCTGTGCTCACAAAAGTGAAAAATTTTCTCAATCCGAAATGCATTACCATTCCACTTTTAAAGAAATCTTAGCAGTAAAAAATGGAATCAAGAAATTTGAATTCCATCTCATCGGCCATCACTTCCTCGTAGAATTAGACATGGCATCCTTTCCTCGATGACCAAGTTTAAACAAAAGTAGATCCCGAATTCTCAAGCGCCGATGGGCTGAATGGTTTTCAAAATATTCTTTTGAAACCAAACACATTCCGGAAAGAAAAATGTTCTTGCTGATTTCTTGTCAAGACCAAAGGCACCAATGAAATTAACATGTACATCAAAAGACCTGCTTTTCATATGCTCAACCATGGTGTGAAATACAAGATTGAAAAGATCAAAGACTTGCCAAGCTGGAAATATCCCCAGGAGATTATTGAGCAAATCCAGAATGACAATCTCACTGAAAACCTGGAAAACCTCATGTGGCAATGCCACACAGATCTGTTCAGATTTAATGCAGGTTTGATTCTTTATCCTTGTGGATTAAATCCAGATTATCCATTCATACATCCTCTTATCTGGAATAAAGATGATTTCCCTGATCAGCTCAAAACACTATTGTGGTACTTAACCAATAAGTACTTGATAGCGTTTGAAATTCCAACCAGAAGATTCATTGCCAACCTCACCAGGATATTCTTACTTGGAAGAAATATTGAAAGAGAAAGTGATCAGAATCTTGTAGACTTTCTCAATTGGTTCTACCCTCCCACTCACTGGAAACATCTTTTGGAAAAAGAACTAAGAACCACAACACCAAATCCTGAAGTCCATACCATCCTGTTCTTTAGACGTCCATGGCATTTTTGTCGAAATAATGGCAACATCATTGATGTTCCCCTGGAGATAGGAACCACATCCTACAAACCCCATTCGGATAGCAAAGAGGCTCGGATTCACAAATCCTATCCAATGTCTGTCTGATCTTGTCAACTCCAGTACCGAGAACTCCAGAGAATTTTGTGCCAAGAGAACAAAACCATTCCTGAAAATGTATGGAACTATAATGAACCTACTGCATGTGATCATTATGACCTAGTTCCAGAAGCTAAAGAAGCACTCAGGCAATTCAGACAAGCAGAATCATCCCAAGATGATGAAATGACAAGCGCACAGGACACTGTCCAAACTACCCAGGACCCCTATGCACACTGGGGAGGTCCTCTTTCCCAAGATCCCTACGACCAAGGACCCTTGTCCTTATCCCAAATAGACACTTCCTATTATGCACATCCATCCCATTGGCCTCAACCAAGCATTCCTACCGACACTACAGAAGATGACAATACAAACTGGGCTCAAGAAGAAGCATCCCACCAGGCTCACGAAGAAGCATCCTCATCACACCAGCTCAAGCAGATCCTCTCACCAGAAGACCTTGAAGCTCTTGAACAAAAATATGAGGCGCATCTTCTAGCAACAGCACATAGCTCAGATGACTCAGACTATGACTACAATGCTCATGACGGACGAGATCGCTGAAAACCCGCTGTCCGTACAATTTCACTGTAGCAGCGCACTGTTCACTTTTACTATAGCACTAGGCTAGGAAAGTACATTCACGATACGATTCTTGTTCATATTGTGCGAATAATTTCCTCCCGAAAGTTTCGGGTGCCCCTGTTTGTTCCCGGACCCATGAGCTTGGTCTTTGTTCGTTTGTGACCTCCTATTGTCTATATAAGGCAAGGAGGGTGTATTGTGTTGGGCAGAGTCCCCGGAAGTAAAGTGAGTGTTTTGTAAAACCTCTATGGCTTTCTAAGCTCCTCTTCTTCTCCAGCCTGGTAGAATCCTCTAGGAAATGCAGCTCGGGTAGATTAGAAGCGTTTTCATCCTAGTTCTCATGGTGTCCCTAGGCTCTGAACTAAAGGGCAGAGTAATTTTCTGCTAAAAGGCAATCCCCGAAGGGCTTGAACGGGAGTTGTTCGCCCACCGTGGGAAGGCATACTTGCGAGAAAATTGTCTCTTCCTTCCCTGGTTCTAAGTCTAGTTCCATTATGGTATCAGAGCCATGGTTTCGTTTGTAATATTATCCGTTCCATGCGCTTAGTAGGTGAATTCCAGTCTTGAGAAGATCTTCTTACATCATGTCTACGAACCTGAAATTTTCGAAGCACACTTACTCTTGCTCCTTCTACATCATCTTCAACCCCTCCAGAGTTTCGTGTTTCTAATGCTTCTAAGATAGATTATCTTTACGAGGTCTCTCTTAGTGATGAAACCAAAATCTCTGAAACCCAGCTCCCTCTCATGAACCCTTACTCCGCTTTTGCTAAACCCAACTCGTCATTCTCACCCATCCGCTCCATCCGCCAGCTTATCCATCAAACTCCAAAGCAAGTAAAAGAGTACGTCCAGTCCTCTAAGTTCGACCAGCATCCCATTCCTCGCTGCGAAAAGGAGTACTTTGTCACCCTTCAGATCCCTCCAGAATTCCCCAGAAAATGGGTCCAACAGGGATATACTCATGTTCATTATGGCGCTGTTCGTCTTGCTCTCACTTTTCATGGCCGTAAAGGTCTACCTGTTGTAGCCAGAATTGCTTTGTTAGATACCAGATTTTTATAATACCAGCATGCCTGTATTGGTACTGTTCAGACTACTCTAAATGCTGGAACAGTTTTTGTGACTCTGTATCCCAACTTTAATATTGCCTTGTCAGACCCCCAGCTACTATCTTTCTTAAAGGTTCAAGTCCAGCTCACTGGAGCACCTCAAACTACGCTGACTCTGTAGTAGCAACTCTCCATTACCAGATGGTTTATCGAGTACAGAACCATGCTCTTGATCTAAATTTCAACAATGGTAATGAAGATGCTTTGTTTATCTCCATGCAGAATGATCAGGCATCATGTATTCATGTCCCTCGGCAAATACCAAAAGATACATTGGCCAAGCTTCTCCCAGAGACTTGGATCACCAACTACGAAAAGCTACACCAACATAACAAGCCGTTCCAGTCTACGGACTCTGAGTTCATTCGAAAGAAAGATGGAACTGTTTCCATCAAATTTGGCAAAGAAAAGGAAGAGAGTCCTTCTATCTTCCAAACGCTCTTCATGATTGAACCATGTGTTCCTGAATCCATTTCCGAACCAGACCCAAAAAAGCTTGTTCGACACTTTAATAGTGATGGACATCCTGTCCATTACTATAAAGACAAATATGGTCACTGTTTCTGGGATCCTTTTTGCCAATGTTCCTATTGTATGAATTCCCATGATGAGGTAAATCCATATGATAGGCCTCCACCTCGACGCAAAAGGGCAAAGAATAAGGTATATCAAAGATATTTAAACGGAGACCCCTCCGTTGATACCCTTGGTGAGTGTGATAAATACCAGTTCATGGTTTCTTATGCACCACCTCCGCCACCGAGGGTTCGTACCACACCCCAAGCTTCACCGGATCCACCAAAATCACCTCCACCATCACCACCTCGGAAAAAAACAAGCTCTTTCTCCGTTCTATAAGCCAATCTTAAAGTGGGCCAAGAAACACTCTTACCCACTTGAAGCTCCAGTAGAAACACCACCTATTTCCTCTATTGCCATGTTTCAAGACTCTGACTTTCCCCCTCTAGTCAGAGAAGGTTCTAAACTCTCGTTTCCCAACCCAGAAGAATTCATTGACCCACAAGGCAGATACCGCCATGTTCCTAAAATCCCTACCCCCACTGATGTGGATGAACATGGGAGACAGAAAAAGACTTCTGCTGCTGAAGCCGTATTAAACTGGCAATCAGAGACTCTGCTAGCACAAAACAATGCTTTCAAAGCAATTGATTCCAAGATAGGAATTGTGCAACAAGATCTCAGAAAATATGATGAGACTACTAAGAAGATGGTTTTTGAATTCTAGAAGAGGCTAAATGCCTTAGAATCAGGACAACGACTAGGCTATCATTATCTAGAAAGCCCAGAGCCGGAGATAGAAAAGCTCAAAAGACAAATCCAACTTCTTGAAGAAGAAAGATTCAGACCTTTTGATCCATTTGCAACTCCAGTAAGAACTGGATACTTACCTCCGCCACCCCAGACATCTATCTTTGCTGCAATTCCACAAGATCTCTCCAGAAAGGAACCAGATATCCGAGATCGGATCAAAGAGTTGAATCAAATCCAAAAGAAAAGAGGAAAAGAGAAAATTCTGCGAGAATCATGTTCGGTGGTCATAAGAGAAAAGCCAGATCAGATGATGCTAGCAAATCCATTGGAATCCTTTCTAAAGGATTTGAGTGTCCAACAACCTGATCCTGTCCACAAGACTGATCCACCTCCCCCAAATGATCAGAATCTTTTAGAGCAAACTGATTCTACCACTTCTGATACTGAATCTGATTTAGTATCATCCTCTTCATCCTTTTCAGTTCCTGAACCTGATCCCCTTCCTATTATAACAGTAACCTCTTCTATATTCATGGCTGATCCTCCAGATCAGGAAATGGAATCAAATTATTCTGACCCAGAGATTGTTCGAGACAATCCAAGAAATCATGTGTCCATGGCATCAAAGCAGTTTTTCACCATTGATGATATTCCCTACCGAAATGGCCGAAAGACTTGAGGAATTTCATACATGGTTAAATACCCAGTCCATCACCAACCATGATATGAATGATATCCTTTACAACTTCGTTACTAGGTTCACAGGAAGCCTTAAGCTTTGGTGGAAATCAGTATCAGAACAAGACCAGATTCATTTTCTGATATCACCAAATTTTAGCCAAGCCATTACCATCCTATACCACTTCTTCGTGGGAAAACCCACCGATCTCATAGAGATGAAAAGAAGAGAGTTCTTCGAAAGAAAATGCTGTTCTTTTCAGAAGAAACATCTTGATAAGCATTATCGAATAATGCTTCAGCTCTTTTACCAAATTGGAGCCGATTCAAATCTGAAGCATGTTTTCTTGACTTCTGTCCCTAAAGAACTGTCCCAAATGGTCGAAAGATCCTTTGTTGCAAGACAAAAGAGAGTACAGGATATTCCCACAGGAGAAATACAACAAGAGATCCATCTATGTCTTGAAGAAATATGTCTAAAGCGCCGAATGGTCCAATCCTACATCAACAAGGATAAAGGCCTCGAGACAGCCTGCTCTCGACAGAAGCTGAAGATCAAATGTTCCAAGCAAGACTGTGATGGTACTTGTGGAAAGTATTCTCGAAAGAAGAAACACTTCAAGAAGTTTTCAATGAAGAAATCCAAATATGGCCACAAGAACTTCCGAAAGAAGAAATGGCGATACCTACGAAAAAAAAAGGATCGCACGGGCCATAAAAATCGAATCGTTGCTACGTCGCAACAAGAAAGGACATTTTGCTAAAAACTGTCCCCAAGCCAAAAAAAAGGTCAAGCATCATTTGATACATCAAATTGAGAATGAAACAGTATCTCTCTTGAAAATGATGATGTTGAATCATTGTTCTCTGCGATGAAGAACAATCAACAAACTCTTTGTATCATTCCTTGTTATCACACTTCCAGTGGAGATTCAGATTCAGAATCTGAAGATATTTTTCACATATCACCCACGTCTGCAGAACAAAACCTTGACATATTCTCAAGTCAAACTCACTGTCCCCATTTTCCGGTCAAAATCCTCACCTCGAAGTTTGCCAAGCCTATCACTGTTATTGCTCTCATTGATACTGGAGCAAGCTGTTCAATTTTAGATACCAAAGTTCTTCCTGATGAGTATTGGACTCCTTATGTTCGATATTTCAACTCTGCCTCAGGAGATACTTTCTCCACAAATGTAAGAACTACTCCAGTGACCGTTCAGTTCTTTCCCCAGTGCTCAATAACCACAAAAATCTTTGGATCAAATCTTCCCAACAAGGATTTAATCATTGGTTGGGACATCATGACTCAGATCTCACAACTTTGTATCATTCCTGGAAAAGGTCTTAGGTATAAGGACCAATTCTCTGAGTTTGTCAATATTCAGAGACTCTTTTCCATCCAGATGAGCCTACTAGATCCAATCATGCAAAAGTTGTTAGAATCTTGTTCGAAATCCCATTCGAATTTGCTCAAAAGTGTTCCCATCCTTTATGGGAAAATCCAGAATTCTTTGTTCGCCTCCCTTTCAAGAAAAATGAAGATATAAATCCAACCAAGGCGAGCCACATGGGAATGAAGCCAGAACACTTGGCTTTAGCCCAAAGGGAATGCTCAGAACTATTGCAACAAGGCCTTATTGAAATCTCCAACTCCCAATGGGCTTGTGAAGCCTTTTATGTCAATAAACGTGCCGAGCAAAACAGAGGAAAAATGAGATTGGTAATCAACTATCAACCCCTCAATCTTTTCCTCAAGGATGACAAATTCCCTTTACCATCCGAGTTTCTTTCTTTCTTGGATTAACAAAAGCCCATATCTATTCCAAATTCGACCTCAAAGCCGGATTTTGGCAATTGGGCATCCATCCTGAAGACAGATCCAAAACAGGATTCTGTATTCCAAACCAGCACTTCCAATGGAAAGTCCTTCCTTTTGGTCTAAAGGTAGCACCATCCCTTTTCCAAAAGGCCATGTGTCGCATCTTCCAACCAATTCTCTCCAAGTCTTTGCAAAGTATATATTGATGATATCCTGCTCTATAGTCCTGATGAGCAGTCACACTGCCAACTCCTTGAACAATTTGCAGAAATTGTCAGAAAGCATGGCATCATGCTTTCTCAGCGAAAAATGAATATTGCCCAAACAGAAATCGAATTTCTTGGTATGCACCTCAACAATGGTACATACTACCCAGGGCCACATATTGCTCAGGAACTGCTAAAATTTCCGGAAGAGAATCTCACAAAGAAGGAAGTTCAGCAATTTCTTGGGATAATTAATTATTTCAGGGATTTTGTCCCAAATATTGCAAAGCTCTTGATCCCTTTGCAAGCCATGCTGAAGAAGAATCCTCCACCTTGAGGAAAAATTCAGACAAAAGCAGTTGCTGAACTAAAGGAGGTTATGCAAAATCTCCCACCATTGAAGATACCATCAACAGGAAAAAGAATTCTTCAAACTGACACCTTTTTATATATTCAAACCTAAGTAAAATATCTGTTATAAAATCTAAGAGTTATGGTGAGATGTTCTATCAATAGCACTAATAGTAATTTCAATTTAAAACTTTTGTTGAGTATTAATTATGTGTCGTTTGTTTTGTTTTCAGGTGTTTAGAAGTTCAAGTGAATTAACAAGATGTGAAGTTATATATTCATGGTTTATATTAAGTATTTTGAACTTTTTATGGCTTAATTGTATTCTACTAATGAATTTCAGCTGCACTTTACTTTTCAATTTGTGTCAAATGGTAGAAGTTTTTGAAGAGTAGAGTAGTACTGCAGTTGCTACGGTGATTTGTTAGTCAAGTGGTGTGAAGCTCATTTTTTGGTTGAGTGGACTCTACATGATCAAATGCAGGAAAACGCTTTTGCATATGGTGTTTATGAATATCAAAGATAGATGATTACAAGAACTTTCCATCTTATCCCATATCTCAATGAGCGGTTAGCAGGTACGAAATTTTTATTATTGTGTCATCTTAAATTTGCTGAATATGTATTGGTATTTATAGTTTAGTTGCACAATGCCGCATTGTCGATGGATGTGTAATTTGAATTTGTAGGTTTGCTTTTTTAGGGAGTATAAAAAACAAGACAAAAAAAATTATCGATCGGTCCTGGGTTGACCAAGGCGGACCGAACCCATTGGGTCGGTTCGGTCCTTGGTCCCATGCTCAATAGGGTCGGTCCTCGGTCCTAAAAATTGAGGACCGACACCGTTGTGCGGGTTGGTCCTAGGGTTAGGGGTGGCTCGGACCAACCCGGACCATGCTCACCCCTATTGATCCCTCCTATTTTCTAGGGAAAATTACCAAAAAATCCTAAACCTATTGCAATTGTGCCGATTCGGTCATAAACTTATTTTTTTAGCTAATTGAGTTCTAAACCTTTTGCAATTGTGCCAATTCAGTCCTTTCGGCCAAATTTGGCCGGCCGGCAGTGACGTGGATGCTGGCCGACGCTAGCAACAATATTTTAATATTATTTTATTTTATTTTCGAATTTTTAATTAATTTTTAATCTTTTTTTTTTTTTGGGGATATGTTTAGCGAAGTCGTAAAACTTATCAAGGAAGTGCAATTGAGTCCTAAAACTTACAAAAAATGTAATCAAGTCCTAAAACTTGTCAAGTTGGTTCAATTGAGTCTTAAAGTTAATATCGTTAAGAAAGTTAACGGAAATTGCTTGACGTGGCGCCGACTTCATATTTTAAATGAATTTTTATTTTTTATATGGATTTTAAAAATTATTTTTTATCCAAAATCTTAAAAATTAGATTAAAAACTAAAAAGGAAAAGCTAAATTTATTTTAAAAAACAAAACCGTTAAAAAAAAAAAGCCACCGGTGGAGCTTTCGCCGGCCCCGGGCGGGGTGGTCGGCCCTCGCTCGGGCAAGGCCTTGCGGCCCCGGTGAGGGCCGGCCACCCCAGCCAGTCGGGCGAGGACGCATAGATCTGGGCACGCCGGCCCTCGTGGGGGCCGGCGACCATCGCCCGCCCGGACGAGGCCTCGCTGGCCCTCGCCTAGGGTTGGTGATGCTTGCCCAGATTTGGGCGAGCAGGTGTCGTTCGACGAGGCCCTGTCGGACGGGTCCGAGGGGGAGGAGCAGCCGCAGCTTGACGAGCCGGTCAACGAGGAGGACGAGGAGGAGCTTGAGGTCGTCGCCCACTCCGCCGCTCTACATACGAGGATGACGCCGCCCCCGCCGCCGACGATGACGCCGACGAGAATGGTGAGGCCGAGGAGGAGGATCATGAGGTTCGGTTGCTCGGCGCCCAAATGGGTGAGCATTGCCAACCCCGGGCGAGGTCGGCCGACGAGGCCTCGCCCGGGCGGCGATGGTCGCCGACCCCGCGAGGGCCGGCGTGCCCGGATCCGGGCATCCTCGCTCGACCCGGCGGGGTGGCCGGCCCTCACTTGGGGTTGGTGAGGCCTCGCCCGAGCGAGGGTCGACCACCCCGCCCGGGGCCGGCAACGTCGTCGGCCCCTTCGGCGATGGAAGCTTCGGCCTTTTTCTTTTTTTGGAATAATTTTGTTTTTTAAAATAAATTTAGCTTTTCCTTTTTAGTTTTTAATCTAACTTTTTAAGATTTTGAATAAAAAATAATTTTAAAAAGCCATATAAAAAATAAAAAAATCATTTAAAATATGATGTCGGCGCCACGTCAGCAATTTCCGTTAACTTTCTTGACGATGTTAACTTTAGAACTCAATTGAACCAACTTGACAAGTTTTAAGACTTGATTGCACTTTTTGTAAGTTTTAGGACTCAATTGCACTTCCTTGACAAGTTTTAGGACTTCTGCTGAACATATCCCCCCCCTTTTTTTTTTTTTTCTCTTTTTGTTTTTTGCTCTCTTCCCTCCTTCTTTCGATGAGTAGCCAGAGGGGAGGGCTGGTCGTCGGACTGAGGCGACTGGCTAGGCAAGATTGGGGCGAGCTCGCCTCGCCATCATCGAGCGAGGGTGAGCCCCCTCCCCAGATCCACTGGCGAGGGATTGATGAGCACGCCCTTGCCTGCAACCCGTCCAGGCACGTTTCTTGATCTGTCATGGCCGTGCTCACCTATGTTTGGATGTCACTGATTTTGAGTATTCGTAAAGGCCTTCTCTCCCGACCCTGCGTCCATGTGTCCATGGCCACCACCGAGTTGGCGAGCCAGCTCTTCGCATCCTCCAGCTGCCTCGCGCAATCCCGAGAGCGTCCTTGGAGTGCGCATCGTTCGAGCTCTTGACCAGGTCTCGCACGAACTCGGAAGTGCTGGACACCTTGTTGACGCGCACTTGTAAGGAGAGCTTGAAGATTGCTTTTGGGTCGGGCTCGATGAAGCTGTTGAGGGAGGATATGCTTGCGAAGCACGAGTCCTAATGCCGGGTCATGTTGCAGACTGCTCGGATCAATTGGGTTGAGTGGGATCTAAGCGACCGCGACTTCGATTCCTCGGCATTCGACTCTCGGATGAGGGCTCCGACAAGGAGGCCTAGGGTCATGGTCAGCAGAATGATTGACGAGACGGTGAAGGCGACTGTCAGAGGTCTCTTGGTGGCTCATGGTGCTATGGGGTCGGAGCTTTGAGGCTATTCAATTTGCCAGGAGGGCGGGCTTGCTGATCCTTCGCCAGTGGATCCAACGAGGGCTTGTGTTACTGATGGCTGGGCGGCCTTCGCCCGGCAACAGCAGGGTGAGCTTGCCCCAGTCATGCCTAGCTAACCGCTTCAGTCCGGCGATCGGCCCTCCCCTTTGGCCAGTCGCTGGAAGAAGGAGAGAGGAGAGCAAAAAACAAAAGAGAGAAAAAAAGGAAAAAAAGAGAGAAAATATTAAAAATTTAATAAAAAAATTTCGAAAAATAAAATAATATTAAAATATTGTCGTTGGCATCGGCTAGCCAAATTTGGTCAGAAGTACTAAATTGAGACAATTACAAAAGGTTTAGGACTCGATTGGCAAAAAAAAAATAAGTTTATGACTGAATCAGCCCAACTGCAATATATTTAGGACTTTTTGATAATTTTCCCTATTTTCCAGTAACTTCATGTTTTCTATTAGATTCCTCTAGAACAGTTATGTGTAATCAAACAAAAGGCCATCCAAAAAAGTTGCCTCAATGACGAGATAGGTAAGGTTGTTGAGATATGCATGTGAGTTGTGTTACAAATAGTCCCACATTGGAGAATAAATATGGTGGGGTAGTTAATATATCTTAATTGTCTATTACTCATTGACTTAAGTTTTTGAGTGAATGTAAGTTTAAACATGCTTGCAATCATCACTAGTTATTGCAAATGACCATCCTTTTAAATGTTTAATTTTCTTTTTTGATAATTAAGAAGTACGAATGTGGAGTCCCGATTATCTAAAGACCGATTAAATGATCTGCAAGCAAAAGCTGTCATGAAGCCACCAGATCTTTCAAAAGCTTGGAAAAAGGAGCACTTGGAACCATCAGCTCACATTTAAAAAAATCGTGGGCTCGTCAAGGAATGGAATTCTCTACAACTTTGCCTCCAAACCGAGTCAATTCTGTCCTTCAAGCGAATCAAACCCCATGATTCATGCTTTGAACATCAGATGCATATGTGATCACATTTTTCGTTGCATATGATGAAGGTCATCATTAATGGCTATTGTCTAAAAGGAATTTGACTGGTTAAAACCAAGGAAATATTACAGAGAGGGAGTGAGAGTGATGACGGTAAATAGGGAAGATGGACTGAGAAGGACCGCGGAAATGATGATCTTTGAAAACCCTTGACAAACGACTTGTCTCATAGATTCTTGTCAATAAAGCTCATTGAAACTGAGGACAGGATTCTGTGAACTTTGTTGAATGATCTTTGAGAACCCTTGACAAAAGGACTTGTCTCCTAGTCTCATGCTTTTCTCCATTTTTCCTTCTTTTATTACATTCGATTTAAATGAGATTGACACCTTTCGGGCCTTGGTTTCATGAGTCCTGTATTGAGCTGCATATACGAGCGGTCTTAGAAAAGTCTCATATTATATATTTGGTGAGATGGAGTAGTTAATATATACTAATTTATTCATGACTCATTGACTTAAATTTTTAAATAAAAGTGAGTTCAACCGCAAATATTGACAGGCTTAGACTTAAGCTTCCTCTTGACGATTTCCCCAATTATAGGTATCGGACTTTATGTTGTATATTCCAACAAATGGTATTAGAGCCAGTAGTTGATTGGTGAGCTCCTAATACTGTTTGCTCTAGCAACGAGAGATCAAGACCATAAGTGAAGGTGGGTGTTGGGATACAACAACGTTGTTATGAGTTATCAAATGATATGGTTGTTGTGCATGGTTGTAGTTGTGTTGCAACAATGTGGAAATTTGAGGGGATGCTTGGATCGAGGGGCTGTCTGACACTGAAGATCATAAGTGAGGGGAGATCATTGAACTGCGCTCATATTATATTAGAGAAGTCTCACACCAGGATTTGATGTTGTATGAAATAAGTAATATATCTTAATTGACTTATAACTTATTGGCTTTAACTTTTGAAATGAACGTACGTTAAATTGAAAATATTGATAGGTTTGGATTTGCACTCCCTCTCATTCATCTCCCTAACTTAAGGTTTCGGGATTTCTCCTGTGCGTCCCAATGCAGGGTAATTCGCTCCTATCTTTAGAGAAGTAAATAAAAAAGCATTATATATATTTATATATTTAGAGCCGACAATTCACATTATGTCATCCCGTTCACATTGATAATTCGGGTTAACAGACGTCATTGCTGAGATAAACTCAGACTTTGACTATTATTCGAATTTTGTGAGTCATGCACCTGGACACGGGCTGCAAAACCCATCCCTAGTTATTTTGCTCTCAGCGCAGTTTGTGTTTCGGACACTGGAATGCCCTAACAACAGTCCTTTGAAAAACCGACGTGGTCTAAATTTGTCATTGCATAAACAATCACTATACTTTTAGCTTAATTGATTAGATTTAATTATATTTCAGTCATAGTCGTTGATCTTTTTGAGCATGTTGACATAAATAATGGTTAGAAAATGGTAAGGTGGGCATCGAGTGCGAAGTGTTAAAGTTTGGATGCTAGCCATTGAGAGAAAAAGGTCCATGACCTCATAGTAGACACACACCACCATAGTACAACGACCGTGGACGGAATTTATCACTGAAACAGTTTCATTATGATTCTAGGGTTTGGTATTCGTATTTCCCTGTGACAAAGTTATGGCCTCGCTCCACTTATATAAAAGCAAAATGACCAAGAATTTGACCCCTCGAACCAATGAAATGTGTTGAATACTTATGGTACGTTGTTTCACTGATAACTTCATTTTAAAGTAAAATATGTTTTATGAAAATTATTTTCAAGGAAAATAGTTGGTTTTCGTTTGTTTAATGATTTAGGGAAAGTGATTTTCTTCTTGTTAGAAAGGAAAATTAGTTTCCCCAATCTAAACTTGCTGTCTTCAATTTATGGAAGACATTTTTCATAAGTCAATTAATTTTCATTATCCAATACCAAAAAGTCGGAAAATGATTTAAAAAAATAGTTTTTCTTCAAATAAATGGATCCTTAGAAAGGTTGCTTGCAAAATAATCTCATTTTTAGTCGTTCATTTGACTTCTGGCTTTAATTTTCTTCGACATTCATGATGGTGAAGGTATCTGAACATGTGCCTTCTTGTATGTTATAAAGAGAGCCCAATTAAACACCCTTTGACTCTCGTGGCAAAAAAAGAAAAAAAAAACATCATTTGACCGCTTTTATTCCAAGACTAAAGTTCTCATGAAGCACGCACGTGATTATGAAGGGCCTAAAAGAAATCAAAATCTAATTTGGTAGGGTTTCATCCGAAAAGATCTCATTGTAGGTTTTTCTATCCCAAGCTCTCTTTCTCGTAACACATTTATTTGAAGCTTTTTTTGTAATATCAAAAACCCTAAATTTGTATTTGTATGATGCATTTATTTTTCATTAAAATTTAGTTAAATGATTTTCCAACCAAAACAACATCATTTTTATTTCCCTTAAGCTATGTGGGCGCTATGTTAATATTTTTTGCCTTTTGTTGTTCATATAGATAGATATTTCACCGTGCTTATTGAGAAACCTTGACGAATGAGGATAAGTATGTCGCTTGAGTATAAATTTGAAATGTTTAGTGTTATAAAAAAAGTTTGGAGCAAATGTGTCATGATTGAATATAATTTAGAATTTTTGGTGGCTTTTTCTCCATTTTGTTAGCTTCCAATCACTTCTCTCTCCCATTTGACTTAAGAAATAAAGGTGACGTCACTTTGATAACAATTAGGGAAAATAGTGATGTCATTTGGTCATGCGCACAGTCGAAAGATTTATGTTTAAGGAGAAACCACACATTCGATCACTTACTTGTTCGAGCCCCGATCAATTTTGATTCTCGACGATTATTTTTCTGACCATTTTCTGACTATATCTTTGTAATTCTACGCTAAAATTTTGGTCTAAAGTTCAAAGGAAATGGTTGGTATACATAGCTTTTAAATCTTTTGAAAGCTTCATAGGTGTGTTTGATTCACCTTTTTTAATGGGCTTTCAACATTTAAAATTTCACAGAGAAATACTAAGGTGTTTGACAATGCTTTCGAAGTAACTTTTGGCCAAATGCTAGTCTTAGGAGTACTGAAAGCCTAAACTTTCGAAGTAGCATTTGCGGAATGCTGAAACTAAGATTAATAAATAGTTTCTTCCAAAACTACCCTTACCAATTTTTCAATTTTTCGATTTTGCCTCTCATTACTACTGTTCATCTTCTTTGCAAGGGTGGCCGGTTATTTCTTGACATACGGCTTGAAGTTTAGATTCGATTTGGTTTGATATCGACTCAGATTGGAATTTGAGGACATCCAAACCAAGTGATATAGTTTAAAGTGCGTGAGGGGATATTTCGGATGTCCTAAATCAAGTGGCAGATGGCTAGAATAAGTGGCGAATTGCGATGAGGCTGTCGTGGGTCTGAATCATGGATTTTAGATGTCCAGAGGCAAGGTGAGACTATCGGCCGAGATTGGCTGAACGTCTAACCATGGACATGGCGGCGTACACATCGAATGTCCAATCAAGCTATGGTCAAACGTCTAAACTTGACCGGATTTTGTTCAGAAGACTTCATGTGTTTGGTCCACTTTAAGCGGACGCACGAACACATGCTTTTGAAATTATGGACTGAGAAACATTGAGAGTTGTGCCGAGTAATTATAATCTCCTCTTGTTGATTTAGTGAAACATTCCATCAATCTCACCCTATGAAGTAGGCATGCCTAGCCAAATCAGCTAATCCTATATGTTAAGATTATTTGTGCGTTTATTTCCTACTCAATTTTTTATGTTGGTTCCACGCCTCCACCTTTTTGCCTAACAAATTGGTAGCAGAACTTTGAGTTGTTGATACCGATTGTTCTAGAAATATCTATATGCAATTTCGCAATGGCTTCTATGAAGTTCAAGTTGGAGAAATTTACTGGTGAGTATGTTTTAATTTTAGGCATGCTGAACTTAGATGCACAACTTTGATACCAATTATTGAGTAAGATACACAAGGCTCACTTAACGAAAACACATTCTCATTACTAGAGGCAGTCTTTTACAATATCGGTTAGGAGAACTTACGCACATACACTTAGTTGACAAGCACTCTCTCACACCCTTAGTTATCATAGTCAAGCCTCTCACACCCCATTTACTTTAATGGGCGCAATTGCCTACCTCCTAAATTATCTAGATATTACTATCTCTTTCTAGATAATCCTTGAGAAATTATCTTCCTAAATACTTCTACACCCTTCTTGAAATATCTTTTGACAAAATATTTAGATATATAAGTAACCTAGAAATATCAACAATTCTTAGAGTATGTTCTCTAAGGCACACCTAGACGCGTTTGATGGAACTTTCACTGCTTGAGTGGGGTAGACGGGACGTTATATGTGAAGAGTTGTCGGAAGTTATGGAACTACGGATGTTAGGGGCACCACATGATAGACTGTTTGAGGAGCAAGGGAAGAGGTGTTGAGATGGAGTCTGTAGAGAGCAGCGTGACTTCCACAGCAGGTAATAGTTCCGACGATGCTGAGTGCATGTAAGCGATCACCACGAGTTCATCGGGCAATGAGTGGATTTTGGATTCCGGATGTTCTTGTCACATGACCCATTGTAGGAAGTTGATTTACTACCTACTAATCTATGGATGGAGGCAGCATGCTTATAGGGGATGGAAGTGCTTATGGTATAGCTGGGAGAGGAATGGTTTAGATTTGAACGCATGAGGGAGTGGTGAGGACTTTGACCGAGGTGCAGCATGTACTAGAGCTGAAGAGAGCTGACGAGGAACTTCCCATGATCTAACTCGAGGTCCACAAGCCGAACCCATCCCGCTTAATTATCCCCACGAATTGCAAAAGGTGCATGTATGCCTTCGTTCATGCATGCAAGAAAATGTAACTCATTCGTGCCTTTTGACCATCTTGAACAAATGATTGCATCAAGCGAAAGTTTGCTTGAGCTAACGTGGCTATGATCAAGATCCGAGTCTTCTCCCGCTAAAACTTTCCTGGTCATCATAATGGCCTAACACCCTTGACCAAATTTCTTTCCTAGCAACGAGGAACGGCTCAGAATGGGCAAATGAGTGGTCAAGTTTGAGAGCCCTGACCAAGTTATCTTGCCAGAAAGACAATTTCGTTAGGCTAATCATGTTAGATTGGGTTGTCAGGTGCATGATTGCGAGGAACAGGATGATTTAATCCACGAAAGATTATTATTTAATAATAGTCAGTCCGATTGTCAAATTCAATGGGGGGAATAAAGAAGGAAAAGCCCCTTTACTGATTTGAACTGAGGAGGGAAGAGAGCAAGAAATTGCCAGAAGACACGACAGCTTACACTTCCGTTAAAGGATGGTTTTGGGTTTATATCATAGAAATTATGTCTTAATGACCTTATAATTCAGTTAGAAAGTCAAGTCAGTTGCTGCTTTCATGATAATGCGAACACAGATTTTTTTTTTTTCTTTTTTAAACTTCCTTTGGTACCTGACTTCGATTTTCAAAAGGAGCAAAACCAGGCTGATAGTCAAAGTGGGACCTCACTTGATGACTGAGCTCCTACCAAACAAAGCTGCTTGCCTAGTGGGGGAATTCATTTGGAAACATGATTAAGATGAGGATGGGTGGACCCTGTTGAGTACCAGAAGACTGTCTTTACTAAAAGCCTTTTCTCAAGATACAAATGAGAAAAGGCGAGGATGGTCGATCAACGAAATTGTCTCTCTGACGACAAGAACCTTACTCATTTCAGATTGTTCAATTTGAATCATAGTTATTTAGTTCATCAGTAGGTGTACGAAACTATCACCATAGTTCTATTAGGGTGCCATAAGTGACTGTCTATGCTAAAGGCCTATAATACTCTAGAATGGGTCCAATTTGTCATATTTCCTTCGCACCCTTAATAGGAAAGCTGATAAGATCTTGAAGCCCGCAAACTCAATCTCTTTGGGGGAAGCAATGCTCGAAATCAATGGCGTTAAAGAAGCAGAGATCCAAAGATGAGGGAAATTGAATTCAAAAGCTTTGACTGTCTTGTTGCGTAATGGCTGATGTAAAATCCGAGACAAGGACAAGGTCACAAGTCTACGCAGAATCTAGGCTAGATGAAGGGTTTTCCAAGGATTACATAAAATATAATATTTAGAGCCAATACAAATGACAGTGAGCTCCTAATGGTCGAGAGCCTTTGATTTTTATTCGAATCAACACTTTATGAGATTCGATGTTGATTAAATTATCTAACATAAATTAAGATTTTAGTACGTAGAGATAAAAATATTACAAGTGACATAATTTTTGTATACCACTTACTTGGGTGTTATAACTTTTTTTTAGTTCACTTCAGTGCCACATTGATGTAAATCGTTCACTTGAGTATCTATTCAATAATTATTCGTCCTATGTGGCTTTTTATTGACCTGACCTTTTAGAGGAAATTGAAGTTTCATGTGGGAAATTTTTCGTTCTATATGGTTAGAGCTAAAAAAATGATGGCGTTTTTTAAGAAAAACTAACTCTTTCACTTTTTCCTCTTTGGAAATCGTAGACTCCATAAAATGGAAATTTCAAAGCCTTCTCCTCTCCCTCTATCGCTCCATTTTACTTGCTTTGGCTTTGGAAGCGTAGTCCGACGACTTCGACGCCGCTCCTCCTCCGTCGTCCATTGTTGCTCTCCTTGGTCCTTGCGCTTCCTCTGATGGCCCAAAATCCGTTGGTAGACGAAATAAAGAAATGACGATGATGACTCCTAAGAAAGAACGTGCAAGGGAATCTCTTTTTGAGTAAGGATCCTTCACCAACTGATGCCCCTCTCCCTTTCCCTCTCCCTCTTTTGCTCTAGGAACCCCAATTTCAGGTTGGAAGTAGAGTTAGGGTTCTTCACCAACTTTTGCAACTAGGACAAAATTTTGCCCCAGTTTTCTTAAATTGAATTAGGGTTTTGCAAATAAATCTCTAAAAACGTTGTTTAACTTTTCATTTGCTGATTTCATTTTGCCAACGAAAACTATCGAATTTTCCGGTGAGATAAATCGTCAATGGTATTCAAGTGAAAGATTTTTGAAAATGTGACACATAAGTAAGCGAAAAAAAAGTTACATCCTTCAAATGAGTACCGTACAAAAGTTATGGCATTTATGGTGTTCTTATCTTGTAACATTGTATAATATACAAATTGACATGGCCTAAATTTGATGCATATATATGAATCAACTGCCCTAGGATGGGAAGGGAAGTCTTCCTAGTTAGTCCTACACAACCATTATACTAAACTTTCACAGCAAATGGCTGCATTGTTAAGGCCGGGCCATGGTTATTTGCTTAGGCGACTTATTATTTGTTCTTTAACTTCATACATCGATTCATTACGATGCTTGTAAACAGAGTTTGTCATGGCCTTTGTTTACATGTACCAAACTTTTCTCAAGGGCTTAACTTTTGGTCAGGCTCTTTAACAATTTCAAAATGAAAATGAGTTCTAATCGAAGGTACGTCGACGGGGATATGATCTTTTTCAAGAAGATTTTCGTCGCGCAGGAACGTTGAGCCACACAAAATGAATGAAGAATCCTATATCAAGTTCATCTATCTTTGTCTGTCCTTAGATGAGCCAATGCATTTGCCATTGAAGAATACTCCAATCTTTTCAATCCAACAAAATGGCAAGGGAAGCCATGGGGCTGTCTGTCAGAACTGAATCAGCAACTCGAAATGACTAATTTCTCTAATCAACTGATTGATCTGCAACTGATCAATCTAATTTACTGTATGATGCTTTGACTGTTCAAAACTGTTACAAAGTCAATGTCCTCAATCTACACTCAAGATTTTTCAAGAACGAGACTGGATAAAAAATTAAACATCGAACCAAAGAAACAAAGAATACGCTAAAGAATAAGGGGTAAGTACACTATCAGTGCCAAAAGTTGTGTATGGCGCTCACTTTGGTGTCAAAAGTTTCTGTCGGATAACTTAAGTGCTAAATCGGAGGAAAAACGATCACTTTGGTGCCACTGGCGAGAGATTCTGGCCAAAATGATGATGTGGCTTTTATATTTAAAAAAAAAAAAATCGATATGTCTTATAAAAGACGTCGTTTTGCCGTCCTACGTCGATGGCCTCACAAAAATGACACCGCACAACTCATTCGGGAATTTTTTTTTTAATTTTTTTTTATTTGGGATTGAAATTAGGATTTTTGTCCGATCCTCGCCTAACACCGACCTAACTCGCTCGGCCGCCGTTGCTCGGCGACGTGAGGTTCGCACTTGAGCGAGATCACGATCTTCGACTTGGCCACCGAGTGGCTATTGTCGGGGTCGAGGTCAGGGTCGGAGTCGCGGCAGCCAAGCGCGGGGGCCATCGAGGACGGCGACTGGCCTATCGCCGGCGGAGGCAGAGGTAAGGGATGTGGGCGGTTGAAGGGGGAGGAGGAGGGAAAACCATCGTAATTTTTAAAATAACACCGGGGAGTGGCCGAGATTATCCGGCAGGTCAAACCAAAACCGATTGTCGTTGATGAAAATGGCGTCCAGATCCTTGTCGAAGAGCTCCTGCGGGACCGACCCGTCGAACTTGTTGAACCGGAGGTCTAAGAACTTGAGCCTCGGGAGCTCCAGCACGACCCTCGGGAACTTCACGGCGAACCGGTTGTTGCTTAGATCCAGCTCGAAGAGCCGCTTCAGGTTCTGGAACTTCTACGGCATGCTGCTGCAGAAGCGGTTGGAGTTGAGGTGGAAGAGCGCGAGGTCGGCGAGCAGGCCGAGCTCCTCGGGGAGGTACTCGGTGATGTCATTGTGGTTGAGGTTGACGCCGGCGACGGTGCGGACGTTGGGGTTGTCGGGGCGGGGGAGCAGAAGGTGTTGGAGTAGCTGCAGACGTTGGGGCTAACCCAGTTGGTGGTGAAGTTGTTGGGGTCGGAGAGGATGGCCTGCTTCAGGGCCTGGAGGGCGACGGAGGCATTGTGGAGGTGTGGGTTCTCGAAGGAGGCAGAGGGGTCGACGGCGACTTGCTCGCCGCGGTCGCTGAACTCGTTGAGGTAGTAGAGGAGGTGGCGGTGCTTGGCGGCACCATGGGCGACAGCGGAGAGGACGACAAGGGAGGAGAAGAGGACGAAGAGGGCGGCGGTGGCCGAGATTATCCGGCAGATTTAGGGTTTAGGGTTTTGAATTAGGGGAGAGACACTAAACGGCGTCGTTTTGTTGTTTAAATACTGATTGTACTCTCCGATGAGCCACATTAGCTTCAAAAATTAATAAAAAAGTGCCACGTCGGATTTCCGGCCAACCAGATCGGTATTAGCACTGAAATGATCGTTTTTCAAAAGTTTTGGCACTTAGTGATCCGATTGAAACTTTTGGCACCAAAGTGAGTGCCGTACACAAGTTTTGACACTGATAGTGTACTTACCCCAAAAAAATCTATACATACTCCGTCATGTGAATTCCGAATTGAGCCAAATAAAGATCAGTTAACAATTCAACCCACGTCGACTAAAAAGTCTGGCTCTGCCGGCTTCTGCAACGTACCGACGATGCTAGAACCCGATCCCGAGTGCTTATGAAAGCTCCTTCTAGAGCTAGAGCCCATTTCTGTGTCATACGCGCCCCATCTGGACTTAGAAGACAGAGTCCGGACTTCGGAAGAAACAATGGAACTTTCTCTAGCCCTGAGCTCGATGATTTCTTTGTGCCGCTTGAATCGCCTCCACGCCGCTTGTATGAAGCATGCAGCCCATGTTCGCCAATGGTGTGAGTAGAACCTAAACTTGTGCCTAAGTTGCTTGCTGTGAAGTCTCCGGAACTGCGACGCCACAAATTTCAAGTCACCTGCCCCTAGCGCGAAAGCCTCCACTTCGGAGAGGGTTTTGACCGAGCGGGTCGATGATGGTAAGATAATGCTGGGGCTTGGGTCCAGGGCCCATGTGAGCAGTTCTTCGCCACAGAAATCTCCCGGACCGATGCGGCACGAGTTGAAGAACCCGGTGCGGCCCCCATTGGTAGTGTAAGAGTCGAGGTGGCCTCGGATGATGAAGAGCATCTCATTCACCGGGTCACCTTCACGAACTAAGAACGTTCCTTCAGTGCACAAGGCGGGTTTGAGCCTTTCACAAATCGCATCGAGTGTCCTTTCATCCATCTGATCAAACAGAGGTACCTGCATATGCCAAAAAAGAAAAATAAGTATGACCAAACAACCATCAATTGCGACGAAAACCTTGCTTGTTCGAATTATATACTATAGAATCATTAATCTTTGCTCATCTAATATCTTCCTGCAGGATGTCTTGAGGCTGATAAAGTGGTCGCTTGCTTTATGAACCACTTGAGGACAACATAGGTAAGTTGCAGCTCAAATCTGATTGAGTTTGGTACTGCGGTTTTCCTGCGCTCAGCAAGTGATGCGGTTCTCGAGCATATTCAAGACAATTTTTTTTATGGCAGGTCTTACCACAAGTATAGCAATTCCAAGATTGATGTCAATAACCAAATCATGAGTGAAACTCTCTAAGTTAATCTTACTTGATTGGTCTGATCAGTGGAAAAACTGAATTCTGTATTTACTGCTATCATTAGACTAAAAGATCAGTAGTGTCACAAATGTCGGCGACAAAGATGAAAGGAGAACTTACACGTCGGACTAGATCGAGGCAGAGGTGTCGTTTGATGTCTCTCCGCAGATCCATAGGAAGGCCTCTCAGGATAGCTTCTTCGTCAACTCCCCTAGTGGCGACCCACTTGTACTGATCGTATTTCCTAATAGACTGCCTCAGCTCTGGCGGCAATTGCCTGTGGTGCATCCATCTTTCAGTGTCGTTCCTCTTTACCCTCCATTCCTCCAACCGGACTGTTGTTGATTGGAGGTATCTCTGCCAGATAATCACCACTCACAGATCAATCACCACTTATGTAGTATTCACGTAAAAACTTGCAGCAGCGATAGTGAAATGCAATACATACTTGCATATTGCCAATGAGCTGTGCGAAGAGCACCAAGCCAAGAGTGGCGATAACGATGGCAAATAAGATTTCTCCAATGTATGTGCTCGTCGACAAGTTTTGCCCCAAGGAACTGCACATTCCAGAGATAAAAAGGCTTAAAAGGCAGCGCAGGACCAGCTTAATTTGATCCAAAAAATGTGGTTAACAATTGGCGACATTTGGCTGTGAATCTGAAGGAGAGTTTTTTTGACTCTACTCGGAATTCAAGATCTTAAGGTAGATAACAAGCGCTTTTCCTGGTTCTCTCCACAAAAGTCATTGTTCATTTGTCTTAGAGATGGGTTAACAAGGTCTAGTGAATAAGCATTTAGCTTCTAAAGCCAACCTTGTAACGAGCAAAAGAAAATACGGGGCGGATTCCTCTCACCTCAGGTTCTTCAAGCCCCACCAGAGGCAGTAAAAGTACTTCTTCAAAAATGGCGAAGCACTCAAAGCGTGCGTCTGCGCATCACTGTATATCCCAAAGTCGTAATACCCACTACTTGGTCTGCATAACTCTGTGACGTTGCTCGACTGAAACCAGGCATTCCTGGTAGGATCATCGACTTTGTGACAATCAAAGAATTGATAATTGCAAGATGAATTCTCTTTGTTGCACACGGATTTCCAACATGCTTCTTGCCGTTCAATGGACAGGAGGTACCAGCAGGCTCCCAAAACCTATGAAGAAGCTGAACAAACTTAGTGAAAGATAATGTCTCATCCCAAGAATTAGTTTGTTAAGGACTCACATGGCTCGCGAGCATGTAAAGAATCAGATTATAAAGAGCTCCAGCCCAAGCTTGTTCTGTGACAACACCTGTGGCCCTCACAATTTGTGACGACAAAGGAACGATGAGAAAGAGTCTCGGGAGGTACTGGAAAATAATAATGAAGCGAAGCACATTTTTCGTATTGGTGATTGTTGAACCCCCAAGATTTGGGATGATCACCCATATCAACACCTGTATACAGAGGAAAAATCATGTCACTCATTGAAGAGAATCAACTACAGTTGGCTTGGCCTTGCAAACTTGTGCAAAAAAGGATAGTGCGACATACCTGAGGAAGTGGGAGCGCGGCGATGAAGTCGATCCAAAAACCTCTCCTTAAGTACCTTTGTGCAATCTTTGAAGGATCAATTACAAGTTCTCCTCTCCCGAAAACACGGGAAGAAGGCGCTACATAAGCCGTATGGAACCGAATGTAAATCTGAATCATGTAAAAGATGTCAACCAGTGACCGGACGGCGGTGAGGATGACTTCAAGGGGCACTCCAATGTTTATGCACTGTTCCTCCCACACTACTTGCAAGTAAAAGAACAGAGGATCGACAAACAGTGAAACTAAGCACGCCACCAAGAAAACTCTGTTCCACCGCTGCATCGTCTTCCCACGAGGATCCAGAATTTTTCTTTTCCCTCTCTCATAATCCTCGGAGAAGACTCTGAAGAGTATTTTCGCTCTCAAGGAGGGAGGGTATTTCTGTGACACCTTGTCATCTCTCTCCATGAAACTTGGTTCATATGTTTGCTTCCTCGCATTGTCGTGTACGAGCCTAATGGATCCATCTTCACTTAAAGTTGGAAGCTCAGACAATTCAACTTCATCCCGAACTCTGCCAGTTCATGAGACGACAATAGTTAAGTTTCAAGAGTGATTGAAGTAATACATATCAGAGAGATGACAAAGATACAGTTTGTGATTGGATAAAAATCGCACGGAAACACGAAATTTTTTGACTTAAGAAGAAAATTCAACACCTATGGATTGACAGACCTTATCAATCTTGGATTACGTAAACCCATTGCTTACTGCAGATCCAACCAGTTTCCTTGGTCTCAACTCAATTGAGGGGTTTGATCTGCAACGGACAAATACAAGAAACACGATGACATTCTGAATAACCCTTTTTGTATCAGTGCTTGCTGAGCAAAGTTTATACTATACAAATACGAAATGAGCATTTGACCTTTCTTCACTGAGAATCAAATGAAGAAATGGAACAGCGAGACTTCAACTCAGACATGAACTTCTGGGACTTTTAACATTCTAGGCCACATCAAAGCACACGAAAAATCCTTCTATTTGTGACAGGACTTCAACTCTAGACAAGAGTTCGAGCACAAACTCGAGCAAACAAGAATTGGGCAAAATGAAAAGGACATGGCATGCATCCAGAGATCATCTTCTTATAAAAAGAATATGCATTTTTAGTGTGAAGAAAGTCAGTCATGAATAAACAAATCAGTAACCTGAATGACCAAAACAATCCAATCAACCAACACTTGTTAATCTAGAATCCCAATAATCTAGAAGCATGAGATCTGTATTTGTCAGGCCCTGCTAAAAAGAGAGACAATGTTTCCTGTGTTCCCTCTTAAAGATGCCGGTCCAGATTAAACTTTGAACTTTTGTAATGAAGCCATTTGCATTGACCAAGTGAATTTAGGAAAAAGAACAAGAGTAAAGCAAGTTCGGAGAAAATGACATTCACATATACAATTATCGCCCTTCTCTGTCTTGTATATGCAGTATGTTCATTATCAACGAGATTAAACGACTAACAAAGCGAAGAACTCAAAGCAAAGCGTTAGTTCTTATACATATAAGAAGCCAAAGTCTCAAGCTCTTTGGCTTTACAGCAACGAACAGATCACGAATCTCTCTCTTCGGACTAGTTTTGGAATTCTTGACGCCTAGAAGATGACGAACGTGTCTACAGAAGAGCCCAAGCGAGCTCGGACCAGTTCAAGACGAATAATGATTAAGAAAACTTGCAGTCAAAACCGAAGATGCATGGACAGTGACATGTACAGACTGCCAAATTTGACATGCCCAGAGAATTAACTATTTGGAGAAAGAAACAAGATCAAGCCATCGTAGACTATGTCCGAACAAGAAGAGAACGACTGCCACAGGAACATCTTAGCCTCCGTCTTGGTTCTTCCATCTTCTTATCCATTATCAATTGACGTTTGTGCAATTAGCAAAGACTTTTTGATGAGGTTCAGGGACAAGCTCTCTCCAAAACTATTCTTGTTTCGTTTATTTCATAGAAACCAGAATTCGTACACGTGCCACGTGCGCACGAAATGTTTAAATTTAGCGTGATTCACCGAATTGCAAAAGTCACCACCACCTTTTAACAAACGTGACTAAGTTAAACTTAGAGGTGGACACAAACATTGAAGGTTGATTTTAAATAAGTGAATGATCGACCGGCGATTGAAAAACCCATATCGAAGATGATGAGAGTTTTAATCAATTTGAGAAGGGCCATCTCTAACCCACCCTCATTGTTGCAAGAGTATCTTTGAAGGCTAAGACAATTTTAAGGGTAAAGATAACGAAAGGTATGTTACAAATGATTCCCAAAATAGAATCTTAAATGATGCACCAAGTTTTATTGAAACTCAATACACCTAGATTTACTCCTATTTCACTTATGGTGTTGCCAACATTCTTACTTTTTACTCCTTGGGTAACTTTTTTTTTTATGGGTATTTTGTAACCAAAAGAAAAACAAACAAGGTTAAAACTTAGCCTAGAGTAGGAATTAACAGTCTCTTCAGATTTTCATCAAATAGAGACAACCAAAAGTAGTAGGAAAAAGAATTTGAATGATTCCATGGTTAACATAATGACTCTCTTTCTGTATTTCTTTTCCTTTTGGGTTGCGAAGAATCAACTGTGTACACGGCGGTCATAGAGACCAAGTAGAATTGACTTTGCTGGGGTGAGCATTAAGCAAATAGCAGCCCCACGTTCAACCAAGAGAGGTTGGATATGTTTGACTGAGGGGCACAACCCCAGAAGCTTCTCCAACATTTCTCCATTTCAACTTGAATGAGGGCTTTTGTCGCCATCAACAAGAAAAACTCCAGAGCAGAGAATGTAGATCGGGTCCCAAAACCAAGCATCAGCCTCCCCCAGTGGCTTGCATGTCTATTTCAAATTTTGCAGTTCTTTTTTGAAAATGACAAAAGCAAGAACTGGATGACCAAGTTGCATCATTCTGTGTTCGTGGGGGGGATGACAAACAGGAGGTCACATGATTTTCGCGGTGATGATTCTTGACTGCTTATTCAACATTGCGCATCCATGAAAAAGTCGAATACATAAATACCAAGGAAAAAAATAATTTGCATTGCTTGTCACTTTCTCCACAAACTAAATGAAATGAATGATTAAATAATAACCTTCAGAGATTCGTCTTCAAAATCTCATGAAAGCATACATGTTGTTGATTACCTTTAACTAGAAAAAGAACTCTTCTGCATACTGAATAACAAGGTTGTGTGGCGAAGTGAAGCCGGTATAGCTGAACCGTTCCAATATATTTGAAATGTTCCTTTGCAGCAACAAACAACAACAATCTGTTCAGGTAACCGTACATGGTTAAGCTTTACTTGGCTCCGTGCTTATAGACAGGACTGCAAGAGAGCTTGATGCGAAATTCTGTGGCTTTTATTATGAAGCTGTCATCAAGTCCTCAATCTCAAATTCCTGCCCAAAATCGAGGTCGTCCGGCTTCTGTATCATGTTCACAGCTTCCAAACCCGACCCTGCTTCTCTCTTCTCATCCCTCCTGGTGCTTTTTATCAGCTCCCTCGCGTACACATCCCAAAATGACCTTGAACGCTTCATTTGGCCCGCCTGACCATCACTATCCTCTATCAGCTCAGCCTCCTCCTTCAACTTCCTATAATGGCGCCATGCGGATTGGATAAAGCATGCGGCCCATGTACGCCACTGGTGCGAGTAGAACCTGAACTTGTGCCTCAGCTCTTTGCTGTGCAGCCTCCTAAACTGCGATGCCACAAACTTCAAGTCCTCGGAAGCTAGAGAGAATGCTTCCACTTCTTTCAGGGCCTTGACAGTCCGCGTGGATGAGGGGAGGACGATGCTTGGGCGTGGGTCCAGGGCCCATGTCAGCAGCTCCTCGCCGCAGAAGTCCCCAGGCCCCAAACGGCATGAGTTGAAGAACCCTGTGCGGCCACCATTGGTTGTTGAGGAATCGAGGTGCCCCCGGATTATGAAGAACATGTCTTGAATTGGATCTCCTTCGCATACTAAGTACATGTTTCCAGTGCACAGAACAGGTTTCAGCCTCTCGCATATCGCATCTAGCGTCCTTTCATCCATTTGATCGAAAAGCGGGACCTGTTAAGTTTGGACACAAGTGAATAAGAATAAAAATCAATGCATCGCAGAAGAAAATCCTGCTACTCACTTCACATCTTTAAAGAAATCACATGTAAACAACCAAAATGAAAAAAAAGAACAAATCGGATTCCACAGCTTACACGTCGAACTAGATCAAGGCAAAGATGGCCCTTGACATTTCTGTGCAAGTCCACTGGGAACTCTCTGAGAAGAGCTTCTTCGTCAATGTCTTGAGTTGCCACCCACTTAGATTGGTAATACGTCCGAACAGATTGTCTCAGCTGTGGAGGCAGATGTCTGTAATGCATCCATTGCTCTGTATCTGTCTTCTTGAGCCTCCACTGCTCGATTCGGTTGGTTGCTGCTTGAAGGTACTCCTACCAATAGAAAGTGATGAAACTATGTTTTACCATGATGATGGGTTGGGTGATCAAAAGACTACTGATGATTCCTCACTCATAGTCCCTATTATCTGTTGCTAGTGATGATGTAGACATCATTATTGATTTAAGCAAACTATGAAATTAACACCCAAAGTACAGCAAAATGAACAACAGAGCTCACTTGCATATTTCCAATGAGCAGTGCGAGCAAAAGCAGCCCAAGAATTGCAACCGCAATGCAAAAAATAAGGTCCGCAACGTAAGTGGTTGTCGTAAATTCAAAGTTCTGCCCTATGGAACTGTTCATGTGGATCAGAAGAGAGCCTTGTCAGTGAAAAAAAAAAGAATTGCTAATGTTAATTTCGTTCATAAATTAAGCACTAGAACATCAATCACGCATCAGTTTAGTCTCAAACATGCACTAGCTATAGGACAAAAGTCAAGTTGTCCAGCAAAGTTCCTGGGAAAAGATGATTTTCACATCAGCATTGATATTCCTGTATGCTTCTGGGGAATGTACACTGCTCATTCCCCGAATGTAGAGTATCGATAGACATGGTGCAGATGCAATGAAAATGGGGTCAACAACCCAGTGCATACCTCAGGTTGTTTATACCCCACCACAAGCAGTACAAGAACTTGCTGAAGAATTTGCAGCTTGCAAGAGAATTAGTCACAGCAACAGCATAAATGCCAAATTTAATGGGACTATTGGTACTGCTTCC
Source organism: Eucalyptus marginata (assembly GCA_014182565.1). Lineage (NCBI taxonomy): Eukaryota > Viridiplantae > Streptophyta > Magnoliopsida > Myrtales > Myrtaceae > Eucalyptus > Eucalyptus marginata. The sequence goes on along the minus strand of CM024594.1, from coordinate 8,895,715 downwards.
GTCGCACAAACTTGTTACATTGGTTGACTCATACCAGGAAACCCTAGCAGGGTCCTGGACACGGCGACAGTCGAAGAAGTCGTACTGGCAAGATGGCTTTTCTTGATTGCAGGCCATCCTCCAGCAAGACTCTAGCCTCCCAACAGAGAGGAGGTACCAACAGGCTCCTGAAACCTGTCAACGTGAAAAGAGAATTGCTATATAAGCATATAATTTCATTTTAAATTTGCGAACTCGAGTGGAAGAATTAATTCTCTATACACTTACATGGCTCGCCAAGAGGTAGAGCATCAAGTTAAATGCAGCACGGGCCCACGCTTTCTTTGCTAATCCACCACCGGCATTACTAATTTCCAACCGGAGGGGAAGAATGAGAAAAAGTCTTAGCAGGTACTGCAAGATAATGATGAACAGGAGCACGTTTTTCGTTTTTGTCGTGGTTGAACCGCTGATGTTTGGGATTATTGCCCAAATTAACATCTGAAATGAAAATTGTAAATCAGTGCCGACTATTTCTCTGCGATAATTGATTGACTGCTGCACTAAACCTGTAGACGGTACCTGGGGAAGAGGGAGTGCTGCATAGAGGTCAATGCAAAAGCGGTCACACAAGTATCTGAGCGCAATCTTTGTAGAGTCTATCACAAGTTCACCTCTCCCAAACACTCGGGAAGAGGGCGCAACAAATGCTGTATTAAACCGAACAATAATCTGAACAATGTAAAAGGCATCAACCACAGATCTGACAATTGTTAGGAGGATCTTGAGTCCTATTCGGTCGTATAAGCACAGATGGTCGCCGTCGACCGACAGCACGTGAAAGAAAAGAGGATCCACAAATAGACAGACCAGGCAAGCTGTCAAGAAAGCCTTGTTCCATCTACAAATGGCTTGACCTCTCGGGTCAAAAATCCTATTCTTCACCTTGTCGTAGTCCTCAGAGAACACATTGGAAAAAACTTTGGATTTCAAGGATTTGTCGGTATTCTTCAAGCCTAAATTACGATGTGTGGCATCCTCATTTGAATTTAGGCTGCTCACCCTGCCTTGCTTAACTGTTGGGAGTCTGACAGGAAGCGATTCATCTCCTACTCTGCATTTTATTTCCGTTGAAGTTATGATCATCAAACGGTTAATGCCTGGACTAAAGGTTTCGCTGCTAAGAAACTGAGAATTGCATGCGTGTTCATCAAATTCCTATGTGAATCACTATATTTTGCAGAGTACCATATAAGAACTGAACAATTAATTGTCACCAGTTGCCTGAGCAGTTGCAAAATAATAACTTGCACCCAGAGATTGAAGAAACGAGACCTAGCTCACCTCACAAATCCTGACCTTGACTTGCGAAAGCTCATTGAGATTCTTTGCAAATTGTTCTCGTGACTCGAGGATTCAACCCGAACTTGGTCAATGCCTGAACGATATGCTTTGCGTGATGCAGGCTCAAGTCAAGCCGTCTGAATTCTAAGAGCCAACAAAAAGGGACGACTGCATGTGCAAGAGTAAAAATAGTTGCCGGCTTTCCAGACATGATAAAGTAAGATATTGAGAAGGTGTCAAGAAACTCCTGCCTACTTTTGCCCCTTTTTTCAGTGTACGAGACTGCGAAAATCATAAATGCCGTTTGGGTCAATGTAATATGGGACGATATAATAATTCCAGAGTCAAAACTGCGACCCAAGAGAAAACGATTCTCTAGCTGTCAGCTCTCTCACAACAGCGCAGATATCTCAGGAGCTGAACCAGTAAGTTAAGCGTGCACGACTATGATTCTTCCCTGGCGATTTTCACTCGTGGTTGTTGGCTGGTTGGGTGGTGAGAGAGATTCAGGATTTTGGTAGTTGTTTAGGAATTTTCCTTTTTTGTGGTTACTGGGATTGAGTGAAATTTCGACTGATGAATTTACGAGAGCTGACACACCATCCCTTTGTCGGTACAAAGATGAGGATGTCAAGTTTCGTTGATCGAGATATCTCTATCCTAATCCTGATGAGTTGTTTTCTTGTCCGGCAAGAACACACAGATCCCTCAGGAGCTCACAGAAAAACACATTCAATTTCCCATGTTCGGTTTTTTCTCTTTTGATTTTAACGTTGTCAAGAATATGCCGGAGCTTGTAGGTTCTGTAACAGAAGAGAATGCAAAAGACTAACCTTTTCTGAACCTCAGTCATAAGATAGGAAGAAAATGGATGAGGTAACAAGCATCCAATTCCATAACCATGTTCTTAATTTCGAAAATGCTAAAAACTTACTGAATGACTACTGGGTTGTGCAAATTGAAACAAAAGTATACGTCTTCAATCCTGATCCTCTGCGTATGTCATTGTTTTTTCATATTGAAACCGTGATGACATCCACACCACTTGTTCTGTAATGTTCTTTATAGCAACTATCTGTTCCTAATATTGTACATCGATGCCCATACCTTGTGCGACTGAACTAGATTACATTACTCAGGTCTATGGTGAAGCTGTATAATTTACATAAAAGGGCAAGGCCTCGATGCTTTGTGATTGCCATCAGCAAGTCCTAATATTCCTCAGCAAAAGCCAGGTCCACTGGTTTCTGTATTGTGTTCACAGCATCAGAAGTTGACCCTGCTTGTTTTTTCTCATCCCTTCTGGTGCTCTCTATCAGTTCTGTCGCATACATGTCCCAAAACGACCTTAAAGGTCTCAACTTACCATTCACACTATTTTCTCTCTCTCTTAGCTTAGCTTCCTCCTTGAACATTTTATGACGGCGCCATGAGCATTGAATAAGACATGCAGCCCATGTACGCCACTGATGCGAGTAGAACCTAAACTTGTGCCTCAGTTCTCTGCTGTGCAGTCTTCTGAATTGCGACGCAACAAACTTTAGGTCCTCAGCAGCAAGAGAATACGCTTCCACTTCTTTCACAGCTTTCACTGTGCGGGTGGAAGAGGGGAGCACAATACTTGGGCGTGGGTCAAGGGCCCATGTTAGCAGTTCTTCGCCGCAGAAGTCACCAGGGATTAGACGACTTGAGTTGTAAAATCCCATGCGTCCACCGTCGGTTGTCCAGGAGTCAAGGTGCCCTCGGAACAGGAAGAACATCTCTCGGACTGGATCACCTTCGCGTACTAAGTACATGTTTCCTGTGCACAAAACAGGCTTCAGCCTCTCACATATCGCGTCCAGCGTCCTCTCATCCATTTGATTGAAAAGTGGCACCTGTTAATTCCAGATGTAGATGAAGAAGAGTCGGTTCTCTCTGGGAAAGAAAATCACTAGCTGCTTCCAAAATGAAAACTATACTGCAACAACCGATTCATAGAGGCATATGTGATTAGATAGCTTACACGTCGAACTAGATCAAAGCAAAGATGGCGCTTGATATTTCTGCGCAAGTCCATCGGGAAGTCCTTGAGAAGGGATTCTTCATCAACACCTCGAGTTGCCACCCACTTGTATTGGTCGTACATCCGAATAGACTCCCTCAGCTCGGGAGGTATATGTCTGTGGTGCATCCATTGCTCTGTATCTGTCCTCTTGAGCCTCCATTGCTCTAACTGGTTGTTCGTAGTTTGAAGGTATTGCTATCGATAAAAAGTGAAACAATATTTCACCATCATGACGGGATGTGTGCATAAAAGTAGCTGATAAACCTAACTCTTAGTAATAATGATCACTTCAGAAACCACGCAAAAAGCTACCACTATTGAACTATATTTACAAAGTAGTGAAAGCAACATTATCGAATTAAGAAAGGCACGGAATGAATCCCTGAACTAGACCACCATCTGAGTTAACTCAAGATGCTTGGGTTGCTTACTTGCATATTTCCGATGACCAGGGTAAATAAAATAAGTCCAATAATAGCAACCGCGATTGTGAAGAGTAATTCTGCAACATAAGTGCTTGATGTAAATTCAAGGTTTTGCCCCATGCAGCTGTACACATCGATCAGAAGAGTCTTGTCAGTGATGGACAGAAAGCACTCAGTATCAATAATAGTTAGTGAATTCACAATTCTGCAAAATCATGCATTCATACTTCTTTCTGTCATTGAAAAACAAAACGACTACATTCTATTAAAGATTTATTTTTTAGGAAGTAGAGACATGCTGGATCTCAAAATCGCAGTAGCTGCAAGACAAAAAACAAACAGTTCTTGCTAAGTTCCTATTGGATGTACAAGAAAACATTCTAACAGTGTTGACATTCCTGTATGCTTTAATTATAAATACTCATTGTTCAAACTTAAAGCAATGACCAGTAACCATTCTAAAATGGCAAATTTTCCCGCAGGCCCAGTAAATAAATAGAACTGAGAATACCTCAAGTTGTTCAAACCCCACCAGAAACTGTAAAAGTACTTGCTGAAGAATTTGCGGCTTCCAATGGAATTAGTCACAGCATTGAAATATATGCCAAATTGAATGGGGCTACTAGTATTGCTTCCATCACACAGAGTTGTGACATTGGTCGACCCATACCAGGTGACCCTACCAGGGTCTTGTGCATAGCGACATTCAAAGAAACTGTACTGGCATGATGGACTTTCTTGAGCACAGACCATCCTCCAGCAAGACATTTGTCGCCCAAATGATAGAAGATACCAGGAGGCTCCAGTAACCTATCAATGTACAATGGAAACAAATAAATTGCTCTTTCATGCAGCCTAATGAGGACCCCGATTGCATAACCTTTTCAATAAACAAAAGAAGAGCAGAACAAGACCGTAACTTTATCTCCTGAAATGATGGAGAGAATGGATCAAAAAAGCTTGTCACAGACCTATTAATGGACACTCGAGTACAAATATAAAAATGGCCAGACTATATGGATCAAAACAGCGTGTATGTCCCTATTTGTTAAATCTGAATTGCTCCATGGACAAGCTCAAAATACAAAGAAATTGTCTGTTTAAACGTATCTTCTCTTGGATTAAAGACAGCAGTGAAATTTGCTTGTTGTCAATGAAGTTAAAACGTCGCCAAAACTTGTTTTGGACACATAGGAAAAGTCTAATTCCTTGTTTGGGAAAATTGAATCTAAAAAGAAGGCCTTGCTACACTTACATGACTGGCCAACAGGTAGAGCATCAGGTTGAACGCAGCCCCTTCCCATGCTTTCTTTGCTAATCCACCACCGGCATTACTAATTTGTGACCGAAGTGGAAGAATAAGAAAAATTCTTGGTATGTACTGAAAGAAGATGACCAATAGTAACAGGTTCTTCGTTTTTGTCGTGGCCGAACCAGGAAGGTTAGGAATTATTGCCCAGAGCAATATCTAAAAGGACAGATTTCAATTAGTTCCAGCGATTGCCTCATGGTAATTAACTGTTGTAATTATAATTAAACGAAAGGATGGAACCTGAGGAAGAGGGAGTGCTACATAGAGATCAATCCAGAAGCGGCTCTGCAAGTATCTTAACGCAATCTTTCTATAATCTATGACAAGCTCTCCTCTTCCAAACACCCGGGAAGAGGGTGCAACGAAAGCCGTGTTAAACTGAACAATGACTTGAATAATGTAAAAGACATCTGCTATCGATCTTATGACTGTCAAGAGGATCTTGAGGCCATATGCATAATAAAAGCACAGATAATTGTCATCGACCGACGGCAGGTAAAAGAAAATAGGGTCCACAAATAGACAGATCAGGCAAGCCGTCAAGAAGATTCTGCTCCACAGATGAATGGTCAGACCTCTTGGATCGAAAATCTTATTCTTCGCCTTCTCATAGTCCTCAGAGAATACTCTGCTCAGAACTTTGGATTTCAAGTATTTACCAGCCTTCCGGCTGGTACTCTTAAACAAGGCCAAGTTTTGGCTCAGGGAGTCCTCATTCGGATTTAGGTTGCTCAGGCTGTCTTGCTTCGCTGTTGGCAGACCCACGGAAACGAATTCATGTCCTTCTCTGTATTTTATGCCTATCAGAGTTATGCCTCCAAACATGCAATTCAGATATTTCGCACACACGCACGGTCACAGATGATTGAACTATCATTTGTCATAAAATCTTTTGAACAGCTAAAGCACTAAAGTTTCCCAGAAATTCAAGAAAAGAGAGCTTTACCTTGCAATTTTGGACATCGAATTTCTACCGCCACAGGCCGTTTTTGCACCCTCTGCCAATCGTTCCTCTGAATCTGTATTCAGTTCGTGGTAGAACGAGGCCTCAACCAACTGCAGAGAATATATAATCTCAAGAACGATAATAATGAAGATGATATTTCTGTGTTTCCTTGCTTCGTCAGACAAGACATTTAAAGAATGAAAAAGAAAGCATACTCAAACATGAGAAATTCTCTTGGTTTTTTTAATCCCTTTTTCCCCCTAGGTACAAGAATCTGGAATAATGACAGGCCATGATGGTTTAATGTAAAATATAATGATTCCAACTGCATGCCAAAAGCAAAAGGAGTGGTAGCAGCTGAAAGAGCAAAACTGCTATTTCCATTTTCCGTTTCTTGTACCGAATAGAAAAATGAAAAGAGGATTACAGCTCTTGCATCAAAGTCTAGAGATGCTAGAACTTAACCAAGTAAGATGCATCTGCATAACCGTTATCATAATCTTGACGTGTGCTCCTCTGGATCTAGCGCCAGATGATGCTCATGTTTTCCTTTTTTCACTTCAGAAGAATACTACACCCGATGTGATAAGTTGCTACGCTGAATGCAATCGAGCATTAGACCTTTTAATACTTACTAAAAGCTTTTTGTCCGATAATTGTGTGTACTTATCGGCATCTGTAATTTGCTGAAACAAAGTAGGCCTTGAGTCGTGTTGATCGCTTGGTGGCAATTCCCTGCACCTTCATTGCATCAAAAGTTTGCTTTCCTTCCGTAGGCTGGTAAAATAGTGCAGAAAAGTCAAAACAAAGCTTTGGTTCAATCGTGTGTCCGGTAAAATATTACATTAGATAGTTGTAGTGCATTCTGGGGACTGCTGAGATCGGTTGGATGGCTAATAGAAGCAGGCCAGATTATGTGTGTTTAAAGTCAACCGTCGGTCCTGATGTCATTTGATCGTATTGCATCATAATAAGATGTTGCTTCATTCCTCAGTTAAAACTGAGTCGAAAAAAAAGCAAAGAGTTGACTTTGGCAATGATGAAGGTCACCCAGTTCACATTCAGATGTCACGAGTGCTTGGAAACCGGGCTTATCTCGGACTGAGTGTGATTTGAACTATATATTTAATGTCCTCTCTAACGAATAAGGTTAGGTGTGACTCTCCTTCATTATCTCTGCAATATTGGATTTCTTTTGACTTGGTCAAAAGAGGTGGCCTTGTTTTTTTAAATAAATAAACAAGGAAAAGAAAAAGAAGAGTTATAAAAGGAAATTACGGAGGGAAAAAAAGAAAGAAAATGAAAGAGAGAGAGAAGAAAAGAAAGGGTTTCTCGCTACACACTGTGGAGATCTCACTGGATTAATTTCATTTTGTAGTGCCCGGATTACGAGATCACCGGCTTGAATTGCTACATGGTTTGATTTTGGACATTTCCAAGTTTTTCAGTTAGTGGCAAGTAGGACGAGAGCGCTATGTTGGGATCTTTTGGTAGTTAGATTTTTGGTAAGAGACAGGATAGATTTATATGTCTATAGATAGTTGTTGTGTTTAGTTGAGTTATGTATATATACTCTTTTTGATGGATTTTCAAACTCCGATTACTCAATCAGATCACTGTTTATCATATACATAGAGGTAGATATATATCTGATAACTAGTTAACTGTGGTCATGTTTGAGGTCGTGTCCTTTAGTTAAGAGGGTAGTCGTGTCATTTCCTCTATTCTCGTTGAAGTTGTCACACCCCAAATCCTACAAGGATAGGGGTAACGACATAACCTTCATTCTATTTGAAGGATGTAATATCAAACTATACCCAAAAGTCTAGTTGCCAATAATTACCATTGATAGCGCTCTCATACTATCAACCACTAACCAAGAAACTTTAAAAATTTGGGAAGGAAAAGAGTGAGCAACCACAACTCAGTAAGTAGTGCATGTCTTTTTTAAGCAGATCTAGCACCCACTATATACTTTACAAAATAATATTCTTAACTCACTTATCTCAATTCCAGCATGTAATACACATACAAGATAATAATGAGGTATGTCGCTTTGACATAACAATGAACATATAAGAAAACGTTCGTTAAATCAATAATATCATAATAAACATCAATAGTTTAGTCCATTAATCAATCTCAACAACTCACTTTAATGGTCTATTCCATTGATCAATGTCATCAAAATCACAAAGTAATGGTGCATTCCATTGGCCAATCTCAGGCTTAGATATCTAACCATGATCATGTGTGATACCTCGTGAGAATGTGACTAAGCTCTCCTCCACTAATGTTATTGATAGCAAGCCCACAAGGATATCCTAATTTAGTATACATACTTACAATGCATCTACAATGATATTGAGTACAAACCTCTTGTCCAATAATCCCTTAAACCACAACCAGAAACTATTTCATAAATTACAACACGTTTCACAAACCATTTCAAAATCCATTTCATAAAACAGGTTCACGAATTAACATATATCTTTCGCAACAACTTTTTTAGAACATTTGGCAAACCATTCACAGATACTAAATCGTAGTACTCGATCCCAAATTTTATGTAACAAGCATGCTTTTAATAACTTACAATTTATCAAATGTTTATCGCTTTCAAGACTTAAATTTACAAATTCAAAGAAGAGATAGCACCACTCACTTGCAAAACCAAACAACAAAACTTACTCGAATGAGCAATCTCGTAATCAATTAAATGAGAATTGACGTGAAAACCGAGTAAAACTCTACCTTAACTATGAAATGGCTATACTAAGCTTAAATTGTAACAAAACGGCTTCTACGCTATAACAAATCACTTACTTGAAGTGACTATTCAAACATAAATGCAACGTGAAACTTGCTAGCAAAACCTAAAATTCTCACTTTACCCAAACGCTGCTCTAAAATAACTCCAGTTGATTCCCACTGCTATACGACACCATAATCCACAATTTGCATGAGATTCCAAAGCTCAGCAACTTAAAAATCGGACTTCATGGCTCGATTTTCACAAAACTTCAAATATATGACCTAGATCTGAAAACTGCTCTGATTGGAAGAGTGAAGGGCTTAAATCCTTACCAGGCATTGCGATACCGAATTAAATTGGCTTGACGAGGTGTCTGTGGCGAGTACCATCTTTTTTTCTTGCTTCCTCTTCTCTCTTTCTTTTCTTCTTTTCCTTGGCTTCTTTTCTCTCTCCGAGCGTGCTTTCTGTCCATGGCATAAGTTGAGCTCACTTTTCCTCTCTTTGACTTTTCAGCATTTTTCCCCCATTTGGGCACCACCGCTCTTGACCTGGTCAAATTGAAAGCCAGTATTATAGAGTTCAGTGTCATGTGTTAGTTTATAACATTTTAGTCTTTTGTTGGGTACTAAGATATATGTTTCATTTTGGGTCCAAGTGATCTTCAATTCTGATTAAGAGAAATATGCTTCGCTTTGTAAAGGATAATGAAGACAAGTGAGTTATTACTTTTGATACGGAGAATATATCTTAAATATCTACAGGTGCAATTTTGATAAAGAGATAAAAAGGATCATTATGATCTAAGTCTTCACTCGTGGGAAGTAAGGGATGAGTGCCACCAGCCGATCATTATGATCTAAGTCTTCACTCGTGGGAATAAAGGGATGAGTGCCACCAGCCTATCACTAAAACTGATTAAGTTGAAGTTTGTCAAATGGTGATTGAATTACATCCCCAAATGAACGAATTAAGTAGAAGTGTGGCTGTCAATTTGGAGAATGACAAAGAATGCATTTTCGTCCAATTTATAAAGGCGACATATATAACGGAGTGATAAGGTAGACTAGTGATTAAGTGGTTAAATAAGAAGAGAGTAGATTGCTTGCGCATATGGACTTTAATTTTATAATCAACTTTGTGGAACAAGGATTGTGGAAGTAGTAAGTTGTGACCTAGCACAGTGTCTAGAACTAGGGGGCACTAGTTAGACGTGCCGCTTCTAGACATTGTGCGAAGCATGTGTCTAATCAGCAGTAAGCAAGCTTTCGACGGGAGCTTCCAGCGCTAGTCCGATAATTCGACGCTCAGTCTGGATGCATTTCTTATTTTAACATGCCAGTACGCATACACCCTGTCCCCCTTAATTGGAGAAAAAGCTTTTCTTCCCTTGCTCCTAAAAATACTCTCGAAGTTTATGTCCCAGAGTTCAGATAAAACAGTTTTAGGACATACTCATGTCCAAATGACGAAGTATTTGATAAGTTATAATCCTTTAGGAATCTAGGTTATGATTTTTAAGCCATAATAATCGTATCCAGATAAGGATTTTAAAAGTGTTAAATAATAACATTAACCTCATGTAGCAAGTGATGATTCTTTGGGTTTTTGGATAATATTCTAGGAGTCGCAAGTTATTGATTACATCAGAGTATATTTCAGTTCGAAAATGGTTGGGCTTTAATTATTGGTGTAATTAGATGGATTTAGTTAATAGAGTTTTAATTACAATTTGTAGCAGATTATGATACTGTAGATACCGCCAATTTCATGGAAACTAGTAGATACTGCCAATTTCAGTTGCGGATTTCTTTTGGTAATGAGGCGAGTACTTAAGTCTTTGGTTTAAGAAATGAGAAGTTTAAGTGATGATATTTTTAAGTTGAGAACTTGAGACAATCGAATTTAATGGAAACTAGATAAGTTCTTATCTCGGTGAATTTGGAAGTTATATGCATTCAATTGTAAGTGATGATCTCTTAAGTAGTGATATCCTTTAATAAGATTTGTGGTTTTAAGATTCGATCATCTGGAAATCTCAGAATCTAGAGAGGACTAGGGTAAAATTGTTTTGGGAATCAGTTGAGGTTGGAATTTGGAGAAAAAAGATAATTATTTTAGTATTATGATTGGAAGTACACGGTCAATTTTCAATATAATGATTTTGTGGATCTTGTCTTGTGTGTATTAAGAGTTAATTATCTCGTGATACTTGATGGGCAAATTTTGAAATAATGTGATCTTTTAAGCATGATAACTTGTAAGTAATAAATTTTGGTGGATTCATTCGAGGATTGTGATGCGAAATGGGAAGACTAAGCAATAAATGCAAAATTAGAAATGTACAGCGGAAGTGGATGGAAAAAGGAATTTTATAATTTCAGTGATGTAATATGATTAAGTCAGGCTTCTGCCTTCAGACATTTGAAATCACATAAAGCACAATTTTTATGGTGATAAATGTGAAATATTTACATTTCACAGGAGTCAAAACAACATTTTTACTTGAAAGAGATGAACATGAGGCAGAGGGGATGATTAGAACTTGCGAAAGATTATGATTTGACTATCAATTACCATCCAAGCAAGACAAACGTAGTAACAGATGCTTTAAGTTGTAAGTCTTGGGAGAAATTCACAAACTTATTCACTACTCAAAAGTTTATTTTGAGGATATAAGAAAGTAGATTTGAAGGTATTGGTTTATTAGTTTAGTGCTCAATTATTTAATCTCTTAATACAACCTATCTTGATTGAGAGAATCAACTCTAGATAGAATGAAAATTCCTAGCTAAGGCAAATCGGAGAAGGAATAGAAGGCACACCTCTCTTTCAAGAGAATTTGTAGGGATAAGCAGATTTTTTATGGTTTTCCGATTGGTTGTGGGTCCCTGATGATTTGGAGTTGAAAAAGGAGATATTGCAAAAAGCTCATAACCTGATTCTCAATTCTTGCGAGGCACAAATATGTATGGGGATTGGAGAGAATTACTTTTGGTAGAATTCAATTGAAGAATGATATTGTACGTCTTATAAACAAGTGAAAATTGAGCATTAATGGGTGTATGGCTGCCAACTTTTAAGGTACCTAAATGGAAGTGGGAGCACGTCATAATGTACCTTATTATTGATCTACCAGAAGCCAAGCAGTAAGAATGCTATATGAGCTATCATTTATTGACTGAGGTCACATGGGTACTTAAAGAGGTAAGACACAAATACTAGGGGTGAGCATGGTCCGGTTTGGGCCGGTCCACTCCCTAACCATGGTTCGGGTTTGGCCGGTCCACCTCCTAACCCTGAGACCAATTCGCACAGTGATGGTCCTCAATTTTTGGGATCGAGGACTGACCCTATTGAGCTTGGGACCGAGGACCGAACCAATCCAATGAGTTCGGTCCGGTTCCAGGGTCAACCCGAGATCAACCAATAATTTATTTATTTCATTTTCTGTACTATCTAAAAAGGCAAACGAGGACCGGACCGACCCAATGGGTTTGGTCCGGTTCTAGGGCAACCCGGGATCAACCAATAATTTTTTATTTCATTTTTTGTACTCCATGAAAATGCAATTGAGGACCGGACTAACCCAATGGGTTTAGTGACGAGGAAGGTTAGCTATTTATTTAAAAATAGTGTAAAATTATTTGAACTCCTCATTAAGGAGCTATTTAATATTGTTAATGTTGTTTATTTTAAAGTTTTCTCTATATAAAAAAATTATAAATAATATATCATATAGATATAATCAGGGTTGGTTCGAGTTGGACCGACCCTAAACTCTCAGGATTAAGGACCAATCCGCACAGTGCTGGTCCAGGAATCCCAGGACCAAAGACCGACCCTGTCTCCCTGGTAATCAGACCAAGACTAGTAGGGTTGGGCCGGTCTAGGATTGGTCCAGGATTGACCCTAGACCAATGCTCACCCCTAACAAATACTCCCATTTGTTTGAAGTTGAGGTATTCAAATTTCAGGAACCACATTTCGTTTAAAGAAGGCATATTATAATATTAGATTTCCTTTAACTTGGTCAAAATGTACGGGGTTTTTGTAAAAAAAAGGTGCAAGTACATAGGGAAAAGAAGGAGGAGTTATAAAAGAAAAGGTGCAAGGTATACGGGGAAAAGAAGAAAGAAAACGAGAAGGAAGGAAAGAAGGAAGAAAATAAAGGATTTCTCCCTACTCGCCATGGAAACCTCGTCAAGTTGAATCAACCTTATTTCGTAGTGCCTGGATTACATTGTAGGCTTGAATAGCTATGTTGTTCAAGTGATTGTAGGCTCAAATAGCTACGTTGTATGATTTTAGGCATTCCCAAGTTCGAAATATCTATGGATAGTTGTTGGGTTCAATTGAGTTTGGATATGTACATATCCTCTTTTTGATGGATTTTAAAACCCTAATTCTTCAGCTGGATTGCTGTTTATAATATAATATCATATATATATATATATATATATATATATATATATAAATACATATCTAATAACAAGTTAATGTTGATTATATTTGAGACTACATCTTTCAGGTAAAAGGACGACCACACTATTTTCCCTATTTTTGTTGGAGTCTGGGTGTGACGACCTCATATAGGAATATGCAGATGAGATTTGTACAATGCCTATGTATTTTATAATGAAAAGTACATGAGGTTATTTATAGGTTTTATGATATGACTATTTAAGGTTACAAAATTTTACAATATCTATTACAATTAATACCATCACTCAAGGACATGCACAATGAAGGAGATGTATGCACTTTTATGAGAGAAATCGAGAATCAAGGGAGATATGAAGAATCTCCTTTTTATTTCCAACATCCTACCAAGCTTAAGGTGGCGTAGAACAAGTTAACTGATGTTTGGAAAAATAAAAAATAAAAAAGAAGAAAACCTAGGTGGATTAGTGAAGACATCAACAACAGTCTAATCAATTATGAAGTTTAAGACAAAATGAATGATGACATGAAGACGTAATATCATATAAAATTACAGTATATTTCATTGTTTGATGCATTAATAGAAAACATCGTTTTTCTTTGCAGACGATGTTTTCTTATTTAGTGAGGTGGACCTGACATCGGTAAGTTTCCTCAAAGAGGGCCTGGGCCTCCAGCTCTTCTCGACATAGAGTGACTTGTGCCCAAACCCCTCCAAAAGCGAAATTTTTTTGGCTGGTGGATCGGCTACTTTAAGAACTCAGATCCTCACCTACCTTGATTTCCAGGAAGGCAACCTACCGGTAAGATACCTGGGGGTTCCTATCATTACTGCTAGGCTTAGCAAGGCGGACTGTTGTGTTCTTATTAACCGCATTACTGGCCGGCTTCAGCTTATCAGGTCAGTCCTTCATGCTATCTAAGCCTACTGGGCGAGAGTTTTTATGATACCTATAGCCGTGTTGGAATATATAGAGAAAGTATTTAGGCAATTCCTATGGAAAGGCCCGGAACTAGGGAAATGGGGTGCCAAGGTTGCTTGGAGTGAAGTATACCTACCAAAAGAGGAAGGAGGCCTTGGCATCCGGAGGCTCAAGGATTGCAACAAGGCTACTATGCTGAAGCATATCTGGCTCCTATTTTCAGATAAGGAGACATTGTGGTGCAAGTGGATCCATTCCACGTTCTTAAAATCAAGGAATTTTTGGGTTGCTAAGAAACCCACCTGCTGTTCTTGGGCTTGGAAAAAAATCATATCCCTTAGAAGTGAGGTCCGCAATGCCTTCTATTGGAGGATTGGAGACGGCCTCTCTACCTCTTTATGGTTTGACAACTGGCACCCTAGGGGCCCCTTGAATTTAATTTTTTCAGACTCGTTCATATACAGTTCAGGGCTTTCTAGGCAGGCAATAGTGACTGATCTCTTCTCTGATACTGGGCAACTTCTCAAGTTGATGCTTGAGTCTGAGGATCATCCCCTCTCGAGTCTCTCTCAGAATTTGGATTGTTTTGGATGGAGGGAGAATACGTCGGGACGCTTCACTGTTGCGACGGCTTGGGAGACCTTCAGGCGGAAGAGGACTTAGGTTTTTTGGCATACGTTCGTCTGGAACAACGAAATTACACCACGGTATCAAGTAAACCTTTGGCTTATAGCTAAACGCAGGCTACCCACCAGACACTTTTATTGTCGCATGGTAGAATAGATAGTGGTGCTTGTGCCTTCTGCAACGATGTATCGGACTCTATTGACCATTTGTTTTTTGGGTGTCGTGTCACAGTTGGGGTTGCCTTCTTTTGGGCAACCAAATGCAATCTGCCTTGGCGTAACAGGGCGTGGGAGGATAATCTCCGTTGGGCCATCACCATGCTTATGTGAAAGGAGTTTTAGAAGTGTATAACCCGCTTCTCCTTCGGAGCGCTGTGTCATATTATTTGGAACAATAGGAATAGTATTCTCTTTCGAGAACAAGCTCTTTTTGTCCCAGCTATGAAGAATCATCTCTTTAAAGTGATAAGAGATAAGGCAATCACTGTTAGGAATGTTGAAGAAGACATCAGGAATAGAAGGTTGCAGCGGAGATGGGGCATTGACCCGGTCATCTTTTCTAGGGAGCATTAATTCCCTCCCTTTCAGCTAGTGCGACTTTATTAAGGCAGTTGGTGTAGTTGATGTAGTTGCAGCTGATGCAGCGATTCTTACTGAATCCTGAGGATGGTTCCTTCCCTACCTGAGGGCGTTTTGTTTCTATTTGCCGGTTGTTCATGCTGTGCTTTCCTTTCTTATTTGGTAATGGGTTGCCACGTCTGTGGCTTTTTCCGACATCCCTCCACTCATTATGATTCGTTGTTTTGAGTGTGGGTTTTGATACCGTGTTCTTTTCTTTTTCTTCTTTTTATTTTTCTTTTTGTTCACTCGATATTTTTCAATATATTAATTACCTTTCACCAAAAAAAAAAAAAAAAAAAAACATCGTTATGTGCTATTTAAATAGCACTCTACTTGTCGCATTAAATGACCGTCCCACCATTTTGACAAACTCTCATCTCTTCTAGTAAACATCGCAACACTGAATTGTCGATAATTGTATTAGCAAGAGCGTGTTAGTCTACTTACTTACAACATCAAGCGTGGCTGGCCTATTTTTTGCTACACCATGAGATTATTGAGATACCTAAAAAGAAACAACAGGTTATAGAGGAGCAACAATATATGAAGAACCGACACTCTTCAAAAGTCTTCGTGTCATGTCGAACACTTCAACATGTGTCCAACACTCTTCGACACTCGGTCAACTTTCCCAACACTATCTGATACTTGAGTCTGGAATTCTGACATGTGAATACGAAATTCTGATACGTAATTCCAACATCTGGTTAACTCTATCGACATTTGAGTTCGGAATTTTGACATTTGAGTTTGGAATTTTGACATACATCCAGTCAATTTTTAAAATTTTCAATAAATGAGAGGTCAAAATGTAAATATGTAAAAAAATAAAAATAATAAAGAGGGAAAGAAGAAAAATTTCCCTTCTTTTTTCTTCTTACTCTCACTTCCTGTGACACACAATTCATCTCCAAGTTTGTTTTTTTCCTTTCTCTTACGACACACTCTGACACATAAGTACAAAATGTGGATCGCTTGCTTTTTTTGTCCTAACTGGAATATAGTTGAATTTATCTAACCAAAATAATGAATAATACTAATAAATTGTGGATTGATATTTTTAGTGTAATATCATTCAAGGAATTTTCTATTATTTATTTATTCGTGAATTTAAATCAAATTAATTTGATTAAAATAATCATAATCATGTATATATAAAAATATACATTTAATATACAACGTATCCCGACATATTGGAATTCTCTATTTTTTGATAAACGACGTGTTGTCATGTCGTGTCTGTCGCGTGTTGCGTGTCGATGTCGATGCTACTTAGGCAATAATTAAAGATTTATGCCTAGTCAGCATCAAAATAAGCTCTTAACTTGAAGGTAGCGTGAATAGAATAGTGAAGGCCATGAAATAAGGTATCCTTGACCTAGAGAAGAATCCAAGTAGCTAAAAGAGGGATAATCATATGTGGCATGGACATGAACTGACTGACAATATGGATTTCAAGGCTTTTCCAACATAAATTATAATATGTGGCATCCTCATTTGAATTTAGGCCGCTCGCCTCTGCTCGCTTCACTGTTGGGAGCCCGAAAGAAAGAAATTCATCTCCCACTCTGCATTTTATTTCGGTTATAGTCATGAACATCAAACATGTAATTAAGATGTTTCACACAAGCAAGGCCGCCCTCATTTAAGTAATGTACATTAATCTAGACTAGAGTTTTCTCTAAAAACTTAGAATTGCAAGCATATTCATCGTATTCCTACGTAAATCATTAAATCTGCAAAGAACCATAAAAGAACTGAACTATTAATTGTCACCAGTTGTTTGAACGGTTGCAAAAAAAGTAACTTGCGCTCCAGAAAAATGAGATTGAAGATGTGAGCTAGCTCTACCACCACAGATCTTGACTTTGACTTGCGAGAGCTCATTGTGATTCTTCCCAAATTGTTCCTGTGGCTCGAGGACCCGTGGTTGGACAGCGCCTTAACGTGATGTTTTGTGTAATTCAGGTTCGAATTAAGCCGTCTGGATCGAAACAGCCAACAGAAAAGGACGACTCACTGTGCAAGAGTGATAATAACCTTGACATTCGCTTGCTTTCCAGACGTGATAACATAAGATATTGAGAAGAAAGCGTGAAAAAATTCTCTTGCTTTTGTCCTATTTCTGTTGTACGAGGTCTTGGGAGAATCACAGATGCCATGTGGGTCAACGGGGTATGGAATGATATAATAATTCCAGAGTATGCGTGCACGACTCTGGCTCTTCCTCAGTGATTTTCTGAGGCGGAGAGGCGTTGTGCCGGCGGTCATTGGCCGGTTGGCTGGGAATAGAGATTCAGGATTTCTATGAGGGTTGTCATCTAGGAATTTTTATTTATTTTTTGGTAATGGAATCAAATTGCAATTTGGACTGATGAATCTACGAGAGCTGACACATCATCCTTTTGTAGGTGTTGCGACCCTCGGGAGAAGAATTTCTGGTGGGGGTTTGACGAATTGACAAACAGGCGCACATGGCCTTAGGTTTTCTCAGACCTTATCAATCGCGATTTGATTTTGACTGGGCTAATTATTATGAAAATTTTTGTTTTTTTATTTTATTTTAAAGATGACGCAATTTAAATGTTCTACAAATGTATTTATCTATTTACAAGAATTCTAATTTTCCTAACAATGTAATTAGTATGATTCTAACACAACATCTCTTTTTTAATTAGAATCCAAATATTATTTTATATTGAACTATTATTTTAATTATTTTAAATTTAAGAAATTTGTTATCCAAGAGAAATAACTTTTATGCTATTGATATAAGAAGTCTTATCTACCTTTATCTCACCTCCTTTATATGATGTTTTTGTCCAAGCTATATCTCTTTTATATTTGACTTTATCCTATTTTGGGCAGAAATTAAACATGAGATATTGATTAATATGACATGAAATTCAATTCGAATCTACAACATGACGCATAATTTATAATATGAATATATAATCAAGTTTAGAGTTAATACACTGAAAAATCTCAAATTGGTACACTTGTAATAAGTTTACCAAAAACTAATTTTTTTTTTACCATAAAAAAACTCTAAATTGATACATCTTTCACAAATTTACCTCAAATTGGTATACTTGTGATAAATTTATCCTTTGTTAGTTTCCGTTAAAGTTTACAATCAAATTGCTAAGTCATATGACACGTGCTAGTTGATTGATATATTAGTTTATGATTTTACTCTCAAATTGTCATAGTTGTGCTATTTTTGTGGTATTAATCTAATTTACCAGAGAGCATATTTATCACAAATGTACCGATTTCGGATTTTTAGTGGTCAAACAAATTAGTTTTGGTAAATTCATCACAAGTATACTAATTTGGATTTTTTGTAGTCATTTAATGTAAAGTTGTCACAAATGTACCTATTTGAGGGTTTTTAACAATAAAAAAATTAGTTTGGGATAAATTTGTTATAAATGTACCAATTTGAGACTTTTTAGGGCATTAATCCTTGATTTTATTTTATTTTATTTTACAAAAAAGACTTGACGCGATGCAACATATATGACCTTTAATTCATGAGAGTAATCTCGATTAACGCGCTAATCCAAAATTCTAAGTATACTCACATATCCAAACTATCATAATTTAACAATGTGTGTAATGTCATGACAAGGTCTTAATAAAGTTAAATGGGTAACAACAAGCTATTGTATCTTGAAGTGATTGAGTATTGGGGCACAATGTTAGTACTCATGGAAAGTTAGAAGGATGAGTGTGAAAATGCCAGTTAGGAGGATTGGTGAAATGTTAGTTTAATGGGTAACAATAAGCATTATGTACACTGATTGAAGGTTTAAGTCTTTTTTTTTTTTTTTTAAAGGTTGAAATCTTAACATATACCTTTTTGTATGTATGAAATCATGTAATTAGTATAGATAACAAACTAAGTGGGGGGGGATTGTTGAAATAGTTTGTTATCAAAAAACGAAACGATACCACCGGCCGTGGTAGCTCCGCTTGATAAGGGCTCCGTTGATCATTCCTCAAAAGTGAGGGGTTCAAAACCCAATGAAGGCGCTTGATGTATTAAGTGTGACGTTGGGGTGGTGGGTCATCCGCTAGCGTTACCCCGGGTTTATCTCACCGGCTGCCAGCTGTATGGGGGTTCTCGGGTCATAAAAAAAAAAAAAAAAAAAAAACGAAACGATTGTTTCACAGCATTCTTTCGCCATCTCTTGACAAGTTTGATAACACATTCAAGGAGAAATTTCAAGAGAAAAATTGAGTAATTGGCGAACTCATTTCTCTATGGCTTTGGTATATATCCTGAAGGTATATTTGTTTTAAACCTAGCAAGAATAATAATGGTGACAAATAATACCTTAAAATGTCGATTGTTATCACACACCAAAAATTGAGTAATTGGCGAACTCATTTCTCTATGGCTTTGGTATATATCTGAAGGTATATTTGTTTCAAACCTAGCAAGAATAATAATGGTGACAATACCTTAAAATGTCGATTGTTATCACACACCAAAGCATCAAAGAAATATAAACTACTGCTTCGTCAGCAATCAGATTTCCCCAACAAAATCAAGAATCAAGCAAGGCATTCAAATGGATTTTAATCTACTAATGCTTGGAACTAGAGAAATCCAAAACTGACTATGCCTTCAACGAGAAGAGATAACGTGCAAAGAGGCTCAACGACAAATAATGGCGATGTTGCAGTAACTGGATGAAGCGTGGCCAGCAGTGTTGGGTTGCGATGGGAAGATGAGCTGTGGCAATCCGCTTAAATGGGATCCCATTTGGCTGACATAACGAGTCCCTTGCAGTGCAAGCAAGACAAGGGCAGCGTCGACGATGATTCAGGTGAAAGGGGCAATGCATGATCGCATCCAAGATTTGACAGTGTTTGCAGTCCCCACGAAATTGCTCTATTCGTGGAAGATCTGGTGTGGAGGTGAAAGGACAGAGTATTTGTGTGATGTGTGCAGAATCTGAGTGAGCAAATGCCAATCTGGGTGAGATCATCCTTTTGTGGGGCGTGAAAGTGCCTGTCTCCTCTCATGGCTTGAACGGGTGTTACATTTTTGACCTTTTTGTTGTCAAGAATCTGCTAGACCTCGGAAGTTCAACAGAAGAGAGGGCAAACGCCTAGAGCATTTTCTGATACTCAGTTATGAGATAGAAATTGGATGAGGTAACAAGCACTCATTCCATAACCCACTGTTCTTACCATAAAAAAATGCTAAACCTGCATGCCGTATGATACTGGGTTGTGCAAATTTTCAATCTTGATTCTCTCTGTATGTTATTGCTTTTCCATATTGAAACTGTTATAGCTTCCGCATCACTTGTCCCATAGTATTCTTTGTAGCAGCTATCTGTTCATAATATTGTACATCGATAGCCCTGCCTGTTACAACTGAAGTAGATTACCTTAGCTATATCTATGGTAAAGCTGTATAATATACACAAAAGTGCAAGGCCTGGATGCTTTGTGACATTGCCATCATCAAGTCCTAATATTCTGCAGCAAAATCCAGGTCCACTGGTTTCTGTATTGTGTTCACAGCATCAGAAGTTGACCCCACTTGTTGATTCTCATCCCTTCTGGTGCTCTCTATCAGCTCCATCGCGTACACGTCCCAAAACGACCTTGAAGGTCTCGACCCACCATTTACACCATCTTCACTATCTCTTAGCTTAGCTTCCTCCTTCATCTTTTTGTGTCGGCGCCATGCAGATTGAATGAAACACGCAGCCCATGTACGCCACTGGTGCGAGTAGAACCTAAACTTGTGCCTCAGTTCTTTGCTGCGTAGTCTTCTGAATTGCGATGCGACAAATTTTAGGTCCTCAGCGGCAAGAGAAAATGCTTCCACTTCTCTCACGGCTTTGACCGTGCGGGTGGAGGTGGGTAGGACGATGCTTGGGCGTGGGTCAAGGGCCCATGTTAGCAGTTCTTCACCACAAAAGTCACCGGGGATTAGACGACTTGAGTTGAAGAATCCTACACGTCCTCCATCAGTTGTCCAGGAATCGAGGTGCCCCCGGAACAGGAAGAACATTTCTCGGACTGGATCACCTTCACGTACTAAGTACATGTTTGCTGTGCACAAAACACGCTTCAGCTTCTCACATATCCCGTCTAGCGTCCTCTCATCCATTTGATTGAAAAGGGGCACCTGTTTATTAAAGATGTAGATGAAGAGTAGGTATTCTCTGGGAAAGAATTTCACTAGCTGCTTCCACAATGAAAATAATACTGCAACAACTGATGCAAAGAAGCACGTGTGATTAGACAGCTTACACGTCGAACTAGATCAAAGCAAAGATGGCGCTTGATATTTCTGTGGATGTCCATTGGGAAGTCCTTGAGAAAAGATTGTTCGTCAACACCTTGAGTTGCCATCCACTTGTATTGGTCGTACATCCGAATGGATTGTCTCAGTTCTGGAGGTAGATGTCTATGGTGCATCCATTGCTCTGTATCTGTCCTCTTGAGTCTCCATTTCTCTTTTTGGCTGTTCGCAGTTTGAAGGTATTGCTACAAATAAAAAAATGAAACAATGTTTCACCATGATGACAGTTTGTGTGCTTAAAAAGAACTGAGAAACCTAACTCTCAGTAATAATGATAGCTTCAGAAACCACCCAAAAAGCCTTCCACTATCAAATTATAGTTACATGGTAATGTAAGGCAACAATATCAAATGAAAAAAAGACATGGAATGAATCCCCTAACTAGACCACCACCCGAGTGAACTCAAGATGATTCGGTTGCTTACTTGCATATTTCCAACGAGCAGGGCAAATAAACTAAATCCAAGAGTCGCAACGGCAATTATAAAAAGTAACTCCGCAACATAAGTGCTTGCTGTATACATAAGGTTCTGGCCTACGCAGCTGTTGACACGAATGAGAAGAGAGCCTTGTCAGTGATGGACAAAAATCACACAGCATCATTACTAGTCAGTGAATTCGCACTACTGCAAAATCATGCATTCATAATTCTTTCTGTCATTGAAAAAGAAAAAGAATACATTATATTAAAGAAGATTGAATTATAATAGGAAGTAGAGATATCCAGGGATCTCAAAAATTCAGAAGCTATAAGATGAAAAACAAACAATTCTTGCTTAGTTCGTACGAGGTGCAAAAGATGATTTTCTCAATAGTATTGACTTCCTGTATGGTTTAATCAGCCGTTGCATTGTTAATTTTCATTGTTCAAACTTAAAGCAATGACCAATAACCATTCTAAAATTGCAAATCATCCAGCGGTCATAGTAAATTGGTAGTACTGAGCATACCTCAAGTTGTTCAGACCCCACCACAGAATGTAAAAGTACTTGCTGAAGAATTTGCAGCTTCCTAAAGAGAGAGTCACAGCAGTGGCAAATATGCCAAATTGAATGGGGCTGCTAGTATCAGTTCCATTACACAGAGTTGTGACATTGGTCGACCCATACCAGGTGACCCTAATAGGGTCTTTTGCATAGTGACAGTCAAAGAAACTGTATTGACATGAAGGATTTTCTTGATCACAGACCATCCTCCAGCAAGACTCTTGTCGCCCAATTGATAGAAGATAATAGCAAGCTCCTGAAACCTATCAATGAAACATGGAAACGAACAAATTGGTCTTTCATGCAGCCAAATGAGGACTGTAATTACATAACCTTTTATCAAACAAGAGGAGCAGAAGGAGACAATAAATTTATCTCCTGAAAGATGGAGACAATGAACCAAAAAAGCATGTCACAGACCTATTAATGGAAACTCAAGTACAAATAGAAAAATTGAATGACAATATCAAACTCTGTATGGCTTTGTTAAATCTGAATTGTTTCCATGAGCAAGTTGAAAGCACCAAGAAATTTGTCCATTTAAATGCATCTGCTCTTGGACTAAAGGAAGCAATGACATATGCTCATCATCAATTGACTTCAAACATTACTGAAATTTGTTTTGGACACATAGGAAAAGTCTCATTCCTTGTTTAAGAAGATGAATTTAAAAAGTAGGCCGTGCTACACTTACTTGGCAGGCCAACATGTAGAGCATCAGGTTGAATGCAGCCCCTTCCCATGCTTTCTTCGCTAATCCACCACCAGCATTACTAATTTGCAACCGGAGTGGAAGTATAAGAAAAAGTCTTGGTATATACTGCAAGAAGATGACCGACAGGAGCACGTTCTTTGTTTTTGTCGTGGTCGAACCCGCAAGGCTAGGAATTATTGCCCAAATTAATACCTGAAAGGACAAATTATGATTAGTTCCAGCGATTGCTGCCTGGTAATTGACTGCTGTCGTTATACTTAAACAAAAGGATGGAACCTGAGGCAGAGGGAGTGCCACATAGAGATCGATCCAGAAGCGGCTGCGCAAGTACCTTAATGCAATCTTTCTATGATCTATCACAAGCTCTCCTCTTCCAAACACACGAGAAGATGGCGCAACGAAAGCCGTGTTAAACTGAACAACAATTTGAATAATGTAAAAGACATCTGCTATTGATCTTAGGACTGTCAGGAGGATCTTGAGGCCAATTCCATCATACAAGCACAGATAATTGTCATTGACCGATGGCACTAAAAGGAAAAGAGGGTCCACAAATAGACAGAACAGGCAAGCCACCAAGAAGATTCTGTTCCATCCTCGAACAGTTTGACCTCTTGGATCGAAGATCTTATTCGTCACTTTCTCATAGTCCTCAGAGAAAACTCTGCACAGAACTTTGGATTTCAAGTATTCACCTGCCTTCTGGCTGGTACTCTTGATCAAAGCCAAGTTTTGGCTCAAGGAGTCCTCATTCGGATATAGGTCGCTCAAGCCATCCTGCTTCACTGTCGGCAGTCCCACACAAGTGGATTCATCTCCTACTCTGTATTTTATGCCTATCAGAATTATGACTCCAAACGTGCAACTCAGATGTTGTGCGCGCTCCCATGCACGCAGTCACAGGTAGGTAATAAACATTAAATTGAAAGCGTTTTGGTATGTCATGCACTAGTTTTTTGTTAAGAAACATGGAGCATTGAACTATCATTGGTCATAAGATCTTTTGAAAAGTTAAAGCAAAAGAAGTTTCCCAGAAATTCAAGAAAAGCAAGCTTTTTACCTTACAAATCTGGACCTTCTATTGCCACTGGCCATTTTTGTAGTCCCTGCCAATTGTTCCTACGAATTAGCGTTTGTTCTTGTGGTACAATGAGGCCTCAAGCAACTGCAGAGACGAGTGGTGAACTAGCATAAAAAGAATCTGCAAATATATTCTCAAGAAGGACACTAATGATAATAATATTTCTTTGCTTGTTTGCTTCGCCTGACATGATAGCGAAAGAATTAGAAAGATAACATAGTCAAACTGGGCAGACGTTAGCACATCGAATGCATCTGTCATTGCACACATCATTTAGCTTGTTCTAACTCTTCTTGGGTCATGAAAGATTTCATTCAGGAAGAAAAATATAGGGAGAGTTTATTGGTTTTTTTCTTTTTTCTTTTTCTGAGCTACAAGGTTCGGGGAGAATTACAAATGCCATGAGCGTTTTTACATATCATGATCCATTTATGAGCCGAGAGCAAAAGGAATTGTTCCACCTGAACCAGCAAAGCTGCCATTTCATTGTCGTTCCTTGTGCTGTTCCTGAAAGGAGTTGACCAAGGTCTATAGAAAAATGAAAGAAGGATGACTGCTCTTGCATCAAAGTCTAGAGATACTAGGATTTAACCAAAGTCAGATACATCTGCATTACTATTTTCATAATCTTGACATATGCTCCTCTGGATCTAGTGCAAGGTGATGCTGATGCTTTCCTTTTTCACTACAGAAAAATATTACACCTGAACGTCGTAAGTTGCCCCACAGAACTCAGTCAAGTATTAGACCTCTTAATTGTTCCTCAAAGTTGTTTGTCTGATAATTATGTGTACTCATTAGCATCTGTAATTAGCTAAAATGAAGTAGACCTCGAGTCATGTTGATCACTTGGTGGCAGTTCACAGCACCTTCATTACATTGAGAGTATGCATTCGTTCCGTAGGCCATTAAAATAGTGCAAAAAAGTCAAAACAAAGGTTTGGTTGGATTGTGCGTCTGCCAAAACATCACATCAGACAGTTCTGATGCATTCTGTGGACTTTTCTGGGATTGGCTAATAGAAACATGCCAGATTGGGTATTTAATATCCAACCGCCGGTCCTGATGTCATTTGATCGTATTGCATCATAACAAGATGTTGCTTCTTTCCTTAGTTAAAACTGAGTCAAGAAAAAGAAAAGAGTTGACTTAAGCAAGATTGAAGATAACCCAGTTCACATTCACATGTCACAGTGGCTTGTAAACCAGGCTTATCTCTAACTGAATGTGACTTGAACTAGATACACATTTTTCCAAGTCCTTTCTCACCAATAAGGTTAGGAATGATTCTCCTTCATTATCTACATAGAATAGAAGACACGAGCATGAATCAATGCCAAGTTTGAAGAAAATATTATAATAAAAGACAGTCAACTCTATCGGATCCACATGCCAAGGTATAGTATGACTTATATTAGATCGAACCAGGTAGTTATCGGCGGGCATGGCATGAGAGATGGAAAAAATAAATTTCTTCTAAAAGTGGATGCAATATCACGGTAAGCAATCTTGAAAAATTAATTTGCAACAATGAACCGGCACAGTCAAAAGTCAACCTCACAGCAAATAAACTGAGAGATGCATCCCCAAGTCTGTCTTACTTTTCATTTTTCCCCACTAAGGTGCGCTGAAAGATCATCTTGTATCAGCATGCTTCGTTTATCACAAAATAAAATCCAAATCTCTTTTCTTAAAATTTAGAGTTCCGCAGGCGGTCAACTTCCAAGTGACTTCACTGAATTCTAATTACTCATCACCAATGCACTAACCTTTATAGTATCATTGGGTCAATGACATCTTCCAGTCATATCTCTCCGTCAAATGTTTACTGGCCTAGCTAACTCTTAGTGATGTTCTTAAGTTTGATGGACATGTGCTCATCTGATATTCAATTTGTGTCCCGTCATCCAACTTTTCTCTTTTCCTATAAATAACTTAAGAGTTGCTCAGCCAGTATGATCGTTTTCTATTCTGCCAATATTTCTCTAATATGTGTTGCTTATGTTATTCTTTAAGGCACATACGTATTATTTACAAACTGAGGACAAGGGAGGGAAAAAGAAATTTGATTACCATTTACAAGAAGCTATGATGCATACCCTGCCCACTGGGTGACCACAAGGTTGTGGCTAACTGAACCAAAATTGTCAGTTTTCAATAAGAATCCACCATGTGACGTGTCTATGTTGATTCTGATGGATTTCATAGTGTTCTTGTGAGAGCAACAACAGTCTATATGTAAAATTGTACACCGATGTATAGTAAAACTGAAGGAGAGTACACATCACTGAGATCTACAGCGAAGCTCTATAATACACATAAAAAGTGCAGGGCTTCGAGGTGAATCCTAGTTTGATTATGGTAGTATTGCAGTCAATATTTCCTAGTAATCTACCGAAAAATCCAGGTCCACCGGCTTTTGCACTGTATTCGCCGCATTGGAAGCCGACCCAGCTTGATTACTCTCATCCCTTCTGGTGCTATCTATCAGCTGTGTTGCGTATACGTCCCAGAATGACCTCAAAGGTTTCAAGTTGCCGTTCACCAGACCAGCCTTGGACTCTCTCGATTTGGTTTCCTCCTTCAACTTCTTATGACGGTGCCACGCAGATTGAATGAAACATGCAGCCCATGTGCGCCACTGGTGCGAGTAGAACCTGAACTTGTGCATCAGTTCTCTGCTATGTAGGCTTCTGAATTGCGTTGCCACGAACTTCAAGTCCTCAGCTGCGAGGGAGAATGCTTCCACTTCTTTCACTGCCTTGACAGTGCGTGTGGACGAGGGCAGGACGATATTCGGCCGTAAGTCCAGGGCCCACGTTAGGAGTTCCTCGCCACAGAAGTCACTGGGCCCCAGACGGCACGAGTTGAGACCGTTTTGGTCCCCATCGGTCGTCCAGGAATCAAGATGGCCCCGGATTATGAAGAACATGTCCCGAATTGGGTCGCCTTGGCATATTAAGAACATGTCTTGTGTGCACAAGACAGGTTTCAGCCTCTCGCATATCGCATCTAGCGTCCTCTCATCCATTTGGTTGAACAGTGGCACCTGATTTATTCATTATAGATGAAAAACAGTCTATCTCATAAGGGGAAGAAAATCCCTAGTCACTTCTGAATCTCTTAAGAACATTGGCTTTCACTTTCAAATTTGGAAGTGCTTGTTATTAGTGTACTTACACGTCGAACTAGATCAAAGCAGATATGGCGATTGATCTCTCTGCGCAGGTCCTTTGGGAGGCCTTGGAGAAGGGCTTCTTCATCAACGCCTCGCGTTGTCACCCACTTATATTGGTCATACGTCCGAATAGATTGTCTTAGCTCTGGAGGTAGATGTCTATGATGCATCCACTGCTCTGTGCCTATTCTCTTGATCCTCCATTGCTCTAACCGGATGGTCGTAAATTGGATGTACCGCTAACAAGAACAAGTGAAGGCATATTTCACAAAAATGATTAGGAGACTAGTGGGAATCCTTGACTGTTTGATAAAGTAACTGCTTCAGAAAGCGCACAAAATCAATGTTGAACTGTCATTGCTAGAGTTGAAGGCAATATTTTTCAAAACACTGAGTAGGCTCAAGATGCTTGGATCGTTTCAAAGAATCAGAATATAATTGCTTGAAAGAGGGCAGTGAGAAATTCTTTAGCAAATGTTGATGGAGCTTACTAGCATATTTCCAATGAGCAGTGCTAACAAAACTAGTCCAGCAGTCGCGACCACGATAAGGAAAAGTTCGTCTCCAATATAAGTGGCTGGCACAATGTTCTGCCCTATATCGCTGTTCACATATGTAGAATACAGCGTTATTATCAGCTATGAAAGACAAATTACTTAGTGGAGTAGAACTAGGATTTTCCTGCACTTGCTAAGATCAAGGTGTTGTTTGGATTAAATGGTAAACTGAAAATCCATGTCCATACCTCAAGTTATTTAGACCCCACCACAAACAGAAGAAGTACTTGCTGAAGAATTTGCAGCTGCCGATTGATTCCGTCACAAAATTATAGTATATGCCCCATTGAACCGGGGTGTTAGGATTGGTGTTTACACAGAGATCTGTTAAATTGGCCATATTATACCAGGTGTCCCTACCCGGGTCATGAACATGGCGGCAATCAAGGAAATCATATCTGCACAGTGGTTTTTCCTGATCACAGACGCTTCTCCAGCAAAATGCTTGTCGCCTGATAGCTAGCAGATACCAGCAAGCTCCAGCAATCTAAATATGTGAAATCGCCTTTTAAAACATGGTAAGTCAATTTCCGGAGTTCGAGAAAATGAGGAAATTGTTCTCCCGCTGGTACCTTTTACATTAACTGAATACAGTAAGCAAGGGAGACTTACGTGGCTTGCCAACATGAAGAGCATAAAGTTGTATGAAGCGCCTGCCCATGCTGTCCCTGTTAATCCGCTGCTAGCATTAATTATCTCCGACCGGAGTGGAAATATAAGACAGAATCTTGGCAGGTACTGGAAGAAGATAATGAACAGGATGTTGTTCTTCCTTTGAGCCGTCGTTGAACCCACGAAGTTAGGAATTATCACCCAAATTAACAGCTAGAATGAAAATTCAACGACAATCAATACCAGCTATTGCTTCATGGTAATTAACTGCCATGCTTAACTTATAGATATTACCTGAGGAAGCGGGATTGTCGCAAAGAGATCGATCCAAAAGCCTCTGGACAAGTATCTTAATGCGATCTTTTTCGAGTCTATAACCAGTTCTCCTCTCCCGAAAACCCTGGATGAGGGTGCAACATAAGCTGTTTTGAACCGCACGAAAATCTGAGCTATGTAGAAGGCATCAACCACCGATCTTATGATCGTTAGGAAAATCTTGAGGGCTGATGCATCTTCTAAGCACATACTTTTGCCGTCAATAGATGGCACAAGGAAGAAAAGGGGGTCCACAAACAGGGAGACCGAGCAAGCCATAAAAAAGATTCTGTTCCATCTTCGAACGGTTTGGCCTCTTGGATCGAAGATATTGCTCTTCACCCTCTCATAGTCCTCAGAGAATACTCTGCGCAACACTTTCGCTTTCAAGGATTTTCCAGTCCTTCGGTTGGCAGTTTTCAGGCCTGAGTCATGGCGCCCAGCCTCCTCATTTGATATCTCACCTCTCTGAATTCTTGGGATTTCTTCCAGAAGGGATTCATCTCCTACTCTGTAATTTCAACGGAAGACTGTTACAAAGCAATTAATCCACATGTTTATCACACGCACCGCGCACACCCTCACTAACAGGTGATGATGCTAAATGTCGGAGGCTGGAAGCCCGATGGAAAACTTTCCCGCTGCACGTTCATATCATTAAATTTTCTTGAGAAGCATAACGTAATTTATGGAACTCAGTTGTCAGCAGATGTTTGAGCAGATCCTAATCAAAACTTACCCAGAAATTCAAGAAAATAGAGTTTACCTTCCAAATCTTGCCCTTATCCTGCGATAGTCCATCATATTCGGCATGAATTATTTCCGCGAGACAAGTCTCTGATACAAGATGGCCCAAGATTACTGTGCTTGCAGACACAAGTGCGGAACCCACAGATGATTACTGCCTCTGCATTTAAAACCGCAAGATTAACAATAATAACTTACAGTAACATCTTCTGTTCGGCCAAAAGGAAATAATATCTTATTGCCTGCTTGCTTTCATAAGGCATAAGAAACGTTAATAATTGCTTTAATGGGGAAAAAAGGAGGAAGCTTTATGAACTCTCCAACCTTCCACAGCCCAAAGTTAAAGTCAAACATGTGGAGACGTTAGAACATCGAATATATCTACTCATAATCAATATAAAACTCTCTAGAAAATTGTTTGTTCCTTCCTTTAATTGAAAACTTCCATTCTACCAAGATAACATCTGGACTGATAATATTTTCTAACTGTTCTCAATTTTTTTTTTCCGTTTTCCGCGCGCAAGGACTGGAAAAGGACAACAGCCATGTGGGTACGAAAGACATAAAAAAGAATCGTGCCAGGCTGAAAGGTATTCATCTGACCATTGCTTATAATTTCTCTTCTTGCACTGAGATGGAGGCACAACAGGTTGCACCTCCCAAGTTATAAATCACTAAGGTATCAGCAGATGAGTTCTGCACCTTCACAATTTCATCACCAATCCTCACTCCAATGCTTTCTTTTGATGAAACTCCGCCGTTCCTGAAGCACATCACGTAGAATAGGAGGGCAGGCGGACGGTACACACCACTTGCTTGGCCTGCAAATTTGATGAACAACAAGAAGGGCTTCGACATTAAGAATTTGCCGAAAACTACGGCGAGGTGTGAAAGCGTGAGGGGTTAAGGCATAGCATAAATCTTTCCCCGTGGAAAAAGAAGAGGGATCCTAGGAGTTTTTTTTTTTTTTGGGTCAAAATCCTAGGAGTTGACTTGACTGCCCAGGATACATTTCGAAGACTTTGGAAACCTTAACCACCGTCCCCGGGCATGTAAGGGAGGTTCCTTTCCCTTTCTCCTCGAAGGTCATCCCTCAGCAGATGGAAGTTGTGCCCACCCCAAGTTTGTCCTTTACTTTCCTCTTGTTATTGTCTTTAAAGTAATGTGGAGAAGGTCAACGAAATTGCTGATGTAGTGCTAATGTGACCGTCCAGTTGACGCTGTCTAATCACTAATTGTTGCGAAGAACAAGCAACCAAATAATAAAATAAACTAAATAAGAAAATATATCAGATACCGAGTTTATGTAGTTCAGTCAATGTCACATACTTTATGAGAAAAACAACACATGATTCCATTATATATCATGTGATGCATTGAAGATTATAGTTACACTTAGTGACTTAATTACTCTCAATATTTCATAACTCCTAGTTATATCCTATAACTCACATGATATTTAA
Organism: Eucalyptus marginata; assembly: GCA_014182565.1. Taxonomy (NCBI): domain Eukaryota; kingdom Viridiplantae; phylum Streptophyta; class Magnoliopsida; order Myrtales; family Myrtaceae; genus Eucalyptus; species Eucalyptus marginata. The sequence goes on along the minus strand of CM024594.1, from coordinate 8,864,309 downwards.
CCCTCACAATTTCTCGCAAAAAAAAAAAAAAAAAACTCTCAATTTCACGAAGGAATTTTAAAATCTTACCACAAAACTTAATGGCTTTAAGATACTTGCAATTTCTTCGGGATTTAATTTGCAAGTAGAATGCACTATTTACTCCTTGGCCCACTAATGGGCAAAAACCAACCAAAAATCCACCTCTTAATATAAAGTTCCAAATTAGCAAGTCGGCCGAACGTCCCAAGTAGGAAATCTCTTATGTGAATTCAAATTTTTGCTAATGGTTCAAACTCAAAATATATTCTAACAATTTCCACTTGGCTCAATGTTTGAGTCGAATCACAATTGTTTCATTGGAATCAAACTTCACTACTAGTCTCCTCGCCCTGCACCTCACTATAACCATGAATCTCATCGGAACACCAACTATAACTACAACTTTAACCACTCCACAAGAATCTCATCTATCACAAATAAAGCAAAACTACCATTACATACATATTTGTCAAGATATCAAAAATACACATTATCAAACTCAGCAATTTAGCTCTATAGCCTCCACCACTCTATATGCACTATTTGTGCTAATCACCATGTAAGCACCTACTATCTTAAGAATTTGTTGTTGCAATTTCACCTTGTGTCGAACACTGTTGAGATCCAAATAAATATTGTGACATCCCTAGATTAACTCACTTGAGGTATTGTTTGCTTTGGCCTGTCCCATGCCGAACCTCACGATTTTATACTTTGGCGTACAGGCAGGCACTTTCCCAAGAGGTCACCTGTCTTAGTAGTGCTTTAACTTAGGCTCACTTAACTTTACTTTACAGTTCCAAAGTGAAGCTTGTCGTTAAGTCAAAAGGCATCTCCGTGAGTTCATTCTAGTTTTCATTTATATATTCCAGAATCACTCTCCCATTGTTCGGTGCACGATTCAATTCATTCCTACCCTTCGCCATCCTAAAAGCTTGCCAAAAGCTACTCCTTATCCAGGCCCTCTCTAGCCATGGTGACCACTCCCTGTCCTCATCCGATTGAGTCGTTACAAGCCCACTAATTTCCACATGGTTTGTCCTCAAACCATACACCCACTAGAGAGGGTCTTGCTCCGATATTATATAGTGACATCCCTAGACTAACTCACTTGAGGTATTGTCTGCTTTGACCCATTCCATGCCAAGCCTCACGGTTTTATCCTTTGCCAAATAGGCACACACTTTCCGAGGCGGTCACCCATCCTGGTAGTGTTCTAGCCAAGGCTCACTTAACTTTGAAGTTCCAAAATAAAACTTATCATTAAGTTAAAAGGTGCATCCATGAGTTAATTTCAGTTTTTACATATATATTCTATAATTGCTATTCCCATATTCAATGCACAGTTCGGTTCATTCTTGCCCCCTTTACCATCCTAAAAGTTTGTCAAGAGCTATTCCTTGTCCAGGCTCTCTCTGACCCAACGACCACTCCCTGCCCTCATCGGACCAGGTCATTACAAACACTGCCACAATTACTCATATCCAGAAGTATTGGAAACTCGTCCAATGTAACTTCTCTATTGACAACCGATGAATTTAATTTCAAACACCACAACTAATAGCCTCGCTCATATTCATTTTCTTGCCCTCCCATCAAGTTTACCATCACTTACTTAAGCATAAAATGGACAATCAAATATTCTAAGAACATGATAATTAATAGCATTACTTGACCACATTTTGTCAAGAATAAAACATTCGAGGGCAACCAATCATATTCCACAATTCAAACTCTTAAATGGACACATTCAACGCCTATCACTATCTCCCTTAAAGCTTATACAAGCTAATGTGCTTCGTTCCTTTCATTATCACCAAGGTATCTCGAACAATCTTGAGAACTCCACCACTTGAGGTATCCTAACATCTAGTGGAATCCAAAGCATTCAAGGAAATTGTGTTCTTCTTCAATTCTGGAACATGTTTTCAGTCAATGTCCTCACAATATTATCATATATTCCGATTCTAATATCTATCAAACTCACAACAGCACACTAAACTTTGTTCCCAAACTATGTTGCGCCACTATTTATGCATTGATAAGTAGTAAATCAATTCCTATAGTGGTATAATATGAAATGAACAACCAACTTCATAATCCATCCATCAAACGATGAACCCTTAGTTATAGATAAAACATAACCATCATTACCAAGGCACTATCAACTATTGTAGCAATACCATCGGTAAACATAACTCTAATTTTTACCTTTATTAGTCTTCGGTTTAAGGAAACTCCTTTGAAGATGTCTCGACCTCTTGTTACAATTCAAATAAACTTCAACACCAATCCTAGACTCACTATGTCTATTCAAGCTTGCAATACTCTTTCTAGCATGGGCACTAGTTCTTCTCTTGCCTTTATCTATTAAACTAGCACGCAATACTTTTTCTAGCATGGGCACTAGTTCTTATTCTGCCTTTATCTATTAAACCAGCATATATGGGTTTACCATATTCTAACGGATGTCTTTACTTAGAATCAAATCACGAATCTCATTAAACATCGAGTTATTTGACCCAAAGGAATTATTGATAGCAGCTACAGCAGCATTCTAACTATCGAGCAATGAAAAGAATTGATCAAAGCACGTAACTTATTATCAAAGTCAATCTCAATCAAACTCCATTGACTCATGAGTATATTGAATTCATTGATATATTCAACAACCAACACACCTTTGTTGTATCATGTAGACCTTGTTGATTGCAAATGACTTCTCATATACGTTCGACGAGGCATTCATCAGTCCCGTAGTATTCTTCTTTTTTAAGATGTTAAATGCAATAACTGAAACACCCACATGTGTCTATCTAGCAAATCTCAATCGAGTTGCTTCATGGACTCCAATTTCTTCACAAACATGGGCAAGATCATATTTCTCTTGTAAAATAATCCTTAGTGTGCATCTTTCAAAATCAAAGTCATTCCCATTTGTCCTATCAATTTCTCACTTTTCCTTCTTCCGTTACCATCGATTCACTTAAACTCAACCAATCCTAGCTCCGATAACAATTATTGTGAAAAAAAGAGAGAAAAAAACAAAGGATCGAACAATAACATAAACTAAATTGAAATAAATTGGTTATTGAATTTTGTGGTTTGGTCGGTGTGACCTACTTCTCAGGTAGAGCAACAAGTATTCCACTATACATCAAATGATAAGCAAAGATTATAACCGCATTTGAATCACTCAAACACAACACTCTCAGAGTATCTTTGAGCCCCAAATTACTAGCCTTAAACCACACACTATCTAGCCCTCACAATCTCTCGCGAAACAATCTCTTAATTCACAAAGTAACTCACAAATCTTGCCACAAGAGTTGTTGGTTTTAAAGTACTTGCAATTTATTTAGGATGTAATTCACATGCATGTCACACAATTGATTGTTATGGTCAAAAGCTGCACTGCTCGGTTATGTGCAAAAACAAACCAAAATCTATAGCCGACTCAAACTAGGAATACAACTCTAATTAGGAAAATCCTTCTTTTGTTCCACAACTTGGTCCAATTTGGATTTTCTTTTTAATTTCCAAATTCGGATATTCACGGGATAAATGCCAGACATCTCAGATTGGATATCTCCTCAAACTCTAGACATTTTCTAACATTAATTTCTTTTTCTTTTGGGCGTGGATTAAAGAGTTGGGCCACCAGGTCGTTGTCCTAACATGTAATGGATTATTTTCTGCCTTTCTTGACGAGCATGAAGATCGGTTTCCATTCTGGCCAACATCATGAGATCAGATGCAAAACTAGGACGTTTGCATTTCCAACCAGGAACAATAATGTTGGTCTACTGTGGATTTGTTCCTTGTTGGAACTCTTCTAGCTTGGACTCTTGCTGATCTAATATACTACATAATGTCGTTCCAGATCAGTAATAATCCATCCCTATAATCATACACCAGTATACTAAAATTGAAGCACACCTCAGTTCTCTGATCAAGAGACGCACAGAAAGTGCAAGGCATCACTGCGCGTCTTGATAGTCTACAGAAAATCCAGGTCCACTGGCTTTTGTACCATGTTCACAGCATCAGAAGCCGACTCCACTGGATTATTCTCATCCCTTCGGGTGATCTCTATCAGCTCCCTTGCGTACCTGTCCCAGAACGACCTGGAAGAAGTCAATTTATCTGCCGCAGCATCCTTGTTGTCTCTCAGCTTAGCCTCCTCCTTCAACTTCTTATGACGGCGCCACTCAGATTGAATGAAGCATGCAGCCCATGTACGCCACTGGTGCGAGTAGAACCTTAACTTGTGCCTCAGTTCTTTGCTGTGTAGCCTTCTAAATTGCAATGCCACGAACTTTAAGTCATTGGCTGCGAGAGAGAATGCTTCCACTTCTTTCAACGCCTTGACTGTGCGCGTGGACGTGGGTAAGATCACGCCTTGACTCGGGTCCAGGGCCCATGTTAGCAGTTCTTCACCACAGAAGTCGCCGGGGCCCAGTCGAACCGAGTTGAAGAATCCCGTGCGGCTGTCGTTGGTTGTCCAGGATTCGAGGTGACCGCGGATTATGAAGAACATATCTTCAGTTAGATCGCCTTCACGTACTAAGTACATGTTTTGCGTGCACAAGACAGGTTTCAGCCTCTCGCATATTGCATCCAAGGTCCTCTCATCCATTTGATTGAATAGCGGTACCTGTTTAATTCAGTTTTAGATAAAGAAGAGTCAATTCTCAAGGAGAAAAAGAATCCCAGCACTCTTCCAAATCTTCTAAACAAGATAATTTTCACTAGCAACTTTGTATGATTTCCTGGAATATACCGAACTTCATGCCTTGGAAAAGAAACAAAGAATAGCTGATTGCTCATATCAGATGCCCTAATGCAAGAACCTAATGTACTACTAATATGCCTTCATTGTTTTCAATTGGCTACAGTAGAACAAACAATCAGAAATTCCTTCGAGAGGGCATCTGATGATCAAGTGGATCTTATAGTTGCACGCTTGTCATTGATCATATGTGTAGTCATGGTCACACCGTTATTCAAACCTTTTTATCAACTATAGTTATCCATGAAACACAAAGTCCTGTAACAGACTTTTCCTTTGTGCACCCCAAATTTCAAGCCAGTTGTTGGGGCCCTGGTGGATGTAAATGTCCTCTTGGGATATCTTAAACGAGCCTTTTAAGGATCAAACTACAGAAAGCTCTTCACAACAGGACAGATAAACGGCAGAAATGATTAGCATGCTTACACGTCGAACTAGGTCAAAGCAAAGATGCCGCTTGATCTCTCTACGTAGGTCCATTGGAAGGTCACTGAGAAGGGCTTCTTCATCGACACCTCGCGTTGCTGCCCACTTATACTGGTCATAGATCCGAACAGATTGTCTCAGCTTTGGCGGTAGATGTCTATGATGCATCCATTGCTCTGTATCTGCCCTCTGGATCATCCATTGGTCTATCCGAATGGTCGTGGAGTGGAGGTATCGCTGGCGATTAAAGGTAAAAGTGTATTTTATCAAGGTCATAGATTATGGTATGATAAGATCACTGAGTATTCCGGATTCCTAGAAATCAGGAACTTCACAAACTGTGTGAAAACGATGCTGTTGTTGATCTGTCATTACCAGTGATGAAGACAGTATCATTGAAATAAGGAAGGCATGGAATGAACCCTCTTAACAAATTGCTTTCCAGGGATAGAAAAGATTGAGCTCAAGATGCTTTGATTGATTTCAGAGGTAAAATACAGTAAGATAAATGGAAGCTGCCAGAATCTACTTATGATGTTGCTTATTAAGATGAAAACAAACAAAGGTACGACATAAAGTGTTGATAGAGCTTACTTGCATATTGCCAATGAGGAGTGCAAACAAAAGTAGTCCGTGAGTGGCGAAGATGTTTACAAAGAGTAGCTCACCGACGTAAGTGGTTGGAGTAAGGTTCTGCCCTATATCACTGTTCACATGAATCAGAACAGGGCCTTGTCAGTGATGAAAGACACAACCATTCAATCTTATATGTTGGTGCTGAACGTAGGATTTACACTTACTGCAAATGCATGCTTTCTACTTCTTTTTTGTCAATGAAAACATAAAGTTGAATGGTGTCAACCTTTAGTCCCACATTTTCACAGGAATCAGAGACACGGAGCATCTCAAATATGCACTAAATATAGTACGCAATCCATTTCTTGAAGCTAAGTTTATGTGCAAATTGTCATCCACCAATCAACTGGTTCATAATGAGCCCTCATATCGGTATGGACGCCATGTGCATACCTCAAGTTGTTCAGACCCCACCAGTAACCGAAGAAGTACTTGCTGAAGAACTCGCAGCTAACGAATGAGCTGCCCAGAATAGTATTGTATATACCCCATGGAACAGGGGTATTGGCACTACTTGGCTCGCAGAAAGTTGTTGCGTTGGTTGAACTTAGCCAGCTGGACCTACCGGGGTCGTGAACATGGCGGCAATCGAAGAAATCATACTGGCACAAAGGTTCTTCTTGATCACAGATGATTCCCCAGCAAGACTCTAGTCTCTGAACAAAATTAAGGTACCAGCAAGCTCCTGCAATCTGTCAGATCGCTCTTACGTGCAGCCCAATCAGGATGAAAAATTACCAGTAGAAAAACAGCAGGCATGATTTCAATTGAAAAAAAAAAAGGGTTTTACTGAGATTTACATGCGCGTACAACATGTAGATCAACAAGTTGTATGCAGCCCCGGCCCATGCTTTCTCTGTTAGCGCACCGCTAGCATTAATAATTTCCAACCGCAGTGGCAGTAGAAGAAAAATCCTCGGCACTTGCTGGATGAAGATGATGAAGAGGAGCACGTTTCTCGTTTGTATTGTGACTGAACTCCCGAGATTAGGAATTATAGCCCAAACTAACACCTAGAATCAAAATTCTACAACAATATAATGCCAACTATTACTTCATGGTAATTAACTGCTGTACTTTTAACATATCGATAGTACCTGAGGAAGAGGAATAGCCGCAAAAAGGTCGATGAAGAAGCCTCTAGACAAGTATCTCAATGCGATCTTTTTTGAGTCTATGACCAGTTCTCCTCTCCCAAACACCCGAGAAGAAGGTGCAACATAAGCTGTCTTAAACCGAACGATAATCTGAGCTGCATAAAAGGCATCAAGCACCGATCTTATCGTCGTTAGGACGACCTTGGCCGTAAAATTGTCTTCCATGCACATATTATTGCTGTCGAGCGACGGCACAAAAAGGAAAAGCGGGTCGACAAACAGAGAGATCACGCAAGCCATTAAGAAGATCCTGTTCCATCTATGAATGGTTTGGCCCCTTGGATCGAAGATGTAATTCTTCACCCTCTCATAGTCCTCCGAGAATACCCTGTGCAGAACTTTGGATTTCAAGGATCCTCCGATCCTGCGGTTGGTATTCTTCAAGGCTGAGCTGTGGATCGGGACATCCTCGGTCGATGCCCGGCTGGTCAATCCGTCTTTCTCCATTCTTTGGAGCTCTGCCGGCAGTGATTCATCTGCTACTCTGTATTTTCACTTCGGCGTGAGCAATCGCTTCCAAACATGAAATTCACGTTCCACAAACACAAACAAGCAGGCAATGTAAATGCTTGGAGGCATATGACAGAGAAAAACCTCAGGATTGCGCGATGATACATCAGCAAATACCGTGGAAAAACACGAAGCATGGACTATCAGCCGTGACCAGACGTTCGCACACGGGCAAGTGTTAAACATTCCCAGAATTCAGGGTGAGAGATTACCGTCCGGACCTCGACCTTCTGCTCGTGCTGCAACAACCCACTGATGACATGATTGTTCTTGTGGGATATGCAGGGCCGCAAGCAGCAACTTCAGGCGCTGAACCAACACGAGATTCGACTCCAGCTGCAGTCGAGCCTGCAAGAGTGACGGTTTAGCTATAATAATATAAACAAAATGTATTGATATCGTTTCGTGATCATGGCTTGATTGCTTCGGCAGGAACGGACAGCGAAAGCAGTGGAAAAAAGAAAAACCCTTCCGCGAGTTCTCGTCAGCTTGATGAACCGTCCGGGCTGTCATTGCCCAGAAAGTAAAAGTCAAACGTGCGAAGGCGTTGGCAAGTCGAATGTCATCTGTCCCGCACGCACCCCGCCATTGTATTTGTTTATTTCACCTTGAATCTTGAAAAGCTCCCCTCTTTTTTTTTTATTAGCACGATAGAACTCGGTCCACCAAAAATTCCGCAACTTGACTCTGTTGGTTTCTCAAAAACAAAAACTTGCATCGCGTACGAAATTAATAAACGAGAAAATATTTTTATTATCCTTGAAAATGATTAAATATAAATTATTGCTGATAAGAAAAAATATTTTTCACTAGTTAATTATTTAAAGTAATGCGAGCGATTATTTTTAGGAAAATATTTTTTAATTTTTTAATTTTTCAAGAAATAAATGAAATTTTTAAGAAAAAATATTTTTCAATTTTTTAATTTTTCAAGAAATAAATGAAATTTGAGCCTAAATTCATCCAAACGTAAGATGTGGTACAAGATGGTTTGGAGAATCTAGACCTGTATCGTGCATTTAATTTACACATATAAAAATCAGGTTTTTAAATATTAGGGCGCCGACGATTTTGATTCCGCGAATAAAAAAATTAGCTTAATGTTCTCTTCCTATCCCACAGTATTTATTTATTTATTTTGCTTTTTCTTTGTACGAAATTTCGAAATCTCTCGTGCATGTGTGGGGTCTAAAAGAATTGTTCCAACCTGTACAAGCAAAAAAAAAAAAGAATTTTTAAAAAGAAGAAGGAGAAAGAAATATAATAATCTCAATCATCGAATCAAACCATGAAAGTTTCTATCAACCAGTTGATGTGGCAAGTTAAGGCTGATGTGGCGGCCATGTAATGCCGATGCTGCAATTCGGAAACTTGGAAAAGAAAAAACATAAAAAAAAATATTCAATATTCACCAAAAAAATCAAAGAAAAAAAGGAAAAATAGAAAAGCTTGAGAGAGAGAAAGGGGTCGCCGCTAATATCGGCTGTGATCCGACAAAACTAATGTCAGCACTCACTTGATCTAGATAAGGGTAAGCACGACACTTGCAAGCTCTAGCAAGGGAGAGAAGGATTTAGTCATTATCATATACTAAGGAATCTTAAGGCCGAGACAAGCCTTTAGCTTTTTATACACGCCTGCACCTTAGTAGGTGGCGGCTTCTTGATGACAAACTCATCTTTTTGGACGTCAGACTCGTCAATTATGATTCAAATCGGACATTTTGACATAACCGTAGATCCAACATAATAAAACTCGAGCGAGGATCAACAAACCCGCCTTCCTAGCATTTCGCTTGCTGGGGGGAACGATAATCATTTTCGAAATCTCCCTTTTGTTTTTTGTTTTTTTTTTCTACTAATGCGCTTTCCTTGGGGTCACTCTTAATAAATTGAGGGTGGACATAGCTTCACAGGAGGAATTCGATCCCTTTGTTTGCTGGCATATGATCCTCGGAAGAGCGCCTGCACCGCACCTTTATCGCCACGATGTTATATTCTTGGGGAAAAAATCAATTCGAGGTATTAAAAAAAATAAAGATTTTGATTCATCAAGTGTCATTTCAAAAGTATATATTAAAAAAAATTATTGAGTGCGTTTGGTAGGCTCTTGTTCGATTGAGCCGTTGGTTCTTCATTATTTTCTTTTTTTAATTTTTTGAATGATGTCATAAACAATTATTTAAGTTCCTTAGTTAAATTTCAGTCAAGAGAAAAGAGGAAAATAATATGAACGGAGACGAGCGTGATGAGCGGGCTGAATGAGACCATAGGTATGTATGTATGTATGTAATGTATCGATCTCATTTTTTTATTTTTTATTTTTCCTTGGGGCAGACTATTTTTAATTATATTTTTCGTTTGCTACTGAGGTAGCATATCTATCTCCCCCGACATGCGCATATGCAAAATTATTATCTAAGCGTCGAATTTCAAAAATCAATATGTTATACCTTGCGTGGGTCCACTCCCCATTAGTACCTATCTCAAAATGCTCTATAAGCTAGATGTGCCTGATATCTTGTTTGTCTTAGAATTTAGGTTTAAATATGAATTACTTTTTTTATATTTTCTGTCAAAATCTACAAAAAGAATTATGAAAAAACAACATTATATGTGATCCTAGATGTCACCATTTGCATATCATGAAAGTTTCAAATATCTAGGATAAAAAATAAAATAAAATGAAAATGCGCAAAAGTTCATACAAAACACTTCCTGCAGAAGCTACCATATGAAGATGAAGATGAGCTCTCTCGTTGTACCATTACAAACTTGAATGGCTAAAAAGGATGTAACGATTGATCAACAGCTCTTGGTCTTGAGTCGTGGAGTTCAGATATATATAGCTCAAGAACTGGGAAGCCAGGGAACAGGTAGATTACATGCATGCTCCGGTGACCCAACCAAAATTTTCTATCGAAAGATATTAGCATATCGACATCTTTTTCTTTTTTTTGATGACCTGGGAACCCCCATACAGTCGGTAGCCGGCGAGGTAAACCCGAGGTGACGCTAGCGAAGGACCCACCACCCCGACGTCACACTTAAGACACCAAGCGCTTCCACTGGGTTTCGAACCCCTCACCTTTGAAAAAGGATTAACGGAGCCCTTATCCGGAGCCACCACGGCCAGTGGTAGCATATCAACATCTTTTTCGTCTTGAAAAAGAATATATTCGATAACCTAGCTTGCGATTTCTATGGAACTATGCAAGAATAAACAGACAAAGATCCCAACCACGGGCAGCGTAGTTAGTGTGAGTTCTCTCCGTCATTGCAGAGGTCGAGGGTTCGAACCCTCTTGTTGCTAAAGTGTCTGAAGTGGAAGGTCCTGGTGTTGGGGTATTGGGCTAGCCCTCCGGCGGTTCCTCGGTCAATAAAAAAAAAAAAAAAAGACAAAGATAATGTAAAACAATGAAGCGAAAAGAAAGGTTCAAATCTCCTCGGATGCAGAAGCAGCTTCTTTCAAGCATGATCTCATGACCTTCCCAAGCTTTGAGCAGGCATCATGGCAAAGCTACATAGCCTGTTGTAAATGCAACGTCAGTGCTTAATGACTTTCCATTTTCACGATTGCCAAGAACAAAATGGAGTTTATACGAAAATCATAAAGGCTAAAGTTGGGGTAAAGAGAACTGCTAAAGCACGACTGCCTAAGTACAAGCAAGACTCCAAATCGAAAGAATATTTAGGGGAACCAAATAAAAAAGTTCATGTTCGAAATCCTTATCATATTTTCCAATGCAGGAATCGAAGACCAGAATGATAGAGATTTTAAATAAACATATGCTTGCTTGCAAACCCTTTGCAATTGTTGCTACTAACTAACAATAACAAACGAGAGCAGCTGCTAATATGTACAAGCTGTCCAATAAACCGAAATAGCTCTGAAAGCCAAAGGACTTGGTGAAAGTAGCTAAGAAAAGCAACCTAGTAATGCGGTAATAAATTTTACCTTACATAGAAGTTCTCATAAGCTTTCGTGGGTTTATGTGCTTCCAGTTTGCTTTTGACTGGTTTCATTCATAGGAAATGGCCCGGAAAGGAATTCGGAAATTTAAGTTTTTTCATGTGTAGAATGCCCATTCAATTCAAAGAACAGGCTACCTCATTTATCCTAATGTTAATTTTTTTCACTACATGGGTAGAATAACTTAAGAGGCAATTCCTAAAGATTTTGTACCCTCTGGGGTTGGTCGATCTTCAAGGTGGACCAATTTGACCAATACAGAGTCTCTTACCTCATTTATCCTCGCACTTGACCATTCTCCGGTGATGGTTAGCTGGGTGACTTCGTAACGAGAAGGCATGCAAGTGATCATCAGACTTCCATCTTGGTAGCTTTCTTCTTCTGATATAGGATCGATGACAAGATTTGGACCCAAACAAGACTGGCCACGAAACAAACATAGCAGAGAAAGCAGCAAGGGTAGACTTAAATAAGCTAAGGTTGTGAAAAATCTGCTGATGAACAAAAAGAGATCATGTCATATTGACTACACACTTGGACACTGCACACATAACAATTAATAAGATCAAATGGGAAAAAGAGTAGCCAAATAACCTAAAACAAACTAAGGTTTTCATGTGCCTAGGTGCTGCTCCTCAAAGTTCGGTCATGGTTAGATTTTCTTTATCACCAGACTCTAGACACTGCTCTTGCTATATTTTACAATTAGAAGCGTTTTATTAATTGAAGCTTTTTATGTAGTCTCTCCCACTCTTGTTTATAAGTATGGGTTTCCACCGCAAATTTGAAATGAAAGCTTCGGTAAAGCAATGCATTTATCAACTAATAAGATGCATACTGTCACACCCCAAAACTGTCACAAATGAGGGATGACACAGCTGTCCTTCCACTCAAAGGACGTAATCCCAAAAATATAACTCCTAGAAGTCCCCTTGTCGCTATTACTCTCATACTACTCATCACTAGTTAAAGAACCTGAAAAAAAAAAATAGAAAAAAAAAAGAGAGGAAAATAGATGGGTGAGTAGCCACAGCTTAATGAGTAGTGCATCTCTTCTAAGCGGATTGAGCACCCACTATGCATATTTACAAAACCAAACCACAACTCATTTAACTCAAATACAGAATATAACAAACATACAATAAGAGAATAAGTTATATACGCTTCAACATAGCTATATTTATAGCAGAAATAATCATTTCACAATAATATTAAAACAAACATCAATGGTCTAATGAAATCACATGTTGATGATCCATTCTAATGACTAATCTCAAATCACACATCAATGGGCCATTCCATTGACCAAACTCATATCACATGTCAATGGTCCACACCATTGACCAATCCATTGCTCAATATCCAACCATGGTCACAACACAATGCCTAATGGTAAGGTGACCAAAATTTGCCTCCTTAACAAGGTCTCCACCTATTATTAGCCGGTGACTCGACTCACAAAGATATCCTAAACTAGTATATGCATATCCACAAGCCCCTCACTGGGCTCACAACAATATTGAGTATCAATATCAATCCACAACAATATCCTTCACAATCTACAAAGCCAAATCTAGAATTCATTTCATAGATCACTAAAAGCTTTCGCAACTCAACTCATCCATTAGAAATAACTTTCATAAAACATTTCTCAAATCAATCCAAGACTCGTCTCATAAACTCGTTTTATAAACCGAATCAAATCAAATGCATGTCATAAAGCATTTCACAAATCAATATCTCTATAACATTCCATAAATCATCTCAAAATCAAGAGCTTTTTGTAAAAATATTTCGCGAACCCAAGATATATAATATTTCCCAACTTCGTTTCTCAAAAAAACATATTTTTCACCAACTAGTTCTCACACAATTCACAAATACCAAAAGTAGCAAATGCTTGATTCAAATTTTATAAAACAAACATGCTTATTCATAATTTATAATATATTAAATCTTTATCACCTTGAAGACATAAGTTTACAAATTCTTAGAAGAGATAGCACCACTCACTTTGGAACACTTACGACCATATAACAAGCGTTACTCAAGTCGTCGAACTCGCGATCCTATTAAACAAATGAGAAACAACGTTAAAATCAAGTAAAATGTTACCTCAATTGTCACGCCCCGATCCTCGAATGCATGCCCATCCCTCACCTTGTTGATTAACAGCGACGTCCCATGACGTATCGCCGACCCTTTCATTTCAATACGCATGCGGAAGTATATAAATAATCCCCAGACAATAAACTAATGGGATAAGAAAGTATAACCAATTTTTCACAAAATACCTTTTTATAAACACACAAGTCTATATACAAAGGTTCACAAAAGGAATCGGCTCCCTACAAAAGAGAATTGTCCTACGACTAGCTAGCCGAACAAAATCGCCGATTCTTTAGGCTTCGCCTCTTAAACTCCGAGGCTTCCAGTCCTTCGCCAACACCACCAAAGGACCTAAAATGGTTATTTAATAACCAGTGAGACAATGTCTCAGCAAGTTTTACCCCCTAAGACTCGATTAGGAAGCCAATTACGCCCTAAAAGCTACCTAAGCACAACACGAGTCAGATGACTTACCTTGGCCTCAATTCTTTCCTACAAGTCAGTCAATTCATAAATACTGACTATCACATCATCCAATCAATCAGATCGATTCATCGATCAATCGACTCAGTCGATTACATGTCATCGAGACCATCACACGGTCACCTCGATTATTCATTCTCAACTCTTAGCCACGGCCTAATAGGCACAACCTAGATTAAGTGGTTATCACGGCCCCACCTAGCAATTTTCTAGGTTTAATGGCATCACAGTCCCACTTGGCAATTTTCAATGTTTAGTGGCATCACGGCCTCACTTGGCAATTTTCCTAGATTTAGTGGCGTCATGGCCCAACTTGGCAATTTCTTTAATATGAAGTGGCATCACGGCCTCACTCAGCAAATTTGTGATATTTAGTGGCATCACGGCCCCACTCGGCAATTCTTAGAGTTGGTGAGATTTAGTGGTATCATGGCCTCACTCGGCAAATTTTCTAGACTTAGTGGTATCATGGCCCCACTCGGCAAATTTTCTAGATTTAGTGGTATCATGGCCCCACTTGGCAATTCTTAAGTTTATTCCCACATTAATCATTTATTTGGATAAATTCTCATAATCACCAATACCCTCAATTCTCACAACCCGGTACTTAAATAAATAAACATAGAGCACCACTGAAATCAGCACGAAGTTCCGATCACCAGCCATCCCGGTTGAATTTCCGAAAAATAAATAAATTAATTAAATAATTACATAAAATATTAAATAAATGCAATAATCCAACTTAGGCCCATTATAGCCTAATTGGAAGCCGAGACGAGCCCGGAAAATTTCCAAACCACTCTAGATAAATTCTAGAGCTTGCCACAAACCAACCATATATCAGAGGTGCAATTTCCAGTAATCAAAGCCTCAAGAACCATTCCAAACTCATAACCGGCTCTAACCGGCAAAATAGGCCCACTCGCACGTTTCCAAGTTTAAATCCAGAAACCACATCAATTAAGTTCGGAAAATTCCCAAATTTGAATATGTTGTAAAAGACACATAAAAGAACATTTTTCAAAAAGACACCTTAACCAGATCCTTCTAGATTCGGCCCAATAGATCGTTCAATCCAGCACCAAAACTGTCTATTTCCAGAAAGTTTGTTTTCCAAAATCAGTTTGGTTCAAGGTCTAAAACATGTCCATTTGATCTGAAATTTGACTATGTTAAACTAGAATATATGAAAAACAACTTTTGTGAAGAAACCATTTTGAAATTCGAACCCTAAGAGTTGATAAAAAGCCCTAGAATCCTAAAAGGTCACCAATTCCAGCAATCATTGAGGTTCTATTTGAAAATGACAGAGCTGATATCTCCTTCTTTTAAGTCCCCAAAAATCTTGAGACAAATATATGTTATAGCTGAGGATGTCTAAAACATTTTTCAAGAAGACATCAACCTCAAATTTGCATCCCATTTCAATCTACAAAAATGGCAAACAACAAGGGTCCAAAAATCCGAACTGCAGGAATTCTACTGGATTCGACTAATCCATCATCAATTGAACAAATCTCACTAATTAAGTTACACTAATCCATTCTAAGGCTAATGTAACCATCCTAACTTATCACTAATCCATACTTAAGCTAATATAAACAACCCTTAAGCATAATTAACCTATTAAGTAAGGCTTAGTGAGTTAAACTCACTTGTTTCATGAGCCGGTTGGTTCAAATCGACGGGAACACAATGGGGGACGATTCTTCTCAAAGCGGGCCTCGGTTTCGAGGCTCGGAACCACCTCAAAACGGGCCCGAGGGTTGCTAAAAAACCCACTAACAAACTCTCTGTTTGCTGCTGCAAAAGAGAGGAAATAAGGTTGGTTGAGGCGGGAATTGATCGGGAAAGGTGGAAAGGGCCAAACCGGGCCTTGACGGGCACTCACGAGGGTCGGAGGCGGGCCAAATGGCTCCGGCACGAGTTGAGATGGCTGCTGGAACACAGGGACAAGTTGGATGAGGCGAGCTGGGCGCGGCAAGGCGAACATGCGCAGGCAGCACGCTCGGGCGGCGGGGTGACGTTCCGGCAACGGTGGCGGCGTGCAACAGCGTGAGGGGCAGTCCTTGCTTCTGCTGGTGGGCAAAAACCAGAGGGGAGGGGAAATGGTGATGGCTGCTTGGCTTGAGGAACAAGGTGAGGCAAGAGGGGGGGCCATCATGGTCACATTTTTCCAATGCTTTGTCCCCTTGACTCTTCCTTGGCCAAGTGTTGTTCCTTGGCTCTCAATGAGCCACCAGTGCTCTCTTTGCAACATTAAATTGGTCCATTTTGGCTAGGAGAAGGGGGGCTTACGAATTTGACAAGTTGTGGCTTCAATCGGACTTGATTTCATTTACAATCCAATCCCATTTGGCCTCAATAATTTCCTTTATCGGGTCAATACTCAAATTAGTATTTGTTTTTCACCTATTGATCCATCTCGCATCCCAATTGCGCAATCAAAAACGATCCCCAGCTTTTTCTGGACAAAAACGACCATAGGATGACTTTTTTCCAAAAAGTCTCGGGTTTCAGAAAAATCTTCTGAGACTGAGTCGACGTTCCTATAATTTATTGTGACACAACAGAATCTTCAATTTTTGAAATCGGATTCAAATTCGTAGTTAATTTCCATTCAGCGCGTTTTTAGCGTGACCTAAGCTACTAGGTAACTTTCAGACACTTTTAGTGCAAAAGACCAGTGGTTGATTTTCTTCGATCCACAATGAACCTACTCAACGCATTGGTGACTCTCGATTGTCGTGAAAATCTCAATAATTCAAATACAGACACAAGGTACCAAAACGATATAAAAATTAATCTAGTGTCGGTCGACGAGAATTTTTCAATTTAGTGGTGTCACCCATGATTAGCCACACATCTCAGTCGAACCAACCTATCTCTGATCTCTAATCAATTTACGTCTGTGCCATAATAATCTCAGCAGATGAACATAGTCGAGCAGCCGATTCCTAGTCGAATTCTCAAGTCTTTTTGCCTTAAAATCCTTAATGGCTTCCCTAGATAGTCTAGTTATCTCGAGAGTGATCAATTCTGAGAACAGCCCGATAGGCGCGTCAATGAAAGGCCCTGTTTATTTAGTAGAAGACAGGACTGAAAATTTGGGATGTCACATTAACTACGACTCAACTAAATTAAGCTTGAACACTTACAAAATGACTCCCACGTGCCAACAAATTACTCACTCAAAGCAATTTCTCAAAGTTGTCCATAACGTGGAGCTTAAATGCGAAATTTTGTCAAGCCATAACTTTCTCCACTGAATCCCGTTTCAAACGTACTTATAGTCAATCTAAAGCCCTTCCAACATATTACAAGAACCTCAATTTAGTTGACCAAAAATCAAGCCAAACATCAATGAAATACGGCCCTAAGTCCTGGACACCCACTGTTCATCGCGCGAGAGAAACTTCAAAATTTTGTTTCGGCCAAACCGTAAGTTCAAATCGAGATCCGTAAAATCTAACAATTTCACAACACCTTAAACTATCATTTCTATATAAATATGCAGCTCAAATGACTCAAAAATTGGACTTAATTGCATGAATCTCCAAAAATTTTGAATTTCGAGCCTTGAGTCCAAAACTACTCCGATTGAATGAATAGGGGGTGCTTATTGGGAATTGTGTTACATGGTTGAATCAGCTTGGCGAGGTATTTGTGGCGAGAATGTGAGAGCCTTCCTTGTCTTTTCCCTTTCTTCTTCTTCTTCTTCTTCTTCTTCTTCTTCTTCTTCTTCTTTCCTTTCTTTCCTTTTCCTTTCTCTCTTCCTCTACCCAAGCGTGCTTCTTTCTTTTCCTTTTATCTTCTCCTTTCTCTCTCTCTCTCTCTCTCTCTCTCTCTCTCTCTCTTCCTAAGATCACAGTCTCTGCTAAAACTTCCACTATTCAACTCTACTTTTTGACCATTCAACTCTTCTTCTTCTTCTTCTTTTCCTTTTACTTTTTCAACCCATATTTTACACATATCACATAAACAACAGCTACAAGACCATACGGCATAATTCCAGCATCTGCCAAGGCAAGACTAGCACAAAATACTACCACAGGGAGATCACCTAGAAACAAAGACGAGATGGTCAGGATAAAGTTACAAGCAGAGACATGGTATAAGCCACCCAATATGCATGAGAACGCAAAAGACGTTTCCAATACTTATGTCCCCATTTGTCCAAGTTCTTTTGTTAGCATTCAATTGACGAGGAAAGGATAGCTCACTTCCGCCAGATTCCAAAACTAGTGCAAAAAACATCAATAGTTGTCTTTGGAAAAGTTTCCAACTTAATTGCACCCTCCAAAGCTTTATGAAGCATTGAACATGACTCTTTTTTATATGAAACCTAATAAAACTTCTCAATAATTAAATATGACGAATTGAGGGTGTTTGGAAACTACACAAAATTTGTACACGTGATAATATCAACTTTTCCCCTAACTATAGTGGCAAAAGTTGTATAACTGACATTAGAGTTTAATCGACCCATGTCACTATACATCATTACCTTTTTATTTTCTATGGGGCCAAATTTGAAACAAGACCAACACAGATGTTAAGTTCTCATTCCATTAAGAGTCTAAGAATTGATAAAACCAATTGAAAAAAGAAAAAAGAAAAAAAGAGAGACAACTAATTTCATTAGAGATGGAGGATAAAAGGATGTCATAACCCACATGACAAAGTAGTATATAAGTCAATCAACTGGCAAGAACCATGAGTTAGCCACAAAATAGGATTCTTTAATATTTTTTGGCATGTGGAATTGCAGCATTCCCTTGAATCACAAGGCAAAATTGAAGGCAACTCTAGGAGTCATCTTATTTGACATGCAACTTTTCATCAATGTCCCTGCAACTGAGAGTGTGCCTCTATCCTAACAAAGAACATAAAGCCCTTCTTTTTTCTTTCACTATCATAACCTGAACAACATCTTTGTTATAAGGCGTGACATCATAGTTATTAGGTGTATTATGCTCCCACCATAAATCACTACAATGCACCCGCTCAAAAGATGCACCATGGAATGACTTAAAAAAGAGTGTAAAAAGCATGCAAATGACAAAAAGCTACATGGAGAAGCAGGCACATAGAGAAGAAATAATGAGGTCAAATACGTCCTTTTAGTGGGTTTAGCCATCAGCATCTAATCTTGTCAACATCTTGAAGATTACCAAATATACATTGCTTTAAGTTGAAATATAACTCACACTGACACTATGACTTTGGTATTGCCAAATTCAGCGTAAGCAGATCCACCAACAGCATTAACTGCACCAATTCTGAAAACTGCAAGTTAAAAAATCTCATGAGATACATTTGTTAGACACTAAAACGCGCAATCCCATGATCTCCATAACTAGAACGAGAACTCATATAATCGAGTAGAAATATTAACGCACCTATTTTGGAATTCATCGTTCTAGATGTGGAAGCGGAAAAACGATGATCTAAGCACAAGTCCTCCTCTATTGCCATTTGTATCACTAGCTCAATGAGACGACATTCTCACCCTTTAGAGCTAAGTAAACGCTCTTTTGTCAGGATAATTGTGAGAATTAGGGTTAAAGGAGAGACTTGAGCACTATTTATAGAGTTTCCAACCAAGCCTTCTCATTACGGGCCAAGTTCAACTCGGTCCACACTAGCTAGCCCCATATTATACTATTTAAGAAACATTCTATCTCACCTTAAACCAACCCCGTAAAACAGTAAATTAGAATATCAATTAATTTTGTCCACATTAGGAAAACTCTTACATTCTTCCACTTGGGCTATATTAATTGAAATTGTATTGCATGTGCGCACCTTGATCTAGAGATAATTCTTCATAGTCAATCCCATCCTGAAAGTTTCAAACATCGAATCATGACAATAACTACATGTATACATATTGAGCCTTTAGTTATGAGTGCTTTCAACTTTATTGATATAGATTCAATATGGTAGTGTGGCAAATGAATAACATCTTTGATAGAGAGATCTCATTTGTCAGTTACTATTCTCTTACCTTAAGTATCACAAAAACCTATGCCACTAGAGAATGTCTTTATGGTTCCAATGAATACACATATGCCTTGTCTTTATGGTTAACATTTCTTTATGTGTAACAAGACATATGCTCAAGACTAATAACCAGATGCCCCTAACCTTCACTTAAGGTTTATACAATATCTTAAGACTTTTATCAATATATATTCAACATAATAACAATTCATTCAAAAATATTTTATTAAATGTAAAAATTGATATCAAAACGTTACTAATTGTAACAAACACGGATGTAAACTTTATTAGTGAAAAAATAAAAATAGCTCCTACTAAATAACAGCATTCCAAGATACTCCTAAGCCCATACTAATGACATGTCGCTCAAACACACAAAGGCGTAGGCCTTTAGTTAGTGGATTTGCAGCTATATCATCTGTAAGAATATAATCTATGCAACGTCACCATTCTGTACCGATTCCTTTATGGTAAAAAACTTGACCTCCACGTGCTTAAACTCCTTGAGACTTCTGTTATTATTAACAAACAACACTGCAAAATTATTGTCACAATATAACTGTATGTACCTATCCACAAAATCAAAAACAGTTAACTCCCTAATAAGGTTCCGGAGCCAAATAGTCTGAGTAACAACTAAAAAGCTTGCTACAAACTCTGCTTGCTTGGTAGAAGAAAATATAGATTTATGTTCTTTTCTATTCTATGATACTGCACCTCTTGCCAACATAAATATATATCATGTCGTCAACTTCATATTATCTTGATAGCATCCGAATACCCTACTAGTTGCAAGTCCGAAACATATTTATAAATTAGCATATAATCTTTTGTCCTCTTTAAGTACCTTAAAATTTTCTTGACAGCAACCCAATGATTGTGTCCTAAATTTGATTGATATTTGCCTAGAAGTCCAATATCTGGTCTAGTGCAAATTTGAGCATACATGATACTTCCAAGCACACTAGCATAAGGTACATCCTTTATTTGAGTTTTCTCAAAATCTGAAGTAAAGCATTGTAAAAGACTCAATTTATCACCTTTAATAACATAAGCATTTCTTGGATTGCCATGCTCCATATTGAATCTTTTTAAAATATGATTAACATATGCCCTCTAAGACAAACCTAATAAACGGCAAGAACGATTCCTAAGGACCTCAATACTAAGAACAAAAGACGCCTCACAAAGGTATTTCATGTCAAAAAATTTCGATGACATTCGCTTTGTCTCATGCAGTAATCCAATGTCACTACTCGCGAGTAAGATATTGTTTACATAAAGTATGATAAAAATATATTTCCTCCCACTAACCTTGCAATATATACATTGATTCTACTTATTCTCAATAAATTCAAATAAGTAACAACACTATGAAACTTTGAATACCATTGTCTAGAAGCTTGTTTGAGGCCATAAATAGACTTTTTCAATCTACATACAAGCTTACTTGAGTTATCTGCCGCAAAACCTTCAGGCTGCACCATATAGACCTCATCATTAAGGTCTTCATTTAGAAAATCAATTTTAACATCCATCTGGTGTAACTCCATATCAAAATGAACTACCAATGCCAAAATCACTCTAACAAAATCTTTAGAAGAAACTGGAGAAAAAATTGCTTCATAATATATTCTGTCTCTTTGAGTGAAATCCTTAGCTAACAATTTGGCTTTGAACTTTTCAATCTTTTCTTTGGAATCCATTTTAGTCTTGTATATCCATTGCAGCTGATAGGCTTACAACTTTCAGGCAATTCAACGAACTCCCAAACACCATTGTGTTTCATAGATTGCATCTTATCTTTCATCGCATCTAGCCATAAATCTTATTGAAGATATGAAATAGCATCTATATAAGTCACTGGATCAACAACATAGCCGATATCATGATCATGCTCTCCTAGGTAGACTACATAGTCTAGTGGTATAGCTGAATGTCTTTCCCTAATCGATCTCCTAAGTAGAGCTATTATAACCTCATTCTAAATTTGAGGGGCTTGAAGAATTTCATCAGGAACTGCCTCAACAACAAGATCCTGAACCATAATAGGCTCAGTTTGTGGTATAAAAGGCTCCATAATCGTCTACACAGGAAGAGACAAGGATTCAATAATCCCCCACCATACTGTCATCTTCAATAGTTTGTGAGCAGCTACCTTTTCAGCTACATCAAATTCCAGAAATTTTGTTATCTGAAATTCCGCAATTCTTGTACCTTTATTAGGGTTATAAAACTGATACCCATTTGAATGATTTGGGTAAGATACGAAGTAACACCGAATAGTTTTGGAATCCAACTTACTAAATGTTGAATTATATAACTCCACTTTTGTAGAACATCCCCAAATTTTAAGATGATTCAAGCTAGGTTACGTCCAGTCCACAACTCAAAAGGAGTCGATGGAACTGTTTTAGTAGGAACGCGATTTAGAATGTAAAGCGCTGTTTTCAAAACTTCACCCCACAGAAAATCAAGTAAATTGATCCTACTAATCATACTTCTCATCATATTCATAAGAGTGCAATTGCACCTTTTGGCCACACCATTTTGTTCAGGACTCCCCGGCATAGTAAATTGAGCTATATCCTAGAATCCTCTAAGTATTTAGCAAACAGCCTTTTAAATTGTCCAACATTACCATGCCTACCAAAATACTCATCATCACAATCAGATTTAACAATCTTTATAACTTTTATTAACTGTTTCTCTACTTCAGTCCAAAAAAACTTGAATTTGTTAAGAGACTCGGACTTTTCTTTAATCAAGTATAGGTATCTATATCGAGAGTAGTCGTTAATGAATGTGATGAAATAAAAAATTTTGCACAAAGTTGCTGTGTATGGTCCACTAATATCAGTATGAATAACCTTCAACAAGTCAGAACTTTGAACTACGATTTTCTTTTTTATCTTAGTCATCTTACCTCTATAATAGTCTACGCAAGTCTCTAGATCACTTTTAAAAGTAGATAGGATGTCGGCCTTTATTAGCTTTTCTACTCTTTCTCTAAAGATGTGACAAAGACGTTTATGTCACAATGCATAAAATTGTTCCTTTAGTAAAGGCCTTTTAGAAACAACATTTTCAACTGAATAAGTGACGTATGTATTGTTGGGAGATAAATACAATCGATACAATCCATTGGATAAATAGCAACACCCAACTTTATTTGAATTTTATTATTATTTATTTGAAAAGAGTATCTACACATATCCAAACAAGACACAAAAATTAAGTTCCGCCTAAAGGAAGGTACGTAAAAAAAAAAAATTAGCATCATCCTAAAACCAAAATCTAAAATCAAAATAACATCTCCCACAAACTCGACGTCAACTTTAATGTTGTTTCGCACAGTGAGCGTTGATTCATCCTAATTTGGCATCCTTCAATTTATGAACCCCTGTATGGTAAACGCAACATGATTAGTTGCACTTTTATCTAGCCACCAAGAACTGGACGAGACTTCAGATAGATTGGATTCACAAACAAATGCCAAAGAATCATTACCTTTAGGCTCACTCTTGATTCTCTTAGACAGCCAAGCTTCATATTTATTGTAGCGTTTCTTTACGTGTCCTCTCTCCCTACAAAAATAGCAAAGAATACCATCCTTCTTAGGACCTAGATTGAGCTTCAGAATTTTCTTTATTGTTGGAAGAACCAACAGTTTCGGAATTGCCCTTATGAGCATAATTTTTTAACCTCTTACCCTTGTCATTACCAAAACTAGAAGTATGAAGGGCAATGTGCCTTTATCTTTCTTCAATTTTTCTTCCTCCGCCACCACCCTTGCAATCAGGTTATTAATTGACTAGGTCTCATCTTGGGAACTATAATTGATCTTGATAATTCCAAAATCATAAGGAAAAGTATTTAGAACTTGATGCGCAATGCAAGTAGTAAGAATAACAACATTGAGACCCTGAAGTTTTGTCTACAAATCTACTATCCTCAAAGCATAATCCCTAACTCCACCAGAATCGTCATACTTCATATTAAATAGTGTTTGCAAGTATGTCCCTATCTCAGCACTAGATGACCCACGGTTTCTACCCAGTAAAGCTTTCATCATCTGTCTAATAGTGTAGTCTGCAGGCAAACCACTTTTCAAATATTTCTGAATGGAACGTTTCATGGACAGCAAGCAAATTCAATTGTTTTTTTCCCAAACAGCAAAATGTGCTTTCTGAGCTTCAGTATTATCGGCAGTAAGATTTTATGGCTTATCGGCAATAAGAGTCATATGACATATGTCATCTCCATAGCAAACAAAAAATATTATCTCTTTCTTAAAGTTTTCAATAGTGACGGAGTTATCGTTTACAGAAAATGTGACTGAAATACAAGCAATATATATAATTAGCATCATGTGTGTATTGTGTAACTTGACATACAAGTATACATCCAAAGAGTTACATGCAAAATCACATAATCACCTTTGAACAGAATACATGACATGGAGTTGTACACTCCCCATGTGACGATGACTATGAGAATATATTCTAACTTTCGTGAATTCATTATCTTTGGGTGTATGAACCACTAGGATCAATCATTTATCTGCCGCACTATCATGTATCCCTCCATGAACTAATACACAATCACCTCCTTTGGAAGTATGACCACGCATTAGATCAGGAGACATATCATCATCATATAAGATCGATATTTTTCAAACCCAATCAAGTGTGCCACTTTAGCGGTCACAACTCAATTGAATCCTTGAAACTCTCTCATACTAGAGATATAAACTTTACTTCCCACATACACTATATACATATGATTTTAACTTTAGTGACAGAGACAATTTATCACTAAAATCACATATCATGCTAATTACATTACTTCATTCATTAATATAAGCTAAACTTTATATATATTATCAATGAATCACACTCTTTATAATATTTATGTGATAACATACGTGTAAACCAATACTTGTATTTCCAAAATCATAGAAAAATACAAAAAAAAAAAAGTATGCAAAAATATACTAAAAATACATGTATTTAGGGTTTTGTATGTATTTTCACATCCATAAAATCATCAAACACGTAAAATAAATACACCACAAGATAGAGCATGACCATATGAGCATTTAGCCGCCAACCACACACCCATCAAAAGCTCCACGTGCCCACACGCGCCGCCTGAGTGTGCGGCACATGAAGCACATGTGCGGGCGTACTTAACCCTGCGATCCGATTCGACCAGTAGCAGTCCAATCGATTCCCAGCTCAACCGTACGGTCTAACCGGTTGACCGGTCCAGTCAACGGTAACCCAGTTCGGGCAGGTCAACAAGTTGGATCTCGAGTCGAGTCTCCGGGTCAAAGGGTCGGGTTAGCGGATCGAGTTGAGTCTCGCGGGTTGTGGTCTGCTAACGTCAGCCCTTGCACATGCAATGCACGCTCTAGCCGCACCCACACGTGAGCGCGCGTGAAGGCGCGTGAGGGCATGTAGGTGCGTGCTCGACACCCATAGGGGTGCATGGCCACACGTGGGGGCACATGGTGCCTCCTCCAGTGGCACACCACCCACGATTTTGCTTGTCTCGTCGAGTTCTTTCTATTTATATAATAAAAATCGGATTTTGCTGCACAAAAGATCACGAAAATAGGGCGAAAATCTATGCGTTCGAGTTTTAGGTTATGACTGTTCTAATACCCTATGTTAAACACTAAAACGCACAATCTCATGATCTCCATAGCTAGAACAAGAACACGTATAATCGAGTAGAAAGATTAACACACCCGTTTTGGAATTCATTGTTCTTGATGCGAGAGCTTAAAAGTGATAATCAAGCACAAGTCTTTCTCCTCTATTGCTCTCTGTATCACTGGCTCAATGAGACGGGCCCCTCACCCTTTAGCGCTAAATAAACGCTTCATTGTGAGGATAATTTTGAGAATTAGGATTAGATGAAAGACTTGAGCACTATTTATAAAGTTTCCAACCAGGTTCTCTCATTACGAGCCAAGTTCAACTCAGCCCACACTAACCAACCCCATATTAAACTATTTAAGAAACCTTCTATCTCACCTTAGACTAACCCTGTAAAACGGTAAATTACAATATCAATTAATGTAGCTCATATTAGAAAAATTCTTACAACATTTCTAGAAGTTAAACTGCAAGTTCTGAAAATTAGCCCAAAGCTAGATAAGTTCAATAAGTTGCAATAGACTAGGGGAGTAGAAACCATAAAGAAAAATTCGACAAGAATTAATTCCTCATGTTAGAACTGAATCATGGGTGACCTGAGAAATTCTTTTGACTCTAGCTTCATAAGCAGACTCAAAGATGAACTGGAAACAACTACGGAAAATCCACAATAAATGACCTTTCCCGAGCATTTAAATGAACCAAATTGTGAGAATAAGGCTAAAAGCCATGAACAAGAAAAATAAACCACTTATACAAAATTCTTATCTTCAGTACCCTGCATTTAAACCTAGATACAGCTCCCACCTGTCCAAATTGACTGTCAATAATCTGTTCAACAAAAAAAAAGTACATCAGATAGCCAAACTAGCCAGAAAACTACCAAAATTGAAACAAATAGGGAGCTAGCATTTGTTGCAGATGCCGTGCTTCCCCAGTCAGAAATGCAATCTAAGAAATTTGGCACTACCTCAGCAAAGGTGGAGATGGAGGCATGACCATATGCATTACAACCTAATGGGCAAATGAAGGCTATAAAGAGGAGAAAACAGAAATTAGTGATGGAAACTAAAAGGAGAGAAGACTCTAAATAGACTAATGTGTCATTATCCAGATAAATCCATTGCCATGAGCTATATTCTCTTATAACCATCTCATGAAAAGAAGGGATAGTGATAGGCAAACTTTCTTTCTCATGAGCCTAATTGCAGTGTTATACACTTATTAGCTAAGCCATTCACTAACTAGGGTTCGTGTGTGTTGTCTCGGCCCTTCTTAATAGCTGGGCTTCACCTCAGCAAAAACATTGAGCTCGGTCATAGAATTCTCAAATAAATTAGACCTGAATCCCATCTCAATTGTCAAAAGGTGGTATATACATGCTTGCTCATCGACAATTAAATGCTTTGACTAGTAAAAACAGATTAGGCGGAGTAAGCAGATTTGGAGGATTACATGCATTGATTTTTAAAGACAAATTTCCTATTCCTATAATGGTTAACGTTATGAGATGTTCTAGAGATTCTCGAGACCAGAGCAGAGCGACGGACGGCCCCCCCTCCACAGCGGCGCCGGCGAGCCCCACGTCGCCACTTGCAGCGAAGACTCTTCGGCCGCCTCCGATTCCGTTTCTTTCCGTCGCCGTGTTTGATCGCGCTCTCAAGGTTGTTGAGACTGCCATTTTGCAGCGAGAGGCGCCTTGGACCCTCTTCAAACCCTCCGAAGCTCTTCCCTGGTTCGGTTCCTTTTTAGGCCGGATATGGAGGAAATCGGTTAGGGTTTCTTCCCGTTTCTGTTGTTGTTCGTATGTTCGGTTGCTAAGATGGCCTCGGCTTCGGCCAAGACCCTTGGTTTAGATGAAGGCCCTAGTGCTTCTGCTCCACGTCCCCATCATCAGGGCCGTTCTTCGGTTGATGGGCTTCTTTTGAACGATAAGGGGCGCACGCCCTCGAACACAAGCTCCCCGACTGCAACTGACGGGTCGTGTTCTGCTCTTCGTCCTGATCGGTTGCGAACGGGAAGTGACAATTGCTCTCTGTCAAATGCTATTGTGAATGAGAACATTGGTGGTGATAACCAAGCCCCTGTTTTGCTGGAGGAACCTACTGTTCCTGCTCGCTCTTTCCGCTTTGATGGACGTAGAGGCAGGAGCAGAGGAAGATCGTCCTCCAAACGCCCCCAGCGAGCCTTCTCAAGGAGCTCGAATCTTCGCTCTTGGGCAAATGTGGCTGTAGCTAAAGTAGCCTCAAAGGGATATGACCTTGATTACTTCCTTCCAACCCGCGTTAGTAACCGACCGGTTGTTCGAATGACAAAGGACGACATCCTAGCTGCAGATCCAAAAATGCAGGAGTGTTTAGTGGGATACTACATAGGTGGGAGGATACCGTTTGTAGTTACTGAAGCAACTTTTAAAAAGGCTTGGGGTACCAACTTGGCGAGAGTTATGGCTAATGGAAAGGGCTTGTTTTTCTTTCATATCCCAGACAGGGAATTTCGAATGAAGGTGCTGGAAGGAGGGCCCATTACCGTCTCCAAAATCCCCTTAGTTCTTCAACAATGGAGACCGGCCTTGGAATTGAGGAAAGATGCTCACCTCTCTGTGCCGGTATGGGTTAGACTCATAAATCTCCCTGCTGCATTCTGGTCTGCACAATCAATAAGCAAAGTTGCTAGTGGTGTCGGGAAACCATTGTATGTCGACTCAAGAACAGAACAAATGCACATGCTTACCTATGCTAGAGTATGTGTAGAGATCACAGCCAACCAACCTCATTGTGAGGGTGTTGAGCTGGTTTATGAAGGCCAATCTTGTATGGTTGATGTGGAATATGAATGGAAACCAACGGCGTGTGCAGGGTGTGGAATATTTGGTCATAAATGCAATGCGGCTAAGGCTAGACCTGTTGCTGTTGACACCTCTCCAGCTACTGTAGCAACTGCTGGTGTTCATAATGTGTCTGATCCTACTGCTTCTCGGCCTCAGGGCCAATCGAGCTCCCAGCACATGAACCTTCGAACTACAGAGACGCATATCAACCCTCTGGTTACTACAAGGCCTCTTCCTGGAAGCCCTTAGGGAGGGGAGAACTCGGCTAAAATACAGAAGACTATAGAAACAGATGCAGTTGATCCTCTGTTCACAGACAAGCCTACTGAAGGCGCTGCTGATGAAGGAAGACTGGTTTTGAGGATGACGGACGATCCATCTAGCATACCACTCCCGGGCGATTCTGAGTGGAAGCAAGTCAAAAGGAAGAAAAAGCCTTTCACAAAAAAAGCTGCCTCCACCAGTTCTGCTCCACCTGGTGAAGGAGGCCAATCGCTGAAGCTAAAAGACTTTGTTTTAAGGAGAGTGAGGGTTGCACCAGTATCTCGTAAGTCTGCTGGTGCGGGTGCGGCACCCTCTAAAGCTGGTCAGGGACCCTCTATATCGGTTAAAGGGAAAGCAACTGCTCCCCAATCGTTAGTGCCTCATTATTCAGATGAGATTGTTAATCCCAGCTTCCAGGAAGAGACAGAAGATGAGGACTTGCTTTCGGTAGACTCCTCCCCACCGAAAGGCCCTCACTCTACTACCCCAGCTGTGACATTGCAGGACAAGCTGCTGCTGCTATGCCCGGACCCTCCTCCTACTGTGGATCCTCCTCCGACGGTGGGTAGGAATAAGGGTTCCAGAAAGAGGTAACCCTCTCCCCCTTCTTCTGTAAATATGTATATAGCTGCCTGGAACGTTAGAGGCCTTATGAATTCCATTACTCGGGCTGAAGTGCGGAAGCTTGTCACCTCTCATAATCTGTGCTTGATTGGGCTCATTGAGACCAAAGTCCCTGAGGATACTTTTGATTCCCTATCCTCCTTTTTGCTGAATGGATGGAAATGGATTGCGAATTATGAACACTCCCCTCGTGGAAGAATATGGGTTGGTTGGAACCCGGACTATATAAATTATGAACTCATTTCGGTTAGTGCTCAAGCTGTGCATGGCCGTGTCAGGATTATCTCGTCTACAAAGATGTGCTGTGTTTCTATTATATATGGTGAACACTCGTTCATTCGCCGTCGCCCACTCTGGGAAGATCTTATTCGGATAAATGCTCTCATGCAAGACACGGCCTGGTTGGTTGCAGGAGATTTTAACGCTATCAAGGATCCATCTGATCGTTTTGGTAGTTCTGACACTTGGATTCCAAATTTTGATGAGTTTGCGAACTGCTTAGCTCAAACTGAATTGGAGGACCTCAGGTACATTGGCCTTAGGTTTACCTGGTCCACCTCTGCAGGTGCAAGTAGGAAAATGAGGAAAATAGATCGTGTTTTGGTTAATACCACTTGGAATATGGAATTCTCCTTCTCCGAGGCCTCTTTCCTAAACCGGGTATCTCTGACCACTCCCCAATGGTAGTCAGAGTCATTGACCCGATTCGTAGGAGGAGGCCTTTCAAGTATTTTGATTTCTGGGCTCAGCACCCTGACTTCTTCCTCATTGTGCAGCAGGTATGGGATAGTCCGGTTCAAGGCTTTGCTATGTTTAGGCTTGTTTCTAAACTCAAAACTCTGAAGAGCCGGCTTAAACTCTTAAATAGAGATACGTATTCAAACATTTCAGTAAGAACAGAGCAAGCAAGGGAAGCTCTTCGCTCTGCTCAGCTTGATCTACTTCTCAACCCTAATGATTCTGACCTCGCCAATTCTGAGAAGATTTGCCGCAAGCTTTTTGTTAACTTGTGTAGAGATGAAGAATCCTTCTATAGGCAAAAATCAAGAATCCGTTGGCTCAAGGAAGGGGACCAAAATACAGAGTTTTTTCATCATTCTGTCAAGAGGAGACAACTTACAAACAGAATCCTTACGGTGAAGAATTCCTCGGGCGCTTTTATCGATGACCCTGAGGCGGTTCCCCAAGTCTTTGTTACGTTTTTTGCTGATCTGCTTTCTCCTCACTCTGGATTGTCCAAGCCTTCCTTGCAAGAGTTAAGAAAGTTCATTCACAATCCCATGTCGGTGGACCAGGCCGGTGACCTGACCAGACCAGTGCTAGTCCCTAAAATTCGAGAAACAGTTTTTCCCTAGCGAAGGGGAAAGCGCCGGGTCCTGATGGATTCACTGCCGAATTCTTCAAGAGATGTTGGGATACTGTTGGCCCGCTCCTAACAGAGGCAGTGCAGGAATTCTTCACATCGGGTTGTCTCGCTCGAGAGGTGAATAATACCATCCTTGCCTTAGTTCCAAAGGTCCCTAATGCTTGTGATGTCTCGGATTTTCGCCCTATTGCATGTTGCAACACCATTTATAAAATTATTACAAAGATCTTAGCCAATCGCCTAGCTGCTGTCCTCGGGAACTTAGTTGACTACTCTCAAAATGCCTTTGTCAAAGGGAGGAGGATTAGAGATAACATTCTTTTGGCTCAAGAATTATTTGCTGGGTTTCATTTGGAACCTCACCTCCCCAAATGTGCGATAAAAGTGGATTTCCAAAAGGCTTATGATACTATCGACTGGGATTTTCTTCAATTAACACTTACGGCATTTGGCTTCCCTCATGTTTTTGTTCGGTTGATTATGACTTGTGTTCGGACTCCCAAGTACTCCATTTCAATCAACGGAGAGCTTCATGGTTTCTTTGCCGGAGGGAGAGGACTACGATAAGGAGATCCTATGTCCCCTTATCTGTTCACGCTTGTGATGGAGGTATTCTCTGGAATTCTAATCTCCCAGACTTCTCTTAAGGAATTCAATCCCTATTGGAGGTGCAAGGCAACTCGGCTGACTCACCTTTTTTTCATGGATGACGTCTTCCTTTTTTGCCGGGCTAATTGGGCGTCTATCACCTTAATGAAAAAGGGCCTTGATAAATTCTCTTCATGGAGTGGCTTAATCCCGAATAGAAACAAGAGCGAAATCTTTATGTCGGGAGGATCTCCTTCTCTTCGCAATTATATTCAAATGGCCTTTGGATTCCAAGAAGGTACCTTGCCTGTGCGATACCTCGGGGTTCCCATCATCTCTTCTAGACTTCGGAAAGTTCATTGTATTGCTCTAATTGATCGGATCACTGCTAGGGCTCGATCTTGGACTCAAAGATTTCTATCATATCTTTGGAAGACCGCAGCTCATCGGTCGAGTCCTCCATTCCATTCAATCATATTGGTCGAGTGTGTTTACCTTACCGGCGTCGGTTCTGATTAGTATTGAAACAATCTTGAGACAATTCTTATGGAAAGGATCCGCACTTGGTAGAGGTGGGGCTAAGGTTGCGTGGGATGACATATGCCTCCCAAAAAATGAAGGTGGGCTCGGCATAAGGAATTTGAAAGACTGCAATAGAGCGGCCATGCTTAAGTACATATGGATCCTTTTCACCGACAAAGAATCGTTGTGGTGTCGATGGATCCATTCTAATTTCTTAAAAAAGGACAATTTCTGGATCGCCTCGACACCTTCTATGTGTTCTTGGGGCTGGAAAAAAATATTGCAATTAAGAACAGAGTTTAGGTCCTGCTTCGCTTGGAAGATTGGTAATGGATCTTTGGTTTCTTTATGGCATGATCAATGGCTCGCTGATGGCCCCCTTGATCTTTTATTTCCGAGATCCATCATTGAATTGTCGGGTCTCCCTAAGCATGCTGTTGTTGCAGATTTATTCTCCCCCTCGGTCATTCATTTAAGAGTTCAATTGAGAGCTACGGCTTCTCTGTCCCAGATCAGACTGATGCACCGGATTGTTTCACCTGGAATCATCACCCATCCGGATCCTTTTCTGTTGCCTCTGCATGGGATTTCATTAGAACAAAGAAGGAAAGGGTTTCTTGGGACTCCTTTATTTGGAACTCTGATATTGTCCCTAGAAATCAATTTAACTTGTGGTTGATTACCAAGAACAGATTACCCACCCAAGAAGTCCTAATCCATTCTGGCAGAATCGTCTCGGGTACTTGCGCATACTGTAATGTTATTCCGGACTCTATTGATCACTTGTTCTTCAACTGTCGTATCTCGGCCACGCTTGCTTATTTTTGGGCGACGAGATGCAATTTACCTTGGAAATCGAGGCCATGGATGGACAACCTTGCTTGGGCGATCAAGTTGCTCTCCGGTAAGGATTTCTACCATCGGATTGTGCGGTTCTCTTTCGGTGGCCTTTGTTATTTGATTTGGCAGAAAAGGAATGATATTATTTTCCATGGGGAAGCACTGTTCGTCCCTGCTTTGAAGAACCACCTTTTGAAGTTAGTCAAAGATAAAGCGACTACGTTCACAAGTGTCCCGGACACTCCGAGAAATAGGCGTCTCCAAAGAAGCTGGGATCTTGATCCCTCCATCTTTACGGATCGGCTCGGGCTTTAGTCTCCCCACTTCTTCTCTCGCTCTGCTACAAGCTTCATCTTCTCTCCGTTTCTTCGTTTCGAATGATTGGCGGAGGTCTGGTGGTTGTAGTTGTTTTTGTGTTGTAACTGTGGTTCTTCTCCTTTTGGTTTGCTTGCCTTTGGCTTTTTTCTTGGCTCCCTTCCACTCTTCGTTGCTCCTTAGAGTGTAAGCCTTTGGCGCCGTCTTTTGTATTTTGTCCAAAGCTATATTATTCTTTACCTTTACCAAAAAAAAAACGTTATGAGATGTTCAAGTGTTCTTTAAACTGGACAGATCTAGTGTTTTATCAACGTCGAATTCATTTGACAATTCTACAATTCAGCTTTAACTGAGATATACCAAAAACAGTATTTTCCGACAACTTGACGATAGAGACAGGATCGTTGTCCAATTCATTTAGGGATTCCGTTACCGAGTCCGGTGTCTCGGGTTGAGGTGAACCTCAAAGCTACGAACGAAGCCCAGGACAACTCACACAAAGTGAAGCCTACCTCTTAAAATTGCCAACCGAGAAGTTGCGCACAGCGTGGCAACAAGGCACTCGAGGAATCAGGTCATGCTTAGTCCGGTTATCTCCATTTTACGACTTCAATATAAGAGCATATCATCATGATCCAAGCATTCAAATCATCGTTCAGCCTAAATATGTAAAATCCATCTCTTGTTATTGTCTTTAAAGTAATGTGGTAAAGGTCAATGAAATTTCTGATGTAGTGCTAATGTGACCGTCCAATTGACACTGTCTAATCACTAATTGTTGCGAAGAACAAGCAACCAAACAATAAAATAAACTGAACAAGAAAATATATCAAATACCAAATTTACATGGTTTAGTCAATGTGACATACTTTATGAGAAAAACAGCGAGATGCGGACCCTAGAGTGCCATAACTTGGTAGAAAGGGATATTTAAGTGCCATAACTTACGAAATGTATACTTAAGTGCCAAAATCGAAGTAAAATGGATCACTTAAGTGCCAATCCGGCCAAAACGCTGACGTATCAATTTTCTGGCGAAACAAGTGCAAAACGGCATCGTTTTGGTGCTAACGTGGTAAAAATTTAATATAAAAATTAATTTAATTTAATTTAAAACTAAATTTATTTAAAATATTTAAAAATAAATTTTAAAATTTTAAAAATTTTAAAAAAAAAAGCTCGGCGACCCCTAGGTGACCCTCCCCCACCTTCCAGGCGACTCGCGGGAGGCGGCGACGGCGAGGGCTCGCCCTCAACCGCCGGCTACCTTCCTCCTCCTCTCTTTTTTTTTAATAAATATAAATTATAATATTTTTTAAAATTTAATTTAATTAATTTTTATATTATATTAAAATTCAAATTATGCCAAAACGACATCGTTTTGGTCAATTTAAGAGCTTTATTTTGGCCAACACCCGAAACGACGTCGTTTTTGGTGAATTAGAGCGACTCGGCTCTCCGGCCAAGCCACTTTGGCAAGAAATATTAATATTTAATTGTCAAGTATGATTTCCGAACTCAAGTGTCCCACTTTTCTTAAAATATGGCACTTAAGTGTACCTTTCGTAAGTTATGGCACTTAAGTGTCCCTTTGTGCCAAGTTATGACACTTGAAGAAATCTTTTGCCGAAAAACAGCACATGATTCCACTATATATCATGTGATGTATCGAAGATTATAGTTACACTTAGTCACTCAATTACTCTCAATATTTCATAACTCCTAGTTAATCCCATAACTCACATAATATTTAACCCTCACAATTTCTCGTAAAAAAAAAAAAAAATCTCAATATCACGAAGGAATCTTATAATATTACCACAAAACCTAATGGCTTTAAGATACTTGCAATTTCTTCGAGATGTAATTCACGTGTAATTCACCCATCATGGCTAAGATTGTCACCTAGAGGGGGTGAATAGGTGATATTGTGGAAATTAAAGGAATTTAAACTAATATTGCAAAGATATGACTTTTGATGACAGAGAGTGTAATGGTCAGATCTTACCAGTGTGCAATTCTATTGCATTTAAAAATAAAGAGAGTAAGGGATAGAGAATTACATACAAAAGATTATAGTGGTTTGGCTTTTGCAAATCTATGTCCACTCTCTCACGCTGACAGCCTATTGGCTAGATTCTACTATTAAGAACCAATTAGAGGATACAAAATCTAAGCAATGAATACCCAAGCTCGTGTGAATAACTCCTCACACACTCTCAACCTCTAAATGATTACACAATGTTGCTCACATAGACGAATGTATTTGATCGGAAAACACTTTCTAGACTTTGGAATTAAAAGCTTTGATTCTCTCGTATATTGTTTTTCCTTTTAGTTTTGAGACCTCCTTTTATAATCCTTGCTATCTAAACTAATCGTTGGATAGATCTCCCAGAGGATTATCCAGCCAATCTACTTATTGGCTTGGGTCTTGCTTAGAAAATCTTATCGTTTCAAGGATGCCGAGAATAAAGCTTCTTGTAGATTCTATTGCCCATACAACAAGTTAAGTTTCCATAAGTTGAGTGCTTCAACTTGGAAGATGTTTTGCCTCAAGTTTAACGTTCTAGGAAATCCAAATCTTCGAGAGATACCTTCATTTGGAACTCCTTATATATAAGGCAAGAAATCCAAACAATCGCCACTAGCCATTCCACGATAATATTATCTCCTTCCTAGCCGTTTGACAGAACATATAATGAAGGAAATAATTAATCCATGACTTTGGTTCTAATTGATATCATCTAATCATATCCCACTAAACTTTCCACCAGAAAAATACTTATTATCAAAATCAAAATCTTTACTTCGGATAAGTTCTATCAATCTTCAAAATCAATTTGGGAAATTTCCTCAACAAAATCAACCAAAAATCCACCTCTTAATATAAAGTTCCAAATTCGCAAGTTGGCTGAACATCCCAAGCAGGAAATCTCTTATGTGAATTCAGACTTTTGCTAACGGGCTCAAACTGGAGATATTTTCTAATAATTTCCATATGGCTCAATGTTTGAGTCGAGTCACACTTGTTTCATTGAAATCAAGCTTCACTACTAGTCTCTTTTAGCCCTGCACTTCACTATAACCATGAATCTTATCGGAACACCAACTATAACTACAACTTTAACCACTCCATAAAAATCTCATCTATCATAGATAAAGCAAAACCACTATTACATCCATATCTATAAAGATATCAAAAATACGCATTATCAAACTCAGCAATTTAGCTCTATAGCCTCTACTACTTTATATGCACTATTTTTGCTAATCACCATGTAAGTACCGGCTACCTTAAGAATTTTTTGTTGCAACTTCATCTTGTGTCGAACACTATTAAGATCCAAATAAACATTGTGACATTCTTGAATTAACTCACTTGAGGTATTGTTTGCTTTGGCCTATCCCATGCCAAGCTTGACAATTTTATACTTTGGTGTACAAGTAGACACTTTTCCAACAAGTCACCTATCCTAGTAGTGCTCTAATTTAGTCTCGATTAACTTTGGAGTTCCATTGTAAAGCTTGCCGTTACGTCAAAAAGAACCTCCTTGAGTTAATTTCAGTTTTCACATATATATTTTAGAATCACTCTCCCCCTATTCGGTGCACGGTTCGATTCATTCATGCCATTTTCGCCATTCTAGAAGCCTATCAAAAGCCATTCCTTATCCAGGCCCTCTTTAGCCCTCGTGACCACTCCCTATCCTCATCCGTCCAGGGTCGTCACGAGCCCACCAACTTGTGTGTGGTTCATCCCCAAACCATACATCCACTAGAGAGGGTTCCACTCTAATACCATATTGTGACATCCTTGAACTAACTCACTCGAGGTATTGTCCGCTTTGGCTTGTTCCATGCCAAGCCTTATGGTTTTATCTTTTGCCATATAGGCATACACTTTCCCAAGAGGTTACCCATCTTGATAGTGCTCTAGCCTAGGCTCACTTAACTTTAAAGTTCCAAAGTAAAACTTATTATTACATCAAAAGGCGCCTCCGTGAGTTAATTTCAGTTTTTACATATATATTCTAGAATCGCTCTCCCCTATTAACTACACAATTCAATTTATTCTTGCCCCCTTCGCCATCCTAGAAGCCTACCAAAAGCTATTCCTTGTCTAGGCCCTCTCTGGTCTCAACGATCACTTCCTACCCTCGTTGGACCAGGTCATTACAAACATTGCCACAATTATTCATATCCACAAGTATTGGAGATTCGTCCAATGTAACTCCTCTATTGACAATTGATGAATTTAACTTTGGACACCATAAACAATAGCCCCGCTCACCTATAACTTAGAATATTCATTTTCTTGCCCTCCCATTGAGTTTACCATCACCTACTTAAGCATAAAACGGGCAATCAAATATTCTAAGAACATGATAATTAATAGTGTTACTTGACCACATTTTTTCCGGAATCAAACATTCGAGCGCAACCAATCATATTCAACAATTTAAACTCTTAAATGGACGCATTCAATGCCTATTACTATCTCCCTTAAAGCTCATACAAGTTAATGTGCTTTGTTCCTTTCATTATCATCAAGGTATCTCAAACAATCTTGAGAACTCCACCTCTTAAAGTAACCTAACATCTAGTGGAATTCAAAGCATTCATGGAAATTGTGTTCTTCTTCAATTCTAGAACATGTTTCTAGTCAATGTCCTCACAATATCATCATATATTATGATTCTAATATCTATCAAACTCACAACATTGCACTAAACTTTGTTCCCAAACTGTGCTATACCACTATTTATGCATTGATAAGTAGTAAATCAGTTCCTATTGTGGTAAAACATGAAATGAACAACCAAATTCATAATCTATCCATCAAACAACGAACCCTTAGTATAAATAAAACATAACCATCATCTATGAAACATGAACACATTGCTAGAGCTTCCATGTCGTGTCTGACATGTGTCGACGTGTCTGACACGCTTGGACATGCGGTCAACACATGTCCAATTTTCCGACACGTGGTCAACTTTTCTCGACACATTCCGACATGTGTGTCTAAGAGAGAAGATCGTTGAAGAAGACAATGGAGGGTGGAGGCGAGGGTGAGGGAGCGGAGGCAACGCCGCAAGCAACAGCGAGGCCATGACAGCGAGGGAGGGCCGAAGGAAAAGCAAAGACCGAGGCGATCCAAAGGGCCGTGACTATGATGCTACGATGGAAGGCTGGCAGCAAGGCTATGGCTGTGAAGGAGGAACGGTTGGAGGCGAGCAATTACGATGAGGCAATCGAGAGAGAGCAGAGAGGATTTATGTTTAGGGTTTTAGTTTAATTTTCAAAAAGGAAATGACATGTGATAAGGGGGAAAGAAACCGGGGTGGAGAGGGGACTTGGGAGGGTTGGGGGAAGAGAAACAGGGAAATGACAAGTGATGGGGTTAGAAACAAGGGAAAGAAACTAAGGGGGTTGGGTTGGGTTGGGGTGGGGTGGGGTGGGGGAGAGAGAAATGAGGGAAATGACAGGTGATGGGGGAGAAACGAGGGAAAGAAAACCAGGGGTTTGGGATGGCGTGGGGTGGGGGAGAGAGAAACGAGGGAAATGATAGGTGATGGGGAGAAACTAGCGAAAGAAACCAAGGGGGGTGGGATGGGGTGGGGGAGAGAGAATCGGGAAATGATAGGTGATGGGGGGGGAGAAACTAGGGAAAGAAACGGAGGGGGAGGGGTTGGGGTGGGGGACAGAGAAACGAGGGAAATGATAGGTGATGGGGGAGAAACTAGGGAAAGAAACGAGGGGGAGGGGTTGGGGTGGGGGACAGAGAAAAACAAGGGAGGGAAATAATTTTTGGACAACAAGGCTATTTTTTTAGAAAATAAATAAATGGGCTAAAAAGTTGTTTCAAAAAATAAAAATACTGAATGTTAAATAAAGATAAATTTTGATAATTATAGAATATCATAGATTTATTTAAATAAGTTGAATTCTAATCTTTTGTCAATCATTAGTTTCATCGATAATTTTTGTTAAAGTTATAAACATGTTCCCAAATATGGGTACGGATTAATTATGAATATGTCTTTCAAATTTTCTATGAATAGATTTATTAATATTATTAGTGTAAATTCATTGTAAGCTATTTTATTATTTTTTATTTATTTGTGAATTTGAATCAAATTAATTAAAAATAAAAATATTCATTTAATATATAACGTGTCCTAACGTGTCGGAATTCTTTATTATTGAGAAATGATGTGTCGAGTCTTGTGTCCATGTCGCGTGTTGGTGCTACTTAAACCATCATTACCAAGACACTATCAAATATTACAGCAATACCTTCAGTAAACTCAACTCTAATTTTCTTACCTTTATTAGTCTTTGATTTAAGGCAATTCATTTGAAGATGCCTCGACCTCTTGTTACAATTCTAATAAACATCACCACCAGTTCTAGACTCGCTACGTCTATTCAGGCTTGCAATACTCTTTCTAGCATGGGCACTAGTTCTTCCTCTATCTTTATCTATCAAACCAGCATATATGGGTTTATCATATTCTAATGGATGTCTTCACTTAGAATCAAATCACAAATCTCATCAAACGTCGAAGCTATTTGACCCAAATGAATTATTGATAGCAGCTATAGTAGCATTCCAACTATCGGACAATGAAAATAATAGATCAAAGCACATAACTTACTATCAAAATCAATCTCAATCAAACTCCATTAACTCATGAGTTTATTGAATTCATTGATATATTCAACAACCAACACACCTTTGTTGTATCATGTAGACCTTGTTGATTGCAAATGACTTCTCATAGATGTTCGATGAGGCATTCATTAGTCCCGCAGAATTCTTCTTTTTTAAGATGTTAAACGCAACAATACGAGCTAACGTTAACTAAAGCACCCACACTTGTCTATCTAGCAAATCTCAATTGGGTTGCTTCATCGAATCAAATTTCTTTCACGGACATGGGTAAGATCATATTTCTCTAGTAAAATAATCCTTAGTGTGCATCTTTCAAAATCAAAATCATTCCCAATGGTACTATCAATTTCTCACTTTTCCTTCTTCTATTACCATGATTCGCTTTAACTTAGCCAATCCTAGCTTCGATAACAATTGTTGTGAAACAAACAAAAGATTGAACAATAAAATAAACTAAATTGAATAAATTGATTATTGGATTTATATGGTTTGGTTGGTGTGACCTACTTCTTGGGTAGAGCAATAAGTATTCCACTATACATCAAACGATAAGCAAAGATTATAACCGCATTCGAATAACTCAAACACAACACTCTCAATGTATTTCAGCCCCCAATTACTAGCCTTAACCGACACATTATCTAGCCCTCATAACTCTCGCGTAACAATCTCTCAATTCACAAAGTAACTTACAAGTCTTGCCACAAGAGTGGTTGGTTTTAAAGTACTTGCAATTTATTCAGGATGTAATTCACATGCATGTCACACAATTGATTGTTATGGTCGAAAGCTGCACTGCTCGGTTATGAGCAAAAACAAACAAAAATCTATAGCCGAATCAAACTAGGAATACAATTCTAATTAGGAAAATTCCTTCTTTTGTTCCACAGCTTGGTCCAATTTGGATTTTCTTTTTAATTTCCAAATTCGGATGTCCATGGGATAAATGCCAGACATCTCAGATAGGAAATCTCCTCGAGACATTTTAAACACTAATCTCTTTTTCTTTTGGGCGTGGATTAAAGAGTTGGGCTACCAGATCGTTGTCCTTTAAGCAAATGAGTTCGTAACATGTAATGGATTACTTTCTGCCTTTCTTGACGAGCATAAAGATCGGTTTCCATTCTGGCCAGCACAATGAGATGCAGATGCAAAACTAGAACGTTTGCATTTCCAATCAGGAACAATAAAGTTGGTCTACCGTGGATTGTTGTTCCATGTTGGAACTCTTCTAGTTTGGACTCTTGCTGGTCTAATATAGTCCATAATGTTGTTCCAGATCAGTAACAATCCATCCCTATAATCATATACCAATACACTAAAATTGAAGCACACCTCAGTTCTCTGATCAAGAGACACGCAGAAAGTGCAAGGCTTTGCTGCGCGTCTTGATAATCTACAGAAAATCCAGGCCCACTGGCTTTTGTACCATGTTCACAGCATCAGAAGCCGACTCCAATGGATTATTCTCATCCCTTCGGTTGATCTCTATCAGCTTCCTTGCGTACCTGTCCCAGAACGACCTTGAAGAAGTCAATTTACCTGCCGCGGCATCCTTGTTGTCTCTCAGCTTAGCCTCCTCCTTCAACTTCTTATGACGGCGCCACTCAGATTGAATGAAGCACGCAGCCCATGTGCGCCACTGGTGTGAGTAGAACCTGAACTTGTGCCTCATTTCTTTGCTGTGTAGCCTTCTAAATTGCAATGCCACGAACTTTAAGTCATTGGCCGCGAGAGAGAATGCTTCCACTTCTTTCAACGCCTTGACTGTGCGCGTGGATGTGGGTAAGATCACGCCTTGACTCGGGTCCAGGGCCCATGTTAGCAGTTCTTCACCACAGAAGTCGCCGGGGCCCAGACGAACGGAGTTGAAGAATCCTGTGCGGCTGTCGTTGGTTGTCCAGGATTCCAGGTGGCCCCGGATTATGAAGAACATATCTTCAGTTAGATCGCCTTCACGTACTAAGTACATGTTTTGCGTGCACAAGACAGGTTTCAGCCTTTCGCATATTGCATCCAGGGTCCTCTCATCCATTTGATTGAATAGCGGCACCTGTTTAA
This sequence comes from Eucalyptus marginata, assembly GCA_014182565.1. Lineage (NCBI taxonomy): Eukaryota > Viridiplantae > Streptophyta > Magnoliopsida > Myrtales > Myrtaceae > Eucalyptus > Eucalyptus marginata. The sequence continues at coordinate 8,822,439 of CM024594.1, read as the reverse complement.
TTCAGTTTTAGATAAAGAAGAGTCAATTCTCAAGGAGAAAAAAAAATCCCTGCACTCTTCCAAATCTTCTAACAAGATAATTTTCACTTGTAACTTTGTATGATTACATGGAATATACCGAACTTCATAGCTTGGAAAAGAAACAAAGAAATTAGCTGATTGCTCATATCAGATGCTACAATGCAACAACCTAATTAACTACCGATATGCCTTCATTGTTTTCAATTGGCTACAGTAGAACAAACAATCAGAAATTCCTTCGAGAGGGCATCTGATGATCAACTGGCTCTTATAGTCACACACTTGTCGTTGATCATATGTGTAGTCATAGTCACACCCATATTCAAACCTCTTTATCAACTATAGTTATCCATGAAACACAAGTCCTCTTAACAGACTTTTCCTTTGTGCACGCCAAATTCCAAGCCAGTTGTTGGGGCCCTGGTGGATGTAAATGTCCTCTTGGTATATCTTCAACGAGCCTTTTAAGGATCAAACTACAGAAAGCTCTTCACAACAGGGCAGATAAACGGCAGAAATGATTAGCGTGCTTACATGTCGAACTAGGTCAAAGCAAAGATGCCGCTTGATCTCTCTATGTAGGTCCATTGGAAGGTCTCTGAGAAGGGCTTCTTCATCAACACCTCGCATTGCTGCCCACTTATACTGGTCATACATCCGAACAAATGTCTCAGCTTTGGCGGTAGATGTCTATGATGCATCCATCGCTCTGTATCTGTCCTCTGGATCATCCATTGGTCTATCCGAATGGTCGTGGAGTGGAGGTATCGCTGGCAATTAAAGGTAAAAGCATATTTTATCAAGATCATAGATTATGGTATGATAAGATCACTGAGTATTCTTGATTCTTAGAAATCAGGAACTTCACAAACCGTGTGAAAACAATACTGTTGTTGATCTATCATTGCTAGTGATGAAGGCAGTATCATTGAAATAAGAAAGGCATGGAATGAACCCTCTTAACAAATTGCTTTCCGGGAATAGAAAACATTGAGCTCAAGATGCTTTGATTTGATTTCAGAGGTAAAATACAGTTAGATAAATGGAAGCTGCCAGAAACTACTTATGATGTTGCTTATTAAGATAAAAACAAACAAGGGAAAGACATAAAGACTGTTGATAGAGCTTACTTGCATATTGCCAATGAGGAGTGCAAACAAAAGTAGTCCATGAGTGGCCAAGATGTTTACAAAGAGTAGTTCACCGACGTAAGTGCTCGGTGTAAGGTTCTGCCCTATATCACTGTTCACATGGATCAGAACAGGGCCTTGTCAGTGATGAAAGACAACCATTCAATCTCATATGTTGGTGCTGACCGTAGGATTTACACTTACTGCAAATGCATGCTTTTTACTTCTTTTTTGTCAATGAAAACATAAAGTTGAAAGGTATCAACCTTTAGTCCCACATTTTCGCAGGAATCACAGGCATGGAGCATCTCAAATATGCACTAAATATAGGACACAATCAATTTCTTGAAGCTAAGTTCATGTGTAAATTGTCACACACCGACCAACTGGTTCATGATGAACACTCGTATCAGTATGGATGCCATGTGCATACCTCAAGTTGTTCAGACCCCACCAGTAACCGTAGAAGTACTTGCTGAAGAACTCGCAGCTTGCGAATGTGCTGCCCAGAGAAATATTGTATATACCCCATTGAACAGGGGCATTAGCGCTACTTGGCTCACACAGAGTTGTCGCATTGGTTGAACCCAGCCAGCTGGACCTACCGGGGTTGTGAACATGGTGACAGTCGAAGAAATCGTACCGGCACAAAGGTTCTTGTTCACAGATGATTCCCCAGCAAGACTCTAGTCTCTGAACAAAAGTGAGGTACCAGCAAGCTCCTGCAACCTGTCAGATCGCTCTTTCGTGCAGCACAATCAGGATGGAGATTACAAGTAGAAAAAGAGCAGGTGCTGTTTTTCTAATGAATTCAATTGAAAAAAAAAAGAGGTTTTACTGAGATTTACATGCGCGTACAACATGTAGATCAACAAGTTGTATGCAGCCCCAGCCCATGCTTTCTGTGTTAGCGCACCGCTAGCATTAATAATTTCCAACCGCAGTGGCAGTAGAAGAAAAATCCTCGGCACTTGCTGGATGAAGATGATGAAGAGGAGCACGTTTTTCGTTTGTATCGTGACTGAACCCCCGAGATTAGGAATTATAGCCCAAAATAACACCTAGAATCAAAATTCTACAACAATTCAATGCAAACTATTACTTCATGGTAACCGCTGTACTTTAACATATTGATAGTACCTGAGGAAGAGGAATAGCTGCAAAAAGGTCGATGAAGAAGCCTCTGGACAAGTATCTCAACGCCATCTTTTTTGAGTCTATGACCAGTTCTCCTCTCCCAAACACCCGAGAAGAAGGTGCGACATAAGCTGTCTTAAACCGAACAATAATCTGAGCTGCGTAAAAGGCATCAAGCACCGATCTTATAGTCGTTAGGATGACCTTGGCCCTAAAATCGTCTTCCATGCACATATTGTTGCCGTTGAGCGATGGCACCAGAAGGAAAAGCGGGTCAACAAACAGAGAGACCACGCAAGCCATTAAGAAGATCCTGTTCCATCTATGAATGGTTTGGCCCCTTGGATCAAAGATGTAATTCTTCACGCTCTCATAGTCCTCCGAGAATACTCTGTACAGGACTTTGGATCTCAAGGATCCTCCGATCCTGTGGTTGGTATTCTTCAATGTTGAGCTTAGGATCGGGACATCCTCAGTCGATGTCCGGCCAGTCAATCCATCTTTCTTCATTCTTTGGAGTTCTGCCGGGAGGGATTCATCCGCTACTCTGTATTTTCACTTCAGCGTGAGCAATCGCTTCCAAACATGAAAATTCACGTTCCACACGCACAACAAGCAGGCAATGTCCATCAATGCTTGGAGGCATATGACAGAGAAAAACCTCAGGATTGCGCGACCATACGTCAGCAAATACCATGGAAAAACATGAAGCACGGACTATCAACCACGACCAGATCTTCGCACACGGGCAAGTGTTAAGCATTTCCAGAATTCAGGGAGAGAGATTACCGTCCGGACCTCGACCTTCTGCTCGCGCTGCAACAACCCACTGATGACATGATTGTGTTGTGGGATATGCAGAGCCGCAAGCAGCAACTTCAGGCGCTGAACCAACACGAGATTCGACTCCAGCTGCAGTCGAGGCTGCAAGAGTGACGATCATAGCTATAACGATAAGAACAAAATGTATTGATATTGTTTCATGATCATGGCTTGCTTGCTTCGGCGGGAATTGACAGCGCAAGCAATGGAAAAAGTAAAAAGCCCTTCCGCGAGCTCTCGTCAGCTTGATGAACCGTCCAGGCTCTCATTGCCCAGAAAGTAAAAGTCAAACGTGCGCCGGCGTTGGCAGAACGAATGTTATCCGTCCCGCATGCACCCCGCCATGGTATTTTTTATTTCACCTTGAATCTTGAAAAGCGGCCCCTTTTTTATTAGCATGATAGAACTCGGTCCACGAAAAATTCTGCAATTTGATTCAATTTGTTTCGTAACGAATGATTTGAAAAATATTTTTCTTAAAAATAATCGATTGTATCATTTACTAAATTTATAAACAAAAAAAATTCATTATCCTTAAAAATAATTAAATATAAATTGTTGCTGATAAGAAAAATATTTTTTATGAATTAATCATTTAAAGCAATACAAGTTATTATTTTAAAAAATATATTTTTCAAAACTATCATTTTTCACGAAACAGCCTAAATTCATCCAACCTTAAGCTAGTGTACCATATGATTTTGAGAATCCAGACCTATATCGTGCATTTAATATACACATAAAAATCGGGTTTTTAAATATTAGGGCCTTGAAGACTAAAAATTTAGCTTAATATTCTCTTTCTATCCGACGGTATTTCTTTATTTCTTTTCCTTATACGCTTTTTCTTTGTACGAAATTTCGAAATCTGTCATGCGTGTGGGGCCTAAAAGAATTGTTCCAACCTGAACTAGCAAAAAAAAAATTAAAGAAGAGGAAGAAAGAAATATAATAATCTCAAACATCGAATCAAAACATGAAAGTTTCTATTAACCAGTCGAAGCGGCAAGTTAAGGCTGATGTGGCTGCCTTGTAATAATTCGATCCCTTTGAGCGGCTGCACCGTACCTTTATCACCATGATGTTATATTCTTGGGAAAAAAATAATTCGAAGCATTAAAAAGAATAAAGATTTTGATTCATCAAGTGTCATTCCAAAACTATATGTTAAAAAAATAACTGAGTGCATTTGGTAGGCTCTTCTTCGATTGAGCCGTTGGTTCTTCACTATTTTCTTTTTTTTAAATTCCTTTGTTAAATTTCAGTCAAGAGAAAAGAGAAAAATAATATGAATCGAGACGAGCATGAAAAACCGGCTGAATAAGACTATTTTTAATTATAGCATATCTATCTCTCCCGACATGCGCATTTGCAAAATTATTATCTAAGTGTCGAATTTCAAAATTTAATATGTTATACCATGCGTGGGTTAACTTTCCATTAGTACCTATCTTAAAATGCTCTCTAAGCTAGATGTGCCTAATATCTTGTTTGTTTAGAATTTAAGTTTAAATAGGAATTGCTTTTTTTATATATTTTCCGTCAAAATCTCCAAAAAGAATTATGTAAAAAAAAAAAAAAAAAACATTATGCATGGACCTAGATGTTACCATTTGCATATTGTGAAAGTTTCAATTGTTTTTTTTTTTTTTTATACTCAGGAACCGCCATACAATCTGATCGGCGGCCGTGCAACGTAAACTTAAAAAGCGACGCTAAGATGGGGCCTACCATCACGACGCCACACTTAAGTCCACTAATGAATGGACCTCCCCTTTTCAAGGGATTATCTCGGAGAAAGGATTAATGGCTGTACAACGTAAACCTGAAGTGACGCTAGCGCAGGACTCCACCATCACGACGTCACACTTAAGTCCACTAATGAATGCGCAGTATGCGAACCTGGAGGTTCGAACTCTCGCCCTACCATAAAGAGGGTCTGAGCGCATACCAACGCAGTCATTGAATGGAGTGGTATGAAAGTTTCAATTGTTTAGGATTTAAAAAATTGTTTTTTTTTTTTTTTTTGGTAAAAGGTGAGAAGGATTTAAAAATTGTTAATACCCCGCCCAAACAGTGCACACGTGTGTAACAAGTTTATCTCAAACTAATTTTTTAACTATGAAAAATCTCAAACTAATACACTTATAACAAATTTACCCCAACTAACCATAAAAAATCACAAACTAGTATGCTTGTGACAAATTTACTCCAAGCTAATTTATTTGACCGCCAAAAACCATAAACTGATACATTTGTGACAAATATACTCTCCGTTAAATTGGATTAATATCACAAAAATTTACATAATTTGTATAAGTAAGGCAAACGGAGAGTAAAATCCCAAACCGATACATCAATCACGTGTCATTTGTGTCATTTAAGTTAGTAATTTGACAGTAAAATTTAATAAAAACTAACATAAGTAAATTTGTCACAAATATATCAGTTTTTGGTAAATTTGTAAAAAATATATCAGTTTAGGGTTTTTGTAATCAAAAAATTAGTTTGTGGTAAATTTGTCACAGATATATCAATTTGGGATTTTACAGGGCATTAACTCTTTAAAAAAACAAAAATCAAAATGCGCAATTGAGGTAAAAAACAAAAGTAAAAGTTCATACAAAACACTTCCCGTAGAAGCTACCATCCGAAGACGAAGATGAGCCCTCTCGTTGTACAATCACAAGCTTTAATGGCAACAAGGATGTAACAATTAAAATCAACGACTCCTGGTCTCGACTCATGTTGTTCAAATATATATATAGCTCAAGAACTAGGAAGCCAGGGAACAGGTAGATTACATGCATGCTCCGGTGAGCCGACCAAAATTTTCTATTGAAAGATATTAGCATCTCGACATCTTTTTCGTCTTGAAAAAGAAGGCTTGCGATCTCTATAAACTATGCAATAACAAACAGACAAAAATAATGTAAATGAGTGAAGCGAAAAAACAAAGAAGGTTTCAACTCTCCTCGGATGCGGAAGCAGCTTCTTTCAAGCATGATCTCATGACCTTCCCGAGCTTTGAGCAGGCATCAAGGCAAAGCTGCATAGCCTGTTGTAAATGCAACGTCAGTGTTTAATGACTTTCCATTTCCACAATCGCCAGAACAAAATGGAGTTTTTACGAAAATCGTAAAGGCTAAAGTCCGGGTAAAGAGAATTGCTAAAGCACGACTGCACAAGTACAAGCAAGACTCCAGATCCAAAGAATATTTTAGGGAACCGAACATAAAGGTTCAGTTTCGAAATGCTTATCATGCTTGCCAATGCAGGAAACCAGAAACCTGAATGATAGAGATTTTACATAAACATATGCTTTCTTGCAAACTCTTTGCAATTGCTGCCGCACATTAATAAAAACAAACGAGAGCAGCTGCTAACATATACAAGCAGTCCAATAAACCGAAATACCTCTGAAAGCCAAAGAACTCGCCACAAGTAGCTAAGAAAAGCAGCCGAGTAATGCAGTAATAAATTCTACCTTACATAGAAGTTCTTATAAGCTTTCATGGGTTTATGTGCTTCCAGTTTGCTTTTGACTGGTTTCATTCATAGGAAATGGCCCAGAAAGGAATTCGGAAATTTTAGTTTCTTCATGTATGGAAAATTGTCCATTCAATTCAAAGAACAAGCTACCTTATTTATCCTAATGTCAATTTATTCCTAAAGATTTTATACCCTTTGGGGTTGGTTGATCTTCAGGGTTGACCAATTGGTCCAATTCAGACTCTCTTACCTCATTTATCCTTGCACTCGACCATTCTCCGGTGATGGTTAGCTGGGTGACTTCATAATGAGAAGGCATGCAAGTTATCATCAGACTTCCATCTTGGTAGCTTTCTTCTTCTGATATCGGATCGATGACAAGATTTGGACCCAAACAAGACTGGCCATGAAACAAACACAGCAGAGAAAGGAACAAGGGGAGACTTAAATAAGCTCATGTTGTGGAAAATCCACTGATGAACAAAAAGAGATCATGTCATTCAGTCAATAATGACTACATCCTAGGAGACTTCATGCTAATTGAAAAACAATCCAAAGACCCGAAGACATAACAATTAATAAGATCAAATGGGAAAAAGAGTAACTGAATAACCTAAAGAAACCTAAGGTTTTCAAGTACCTAGGTGCTGCCCCTCAAAGTTCGGTCATGGTTAGATTTTCCTTATCACCAGACCCCAGACACTACTTTTGCTATATTTACGATCAGAAAGCACTTATTAGTTGAAGTTCCTTTATGCAGTCTCTCCTACTCTTGTTTATAAGCATTGTTTTCCAACCGGCAAGTATTATGCATTACATTTGAAGTGAAAAGCTTCAGTAAAGAAATACATTTATCAACTAATAAGATGCATACCACAGAAACAGCAGTCACAAGATCATAGAGCATAATTCCAGCATCTGCCAAGGCAAGACTAGCACAAGATATTACCACAGGCAAATCACCTAGAAACAAAGACAAGATGGTCAGGAAAAGGCTGCAAGCAGTGATGTGGTATAAGCCATAATATGCATGAGAATGCAAAAGAAGTTTCTGATACTCGTCTCCATTTGTTCAAGTTCTTTTATTAGCATTCAATTAACAGGAAAGGATAACTCACTCCCGCCAGATTCCAAAACCAGTGCAAAGACATCAACAGTTGTCTTCGGAAAAGTTTCCAACCTAATTGCACCCTCCAAAGCTTTATGAAGCATTGACGAGGACTCTTTCTGATCCAAAACCTAATTAAAATCTCGTTAATTAGATAAGAGAAATTGAGGGCGTGTGGGAATTACGCAAGATTTGTGCACATGATAATATCAACCTGTCCCCTAACTGCAGTAGCAAAAGTTGTATAACTGACATTACAGTTCAATCGGCCCATGTCACTGTACATCATTGCCTTTTTACTTTCTCTGGGGCCGAATCTGAAACAAGACCAACACAGATGTTAAGTTCTCATTCCACCAAGAGTCTTAAGGATTGACAAGATTCTAAAAACCTATTTGTTAACACTTCTTATTTCTGTTTATAAACAAAGATGGAGGATTTTTTGTTCCAAAAAGGATGTCATAACCCACATGACAAAGTATATTTGATTCAATCAATTAGCAGGAACCATGAGTTAGCAAAAAGGTGTTCTTTATTATCTTTTGGCAAGTGGAATTTCAGCATTCCCTTGTTTTTCTGGCAATTTTTTCTTTTTTTCAACTCTTTTCATCTTATTTAACATGCAACTTTTATCAATGTCCCTGAAAAATATAGCTGAGAGTGTGCCTCTATTATAACAAAGAAAATATAGCCCTTCTTTTTTCTTTCACTGTCACAACCTGAATGATATCACCATCATCACATGCGACATCATAGTCATCAGGTGTATTATACTCCCACCATAAATCACTACAATGCACCTGCTCAAAAGATGCACCATCATTTTATGAATGACTGGATAAAAATAGCATAAAAGACATGCAACTGACAAAAAGCTACATGCAGAAGCAGGCACATAGGAAAGAAATAATAAGGTCAAATACAGGTCCTTTTAGTAGATTCAGCCATCAGCATCTAATCTTATCAACATTCTGAAGATTACCAAATATACATTGCTTTAAGTTGAAATATAACTCACACCGACACTATGACTTTGGTATTGCCAAATTCAGCATAAGCAGATCCAGCAGCAGCATTAACTGCGCCAGTTCTGAAAACTGCAAGTTAAAAAATCTCATGAGATACATTTCCAGAAGTTAAACTGCAAGTTCTGAAAATTAGCCCAAAGCTAGATGAGTTAAATAAGTTGCCATAGACTGGCGCAGTAGAAACCATAAAGAAAAATTCCACGAGATTTAATTCCTCATGTCAGAACTGAATCATGGGTGACCTGAGAAATACTTTTGAGTCTAGCTTCATAAGTGGACTCAAAGATAAACTGAAATAACTGCAGAAAATCTACAATAAATGACCTTTCCAGAGCATTTGGATAAGCTAATTGTGAGAAGAAGGCCAGAAGCCATGAACAAGAAAAATAAACCACTTATACAAAATCCTTATCTTCAATACCCTGCATCTAAACCTAGATAGCATTCCCACCAGTCCAGATTCACTGTCAATCATCTATTCAACAAAAAAAGTACACCAAATAGCCAAACTAGCCAGAAAACAACCAATATTGAAGCAAATAGGGATCTAGCATTTGTTGCAGGTGCCATGCTACCCCAGTCAGAAATGCAATCTAAGCAATTTAACACTATCTCAGCAGAGGTGGAGATGCCTTGACCATATGAGTTACAACCTAAAGGGCAAATGAAGGCTATAAAGAGGAGAAAATGGAAATTAGTGATGGAAACTAAAAGGAGAGAAGACTCTAAATAGACTCTTTTGTCAATTATCCAGACAGATCCATTACCATGAGCTATGTTCTCTTACAACCATCTCATAAAAAGGAGGCATAGTAATAGGCAAACTTTGTTTCTCATGGGCCTAATTGCATTGTTATACACTTCTTACCTGAGCCATTCACTAACTAGGGTTCGTGTGTGCTGTCTAGGCCCTCCTTAATAGCTGGGCTTCACCTCAGCAAAAACATTGACCTCGGCCATAGAATTCTCAAAGAAATAAGACCCGAATCCCATCTCAATTGTCAAAAGGTCGTTAATATTTATAAATTCTTGCTGATTGACAATTAAATGCTTTCACTGGTAAAAACAGATTAGGCTTAGTATGCAGATTTTGGAGAATTACATGCATTGATTTTTAAGGACAAATTTCCTATTCCTATAACGATCAATGTGATGGGAGGCTCGAGTGTTCTTCCCTAAGCTGGACTTGAGATCTAGTCTTTCATCCATGTCCAATTCATTTGGCAATTCTATGATTGAGCTTTAACTGGGATATATCAAAAAAAAAAAAAAATACAGTATTTCCGACAATTGGACGATCAAGACAGGATCATTGTCCAATTCAATTGGGGATTCTGTGATCGAGTCCCATGTGTCAGCTGAGGTAAACCTCAAAGCTACGAAATAAGCCCAAGACAACTCACACGAAGCCTACCTCGTAAACTTGCTAACCGAGAAATTGCACACAGCACAGCAACAAGCCACTTGAGGAACCAAGTGATGCTTAGTCCGGTTATCTCCATTTTTCTCCATTTTACGAGTTCGATTATAAGAGCACAATCATTATGATCCAAGCATTCAAATCACTGTCCAACGTAAATATGTAAAATCCATCTCTCCTTTCTGTCTCTCCTCCCTAGTTTCTCTCTTCCCATCTTCCCTCTCACTCACTCACTCACTCACTCACATAAAAAATCAACGGAATAAAGCAAGACCCACGTGAGAACAGCAACCAGCAACTCCACAAAAGAACAGAAAGAGGCGCCGCCGCCGCGCTCCAGCAACGCCAGAAATATACAATAAACACGTTGGCTTACAAGCAGGCCTGCACTGGTGAAATTCGCGGCCGTCGGGGCGGACCCAGTCGAGGTCGCCGTCCTTGAAGAGCGGCGGCTTCTTCTTCTGGTTCGGCGACGGCGAGTACGTCGAGGGCGCCGTCCCGCTCGCTCCGCCGGCCATCCTCGTCGGAACGACTGCGGCGCTCCTCTTTCGAACTCGTACGGTAAGCGGCGGCGGCGACGGCGGTGGTGACGATTCGTGCCTGGGAAAAAAAAGAATTTGGGGTTGGCTACGGATTTTTCGTGGGGAGTTTTTGAAAGTGGGCTTTGGGCCGTGCTTGCTTGCAACGGGCTGGGAAGAAGAAGCAGAAGAGGAGAGCCACAAGGCCGGCTACAGAAGGCCCATCAAGCCCAATTCAGTTTTGGTCATAAGGCCCAATCCATATGGTGCGAAACCCAACCAAGATGGATTCACAAGGTGCCTCTTCTTGGTTGCGGGGTAATTCGCATGCATTTTTCCCCGGGGAATGAAACGAAGTAGTTCAGTTCGGTTCAGTCTAGTTCGAACCTAATTACTTTTATCTAAAAGGAGTTATGAGATCAATAAGTATTTGGTTGAAAGGTTTCTTCCTCACATGTTGCTTGTTTTCTACTTTGAAAGTGGGGCTGACCGGCTCCAAATCAGTTTCGAAGCCTATTTTGGAAGAGAAGAAAAAGTACTTGAAAAATAAACATGGAGAAACAACAATATAATCACTTAACCAAACAAATATATATATTTTGTGGTAAAATTGTGTGACTTTATATATTTTAAAATAAGAATTTGCTTTTTTCATCAAAAATATAAAATGAGCTTTAGGCAAGCAAGAATGCATTTGGTAACGTTTATATTCAAAAATTGTTCCAGTTTTTTAACAATTTTTGAACAGTAAGAACGCATTTGATAATTGCACAAAATTTTTATTTCTAGAATAGAAATAGAAACAAAACACGTTTGATAAACTTATATAATTTTTTTGTTTATTTTAATTTTTTAATATTTTTATTTTATTTTTCCTTTTTTTTTTTTTTCTTTTCCTTTTTTTTTTTTTTTTTCTTCTTTTTGGCCTATAACCGACATCGGCCATGGCTCACCGACCTCGGCCATGGCCGGCGACCGCCAACAAGGGCCAAACTCACCCAGCCACGGCGAGACTCATTGGCCCCCGGCGAGGCCAAGCCTCGCCGTGGTTGGGCGAGCTCGAGCTCGCCTAGCCAAGGCGAGGTTGAGCCTCGCCGGCCGGCGTGAGGTCGACGTCGCCGGATCTGGGCGAGCTCGAGCTCGCCCAGCCAAGGTGAGACCAAGCCTCGCCGGGGCCAGCGATGCTCCAGCGAGGTCGCCAGCCCTCGACGGCTGGTCGCCGGCCATGGCCGAGGTTGGCAACTAGCCAAAGAAAAAAGAAGAAAAGAAAGAGAAGAAAAAAATAGGAGAGAGAAAATTGTTTCTGGAAGTGTTAACAACAGAAAAAGTTTTTCTTGTTTGTTGTTTTTTGTTCCAACGAATAAAAAATATTTTTTTTCTAACAAAAGTGAAACAAACGCGTTTACTTTTTTATTTCCTAACAAAAAAAAAATCAGGTTGTTCGAAAACAAAAAATGAACACAAACAAACATACAGGCCCTAAGTAGATCAAAATGGACAGGTTAAGAACTGAAGGTCCAGAAACTGACAAATTTGGTTCCCAGTTCCTATTTTAGAACTCATTCGAAATCAATTACCTCCACTGTTCAATATGTCGTGGACCACTCTTCCAAGTTCGAACTTTCGAAGCATCACCCTTTGTTTATCCATAGCCCTTTCAAATTATAATTCACGAGGTTCGGCCCGTAGCTAGCTATGACTCTAGGGGGATCTTTAGAGGGTAAATAAATTATTTTTCTCTACCTCTCTTTTTTGGGACATTCTTCCATTCCCAATTACTCTCGGGTCGGTCCGGGCCTTGCTGACCCGCTTGACTGGTGGCCCGAAAACAAGAACACACGTCTGATCTGAACGAAAGACAACAATTCAAAATAGCAAATCCCACGACGCACGAGGCCTTGAGGGGGAGTTGGGGTTTGATGGCACGTGCTCGGTAGGTTGACCTCGTGACCTCTACCAAACCTCCGTCCCTCTCTCTCTCTCTTCTCCTCTCTCTTACAGTCCATACCGAACTGCAAACGCTTGTCTCTGTCTCCTTCTCATCTCGTTCTTGTCCAGACGCGAAAGAACGTGCCAAAGCACATTTTGACAAGCCGGTGCTGACAAAGTTCCTTAACGTTGACAAACTTTAGCTTCCTTGCTAAGGCATGATTTCAGGTTGACAAGGACGGCTTCAACTGAGCTCGCGAGATGTGTTTCACCGTACTACAGGAATCATTGCGCCCAGATCAAAGCAAGGAAACAAAAAGGGAGAGATTCTTGAGTTGCGGTGATTCTTCATTTGGAAAATGATGTTAAATTTCCGACTAAGTGCTATCAACTATTCTAATAGTTTAAGTTTTTAGATGTATAAGAAATAAAGAGACATAGATATCTTTCATAACCTCTTGATTGTTACAGTTATGATAAGTTCATGAGATCTCTTTCATATAAAGAGAGACGAGTTTGCATCTTGATTGTTACAGTTATGATAAGTTCATGAGATCTCTTTCATATAAAGAGAGAGGAATTTGCATTGGAAAAATTGTCCAAAAAGTTCTTAACTTACTACACTATTGCTAATTAAATCTTAAAGTTTTTCATTTTACCAATTAAATGCTAAATCTTTTTCACGTTATGTCAATTAAGTCAATGTGATTAAATTTAATCGGAAATCGCTAACATTAACGTCAATAATGTCACATAGAACGGTTAGTGCTAATGTAAATAATTTTTTATAATTTTTAAAATGATTTCTTCTATTTTTCATTTTTCTTTTTTTTCCTTTTTTTTCCTACCAAGTCCGATAAGGGTTAGCTAGGCAAGGGGAAGGGCCTAGGCAAAGCCCTGCCCTCACCCAAATCTAGCGAAGGCCACAACCCTTGCCCACAAACGGCCCTTGCCTATGGCCAACAAGGGTTGGCTGATTACCCTCGTCAGACTTTAGGAAAAAAGAAAAAAAAAAACAATAAAGATTTATAATTTTTTTTTTTAAATTATGAAATTATCCACATCGATACCAGTCATGCCAAGCAGGACAGCCCAGCATCCATGTCAGTAATTTTTTGTTAATTGATCAAATACACTCAATTGGTAAAATATGAAAATGTTTAGAATTCAATTAATAAAATTGAAAGTTTTATAACTAAATCGGTAAAAATATAATAGATTTAGGACTTCATCAACAATTTTCTCATCTACATTAGCTACAGATTATTTTGGAGTCTCTCTCCGAAATGAACTTGTCAAGGCTTTTATACCGCCATTTTCAAATTTCTGCCGATTGAGCTCTCACATAGAGATCGAAAAGTCGACATAAAGGTTTCTTGATAAGCATGTCGGAAATATTTGGAGATTTAGAACTGAGTAAAGAGGCCAATACCATGAGCAATGAGAATTGACCTTTTTTTCAGTGTGTTCTCTGCTACGTTTTAGAATGACTTGATAAATAATATGGTTAATAGTATAACGATATCAAATCATGGATCACATAACACATCTATTCTAAATTAATTTTCGTCTCACAAAAAAGTCAAACTTGCATCTATATATACACCAATCTAATTCTCGGGAGAGGAAAAATTAACTTATGATAAATGCGTCGTGAGTACCAATTTGAGATTTTTTACGAAATAAAAATTAATTTGGTGTAACCACCCTAAATTTTTAACAGATGATCAAATAAGCCGATCATATTTAAACACCCGACACAATAATATGTTAGTGCGTTCTTTTCTCAATAGATCTCCTTGAAGTCCGAAAACCTGGAGTACATAACTCTAGAAAAATGGGGGAAAAAAAGTCAACAACACATATCTAGGGTGAAAACCCTAAGTTCGAAATTCCGTCGGTGGTGACGAATATTCCGAACCAAGCATTCTTCCACCATGCATCATTTGGCAGAAGCAAATTCAAGTCATATTAATGTAGGTCTACGTCAATAAATTATGTGATATGATAAACTGTAAATGAACATCTAACTAACGAGCCATGTTCAATCATTGATCATAATTTTTTATATCATTTTGTATAATAATCTTTTGTATGTCAATATTAGTGTACTTGACACTTTTACCAAAGTTTTTTATCGTCGGCCAATTTAGTTCTAATTTTTTACAATTTTTCAATATAGTTCTTTCGGTGGAAAATCTTTGACTTGGACACCAACTATCTTATGTAACACGGCCAACTAAATTACTTTTTCAATTTTTCTAAAGTTTCTAGATTTTTATATTTATTTTTTCTCTTCTTTCTTTTTCCCTTTTCTTTTGCCCCCACTATTCCGGAAGATGAACAACAAGAAAAGAAAAGAATTAAAAACTTCAGAAATTTTTATAAAAATAACAAAAATAGTTCATATCAACGCTAACTATATTACATAGGATGGTCCACGGCCACCTGAGAAAGTTGTGGCCAAAATTCACCGGAAGGATTTCATTTGAAAATTGTCAAAATGATAATGACTAATTGGTTAAATTGAAAAGTTTATAAGTGAATTTGCTGCAATACAGTAAATTTATGATTATTGGCACAATTTTCTCTTCAAAAACCAGTGGGCAAAGATGTAATCAATACAATGCAACTTTGAGCAAGACATAGTTTCGATTCGTCGTATTCCGAGCATCCATCATTGTCCTTAAGTTAAAGCTATCATCATGTGCAACCAAAACGCAACATCACGAAACTAATCGCACGTCCCTTCATCTCACGAACAGAAAAATCACTTCCTTATCTAGTCCCCCAAGCCGCCACATCAACATGACACGGGATATCGCAATTATCGCCCGCCCTAGAGACGCTCGGTCAATGCTTACTCCCTAAGGAAGAGAACAAGTGCTCTCCCCCGTTGGAACGTTAAACGACGACAACGACTAGTACCAACGGGCATGCACGGTCCAAAGGCCGCACCTTTCGCATCTACCCCGGATCCCAACCCATGTTTGGTGTCTCTCCCCGTACCACGTTTCTCTCGACCTAACCGAGGGGCGGCGCTGTCCGGAGAGGCGACGAATCATCATCCTGATTACCTCGTTCGTTCCTTCGGACTAGTAGCTCGTAACGGGTGACCCATGCATGTGCATGCACGTAACTTCAAAATGCTGAAGCACCGAGCTCACGTGCAGGTTGACCTTCGATCTAAGCAAAGGAGAGTATTATGTGCGTTACATACAGCTAATGAAGTGCAGAAAATCTCGACTCTGCCGCCACGTCAATTGCATAGGAAGGAGTAATCATTCGTCGTCGATCACGAAAGGGCAGTGTCCGGATGCATGCGACGTAATTAGTGTCGTTCCTCGATAGTTTAAGGTCTTAAGATTAAAAAGTTATGGGCTTACCTTAAGTTTAGAAAATTATCCTTCTATAACGTAACGGAATTCTAAAATGGATGATCAAGTTTGACATGAAAAGTACAAAAAAAAGTCATAAACATGTTGCATTAGTGTTAACTCAGCTATAATTTTTTTTTTTAATTTGACCGATTTAATCGTAAATCTTTTATATTTGTGTCAATTAAGTTCATCTACCCTAATTTTGGCCGAAAATTACTGATGTGAGTATTAGCCATCTTACGTAGCATAGTCAACACAAACAGTCTGACATTGACAAATTTTACGATTTAAAAAAAAAAATTAAAAATTTTCTTTCTTCTTTTCTTTTCATTTTTTTTTTTTTTCATGTTAGCTGGTGACCTCACTAGTGAGGGCTGCCTTGCCCAAAGCTGGCAGGTCGTGAAGGCCTGGGTGAGGCCATTGCAGCCTCGTCAGCTACAAGCAAGGGTGCGAAGTGCCTTCTTGGTCCCACCGACAAAGAGCGAGGTCACGATGGCCCAGCCACCTTGTCAAATTTGGCAAGGGCCTCCTCGTCCAACAAAATCCAAGAGAAAAAAACGAAAGGAAAAAGATAAAAATTACTAATGTTAACATCAACGTCAACTATTCTACGTAAATCATGTCACGTAAGATGGTCGACGTCCACGTCATTGATTTTCAGCTAAATTAGTCTAATAGACTCAACTGACATAAATACAAAAAGTTTATAACTAAATTGATCAAATTGAAAAGTTTATGATAGAATTGACATAAATGTAATAAATTTAGGACTTTATTTGTACTTTTTCCCCAATTTGATAGATTCACCTTAGAAAATAAGAAATTCCTGACGGGATAATCCCAATAGCTTTACATCAATCCGACACAATTGATACGGTTATTTCGTGCCCCATTTTTTTCTACGTACGGTTTTAGTTTGCAAAACATTTTAATTTGAGTGCTGTGGCTTCATAAAATCCAAACATGATTGTCTAGCGTTTAGGGCAATAATAATACTGTATCGAAATATGAGATGAGCTTGTGTACATTTCGAGACGAAGCTCGAAAAACATAACGCTACTCGTTTGATGTTGAAATATATGGTTATTGTATCTGGCCATATTTTTTTTTTAAAATGGCTTGACCGTACTACTGAGGACACCCACATAATTAAGGATTAATATGTCAAGAGTATATATATATATATAACAAAAAGGTGGCACCACTATGGTTTATTGGAAATATTTTCAAAAAGTCCTCAGCCTCTTTACGGCGGCCGGCCAATTCAATCATAAATCTATTGTGGCACCACTACGGTTTATCGGAAATATTTTCCAAAAAGTCCTCAACCTCTTTATGGCGGCCGGCCAATTCAATCATAAATCTATTGGTTGTGTCAATTTAGATGTAAACATTTCAACAATTTGATATTTCAATCATTTCGGCTAATTTTAGCCAAAAATTGCTAACGTAAGTGTCGGATGGCCACTAATTGTCTTATGCGGTGTAACCGGTGTTGACATGAATAATTTTTTCATTTAAAAAAATGAATTTTTCCTTTTTTTTCCTTTCCTTTCCTTTTTTTTTTAGTTTTCTTCTCTTCTTTTTTTTTTTTTTTTTTTTTTTTTGCCTATGGCCAGTACTTAGCCATGGCCAATGAGGGCTCGACTCTTACAGCTTGGGCGAGGGCAACCCTTGCTCGATCCAATGAGGAGGATCCTCACCTATTGGCCGATTGCCAATCATGGCTGATTACCGATCATATGCAAAAGGAAAAGTACAAATTTAATTTTTTTAGAAATAAAAATAAAAATTATCCATTCAAATAAAATTGGCCGGAAAAACTAATTTTAGACTTTAGTTTATTGAAAGATTTACGACTGAATTAACCGTTGTATAATAGATTTTAAGGACTTTCGAACAATCACCTTATAGCTTTCCGTTCATTTTTCTGTCTTTTGTTTCAATTTTTCTCTTGCTAAGGAATGGGGACATGTCAATAAATATAGTGTGTACTTTCATATCGTAGTGTCGATCCAGGCCGAGTATAGTCAACTCATCGAATTTAGTGGATATAAAGAGGGGATCGTCCCGAGCCACTTTCGTACGCCTACGTTTCTGCCCCGATCGCGTGGTTGGTTGCATGCATGTACCAGAAGGTGTGCACGTTTCGGGCTTGGAGCGGGTTAGGTGAGAGTGAATGTCACACCAGCCCCATCCACCCCATTAAACACACATTCTCATTTTCATTTTCTACCAAAAAAAAAAAAAAGAAGAAGTTAATCTTTGACGATCTTATTTGATTAATTAATTAATCAAAACCAAACTGTGCATCTTGATGTACACGCACGTGATGAGATATTAATGGTTATTAGGTTGATGATCCTTTGGTGACCTGCTTTGCGTGCTAGTTCTGAATTAATGCCAAAATGGGGTGGCGTTGTAATGAACTCATAGATCCGCTTTTATGGGGATTTTGAGATTTTTGAGGTTGTATTTCGGTGAAAATCAATTCCTTGGAGCTTTCGTTGATAGATAGATGATTCCGACATTGGAAGTATAAAAGGAGGAAATTTAAGAAGAGTCTCGGCATGCTTCGAGGTTTGATTAATTCGGATGGAATTTATTTCCTGACAAGCCTTCGGGACTCCGATCTGACTTTGGATCTGAATCGGGAGTTCAATTGGAAATGGAGCCGGCGAGTTGGGAAAAAATAAAGACGCGGCGGATGTCATGTGCAAAGGCCCATGCCCGTGGCTAATGAGGGCCATGACACCCTCATTCGGACCACCTATGGACGGCAATGGTCAACCGGCGAGTTGGGAAAAAATAAAGACGCGACGGATGTCATGTGCAAAGGCCCATGCCCGTGGCTGGTGAGGGCCATGACACCCTCATTCAGACCACCTATGGACGGCAATGGTCAACCGGCGAGTTGGGAAAAAATAAAGAAGGGGAGGGGGGTGGTGGGCGGCGGTTGCATAGGGGCAGCGGATGCCATGTGCAAAGGCCCATGCCCGTGGCTGGTGAGGGCCATGACACCCTCATTCAGACCACCTATGGACGACAATGGTCAACCGGCGAGTTGGGAAAAAATAAAGAAGGGGGAGGGGGGGCGGATGCCATGTGCAAAGGCCCATGCTCGTGGCTGGTGAGGGCCATGACACCCTCATTCATACCACCTATGGACGGCAATGGTCAACCGACGAGTTGGGAAAAAATAAAGAAATGACAGAAAGAAAAGGAAAGGAAAAAAAAGTAATAAAAATTCAAAAGAATTTGAGAAAATTACAAAATTGTTCGTATCAGCTCTGATCACGTAAGATATAGGATAGCAAATATTTATATCAATGATTTCTAGTCAAAATTGATTAGATGAATTATATTGGCAAATCGTTAAAAAGTCTATGACTCAATTGGTACAATTAAAAAGTTTAGAATTAAATCGGCATGATTGCAATGATTTTAAGACTTTTTTGGTACTTTTTTCACGGTGATTGGGGGCCGCAAGCTAGAATCACCGGCAGCTAAAGCGATTGTGGCGACCATGAGAGGCCAGCAGAGGGCGGGGGAAGGGATGGGATCGGGGTTTTCCATTTGTTTTATTTTTTTTTATCTGAATTCCATCTTAATTCTTCTATGAATGCGTAAAATGCGCGCCATCACGGCGCTGCCGCCCAGCCAGAACATAACTACTCTCTTAGCAGAAATCGTACACGGTAATCGCATGATCTTGATCTCAAGTTCTCTTATGAAAGGACATTACAAAAATCTTTCATCAAATAGGGAAGACTGAAAATTAATAAGCAAAATCGGAAAAAAAGAAAAGAAAAATGGGACCTTGACGGACGCCCGAATGTCGGAATCTACGGAAAGATCTCACGCGGCAACATGCAACTGGACAAAAGAGACACTAGCCCTGTGCATGGAAATGCCGGATGCTAGGCTTACGCTGGAACCACGACTAAAATTCCACCCTACTTCCCAAATGCTAACGTTGGCAATTCGGCAGTCACGCAAAAACTAATATTATACTTTTATTTATGAACACGATGAAAATACTTTCCACAAAAAGTAATGTCTTTCTATAATCGTGCCCCTTAATTTTGTAACCCACCGAATCGGAAAATCAGTCGGAATAATCTTTCGTCCGACGCGGACCCGAGCCCTTTTCCGAACTCGGGAGCGCATGTGCCCGCATCCTGACCACGTTCGCGAAAGCCATACTTTTGTACGAAAAGACCGAAAGGAAAAGACCGACACCGTATTCAATGTTAGCTCTCGAGCCTACCGATCTCCCACGGATCATCGTCTGCCATGCACATGTACTCGCAGGCCCTAAAGCGAACTGTCGGGACCTATATAGCACCGACATTAATACACGACACGCTGACACGTCGTGTCTCAAAAAATAGAGAATCTCAACTCGTTGGGACACGTTATATATTAAATATATTTTTATATGTACATAATAAATTATCATTTTTATGATTATTTCAATCAAATTAATTTTATTGAAATTCACAGATAAATAAATAATTAAAAAGCCTAGAATGAATTTATATTAAAAACATTAATCCACAATTTATTAATATCATTCATTGTTTCAATTTGATAATAATTTATTAAACTTGGAGAAAAAATAATCAATCGACATTCCGGACTCATATGTTAGATTTGTCGGAAGAGGAAAAAAAAACTTAAGAGGTGAATTGTGTATCACGATAAGTGAGTTAAAAGAGAAGAGAATATTATGTTTTTCTTATTTCTTCATTTATTTTTTTTATTATTGTGTTTCAATTTTTCATATATATACATTTTCGACATCTCATTTATCAAAATTTTAAAATTGATTTCGATATCGGAATCACGTGTCGAAAAATCATACGTTGGAATCGGAGAGTCGGAAAAGTTGACCAAGTGTCGGATCCGACACGCGTTAATTCAGTGTCGGAGAGTGTCGGACATATATCGAAATGTCCAACACAACACAAAGACTCTTGGAGAATGTCGGTGCTTCATGAGTTGGGACCGCCAAAGTTCCCTGAAAAGGCACGAGGTATAGCCACGTGAGACTCAGAAATCCATCACTTTCGAACCGATAGCCGTGGCCCTGCCACCACCGCCGTGGTCCCGACCACCACCACCACAGCAACAACAATAAGCGGGAGAGAGAGAGAGAGAGAGAGAGAGAGAGAGGCGTCGTGACTCGTATCTACACCATACACGCTACCAACCTCCGTCGTTTTGACGGGTAAACACAGAAAACCCCAACCATCGCATCCCTCCCTTCCTCCCCCTCACGCGTCTCCCGTGTCGGTCCCTCCCCCGGCCCCACCCTCCCCTCCCGGCCCCACAATCCCCCTCCCTCATCCCACGTGTCCCCCTCCCCGCCCCTCCGATCCCATGAAGATCCGACGGCCGGCGTCCCCCTCAACTAACGCGCGCGCGCGCTCACCCAACGCTCCTCCATCCTCCTCTTCGTTACGTTACCCACCCATTCTCCTCTCCGTACCTATTTAAACCCCCCTCCATCCCTCCCAGCACAAAGCTGGTGAACCGATCTCTCTCTCTCTCCCTCCCTCTCCCCCCAACCGGTTCTCCCTCCCCATTCTCCCTCGCTTTCTCGGGATATCCGAACCTGCGATCGCGGCCGGCGGAGATGGAAGTAGCGGCGGCGGCGCACGAGAACGGGAACGGCCACGCTTTGCCCTGCGGCAACGGCTCCGCGAAGCCGAGGGATGATCCGCTGGGCTGGGGGGCCGCGGCGGAGTCGCTGGCCGGGAGCCACCTCGAGGAGGTGAAGCGGATGGTCGCGGAGTACCGGCGGCCGGTGCTGCGGCTCGGCGGGGAGACCCTGACCGTGGCGCAGGTGGCGGCCGCGGCGAGGGGCGCGGGGCTGACGGTGGAGCTGTGCGAGTCGGCGAGGCCCGGGGTCGAGGCCAGCGCGGAGTGGATCATGGAGAGCATGTGCAAGGGGACGGACAGCTACGGCGTGACGACCGGATTCGGGGCGACGTCGCACCGGCGGACCAAGCAGGGGGGCGCGCTCCAGAAGGAGCTCATCAGGTACGTCATTTTTACTATTTATCTCAGTTTTTATTTACTTTTTTATTATTTTGTTTATTTCGCTTCTTTTTCTTAATTTTTTCCATTTATTTACTTTTCGGTAACGCCTTTTTTTTCTGAGGACGAATTTTGACTCTCAAATGGACGTGGAAATGCTTACGTGGCTGGTCTTTTAACCGAAGACGACGCATAATCATCACGAATGACTTGCATTAAATGGGGGATTTAAATTGCTCAATAAATATAACTTTAGCGCAATAAATAGTTAGACTTTAATACACAATTTATGAAATCATTTCCGGATCTAAGATTTTTTTTTTTAAAAAAAATTGACCCTTTGGTCTTTCTACTCTAGTAGTCGCTGTCGAAAGGAAGAACAAATTAGACAAATTTCGTCGTGTGCGATCGGGAAAAACCCGACGAGGGTTTGCCTTTTCGTCTTCGTGAAGGGATCCCTTTTCCCAAAGATCTTTAGGAACCTCCCTCCCAGTTGATCACTGCTAAAAACCCCGGCGAACGTGCCGAAAAGCAGTTACCACGCCATGAAATTTGGAGCAAATGCCCTAGGCGACCGTAACATTACATGGTAATCATGTAAAGAATGTTGGAACAAATTCCGCTAGATACCCTCGTATGTATGCATATCGCTTTTCATTAATTGATTAGAAATGGTTGGTTGCGCCTTGTCAGGGAATCACGTCACGGATTTGACCTAAGAAGTTGACAGAGCTTCTTTAAATGGCTATAAAAGATAACCTAAACATTTAATTAGCTTTTCTTGCTTTGTAATTACCTAAATTAGATAAGCTCAATCTCTTTTTTTCACTTATTGAAATTTTTTTAAGCAAAAGTAGCATTTTTTGGTATCACCAAATTATCCATACGTTAGGTGTGCGCATGTGTTAATGAAAATTATATTCTTTCTATTGCATCAGTACCATGTACTAGCATTTGGTAAAAAAGATAAGGAAAATCAACAACTATTGTTAAAGAGAAGGTATCACATTTATTGTCTAACAATATTTTAACAGAAAATGAAAAATTACTTATCGAATTGCAGACAATGACATTACTATTGATGGATGTTAATTGAATTCTAATTATTAAAGTGGGGATGAAATATTTAAATAGAAAAAAGATGCATTCATGCTGCAGAAAATATTTGTAAAAAAATGGAGGATTGCACTTTCTTTTTGATAGAATATCGTTTTTACTTCGAGTGATTTGTAATTATTGAAAAGGCTGATTACAATTTTAATAAGAAGAGATGAATTTTGTTCAACCAAATATTAATTTTCAAATAACTTTTTGTAACCATAACTTATCAAAAGAAGTTTTCACCTTAAAAAAAGAAAAGAAAAGACTTTTCGTATAGATAGAGAAAGTAGTTTCTTTTAGTTTAGCGGTCAAGTAATGTCGACAAGTGCACCTAGTTTCGACAAGTGCACCTACCCGAGCAAACCTTTAGGTTACTTCCCCAAGTCGACTTTGAATATTTGGGATGTTCCTTAAGCCAAAGAGCAAAATCTGCTAACCATAAAGTCAATACTTTTTTTTAATTGTTTCCTGGTAGAGAGAGAAAAAAAACTGATGTGAGCAAACGACACTTTTTGAAAGAAAGGCAAGACGACAAGAATGACGTGTCTGAAAATAAAGCCCAAAGCGAATTTTGTCGGGGGACATATTGTAGGGACTACGGGAAGCGGAAGCAGAAAGTACGTATAGGCTAGAGGAATTTGATTCGTCAACTCGATCACGCTTGAGTACGCGTTCTAACTTGAAAAAAATGAGCATTTGAAGTCTATTAATCATGCTTACTTGGTGTTCTTATTCTATGAATGATGTGATGACGACGAGTGATTGAAAGTTCGAATTTTGCTTTGACAGATTCTTGAACGCCGGTGTGTTCGGCAACGGAACCGAATCTTGCCACACGTTGCCACAGTCGGCCACGAGGGCCGCGATGCTGGTGAGAGTCAACACTCTCCTCCAGGGCTATTCCGGAATCAGATTCGAGGTCCTGGAAGCCCTCATCAAGCTCGTCAACAGTGGCATCACGCCGTGCTTGCCGCTCCGCGGCTCGATCACCGCCTCTGGTGACTTGGTACCCTTTTCCTACATCGCGGGTCTTTTGACGGGACGTCCCAATTCCAAAGCGGTCGGACCCGCAGGGGAGTCCCTCACGGCCAAACAAGCCTTTGAGCTCGCTGGGATCAGTGGTGGATTCTTCGAGTTGCAGCCGAAGGAAGGACTTGCCCTTGTGAATGGCACAGGAGTTGGGTCTGCCTTAGCTGCCATAGTGCTTTTTGAAGCTAATATGCTCACTGTTCTCTCAGAAGTTCTGTCTGCGATATTTGCTGAAGTCATGCAAGGAAAGCCAGAGTTCACTGACCATTTGACTCACAAATTGAAACATCATCCTGGCCAAATAGAAGCTGCAGCTATAATGGAGCACATTTTGGATGGTAGTTCTTATGTCAAGGCGGCCAAGAAGTTGCACGAGATGGACCCACTTCAGAAGCCGAAGCAAGATCGGTACGCGCTGAGGACTTCGCCTCAGTGGTTAGGTCCTCAGGTGGAGGTGATCCGCTCATCCACCAAGTCCATTGAGCGAGAGATCAATTCAGTTAATGACAACCCTTTGATTGATGTGTCGAGGAACAAGGCCTTGCATGGCGGTAATTTCCAAGGCACCCCTGTTGGTGTCTCGATGGACAATACCCGGTTGGCTATAGCTTCTATTGGAAAACTCATGTTTGCACAATTCTCCGAGCTTGTCAATGACTTCTATAACAATGGGTTGCCTTCTAATCTCTCTGGCGGTCGAAACCCCAGCTTGGATTATGGTTTTAAAGGTGCAGAGATAACAATGGCGGCTTATTGCTCTGAGCTTCAATTCCTGGCCAACCCGGTGACCAATCATGTACAAAGTGCTGAGCAACACAACCAGGATGTGAACTCATTGGGATTGATCTCTGCTAGAAAGACAGCGGAAGCAGTCGAGATTCTACAGCTGATGTCATCAGCCTTTCTAGTTGCGCTTTGCCAAGCAATAGACCTGAGGCATTTGGAAGAAAACTTGAAGAGTACAGTGAAGAACACGGTAAGCCAGGTTGCCAAGAAGGTGTTAACCATGGGACCCAATGGAGAGCTCCATCCGTCAAGATTCTGCGAGAAAGATCTGCTCAAAGTGGTCGACCATGAGCATGTATTTGCATACATCGATGATCCATGCAGTGCGACTTACCCATTGATGCAGAAGCTTAGGCAAGTGCTTGTCGATCACGCACTAGCCAATGGTGATGAGGTGAAAGCAAATTCTTCCATCTTCCTTAAGATAGGTACTTTCGAGGAGGAGCTGAAGGCCCTTTTGCCTAAAGAGGTAGATAATTGCCGGAGTGCCTGCGAGAGTGGAAATGCAGCTATCCCGAACAGGATCAGGGAATGCAGGTCATACCCGCTGTACAAGTTTGTGCGAACAGATTTGGGAACCGAGCTCTTAACCGGAGAAAAGGTCCGGTCACCCGGAGAGGATTTTGACGAGGTGTTCACAGCAATGTGTGAGAGTAAGTTGATTGATCCTCTGCTGGAATGCCTTAAAGATTGGGATGGCACCCCCCTTCCCATTTGCTAGAAGAGTACTGCCTAGGAAGAGGATGGCAATTTGCTCCTTATGATGTATTTTGTAAGTTGAAAGAAATGCTGCTGGGAAAAATTGGGGATTGTGCTTTTTTCTGTATAATAAAGTCTCTGGAGTGCTGTTCTTTTCCCTTCATTTATTTCCATATGTTCTTTCAACTTCCTTCTATAAGCATTAGGCATATTCTGTAAGCTTTTATGATTTAATACAGACATCTTCTAAATTATTCTGTGAGTGGTATTTGCTTTGAAAACCAGATGTAATCTATGCCTAGGCAAAGTAAATCAAAGGATATGGCACTTTGATTGACAAATACAAAGTAATCACTTCACCAGTCTACCTCCGAAGTGTAATTTATTCTACTGCACAAAGCATTTCGAACTTGTTTCTTGAAAACAAGACATGAATATTTGAAAACAAGAGTTCATATCCTCAGCAAGACCAGGACAAACCAGGAACATTTTGCAGTGGATAGATCAATGGTCCCAACTGCTAACAAATAGAGATATTGAAAATGCTTAATTTAGGTGTGACCTCTGATGTCTAGCCCCCTACTCAAATGCATCCTGGGACCTCGTTTGTGTTTATGCAGATGATCTGACGCGCATGCTCGTCCGTAGTTTGTACTATAAACCCGTTACCGCCAGGTTCATCTTCTTCCGAGATATATCTAACCAGATACAAAAACAAGTAAAAACACCTCCGTTTTTCAGAGATACTTAAACTGGGACGGCACATGCTGTGTCATGATGATGTTTCAAGAATCATCACTCTCTTTTTTGTCTCCGCTCTTGGCTTTGGCCATGTTTTTTTGTCTCCTCCCTTGCATATCCTAAAGTTTAACCGACTGTATTCTAAAGTTTGTCCTTTTTCATAAAGAACTGTTGAAAATGAATCGAGCATTTGAGACTTCAGTCAGGACATATTCGGCGAACATGATACTTGGACCACTTAATTCTGCAAAACTTCCTGAAGACATTTGTACTTTAGGGTCTTTTATTGTAGAAGCTTCTGTATTGCTGAACATTCGCACGCCTTCCGAAATGACTAGGTCAACCTCGTATGACTGACCTTCCATGGGGTAATGTAACTTTGGGAGATGCTAGCCTAACAGCCACCGTCATCCATGACGACGGTGGATTGTGGGCCACAATTTCCATTTCAAGGAAATGGGCAACCGATTGGACTCTTATTGGAATCTAAACATTGACAATATTATATTTGATGACCTTAATTAATTCAACAAATGTTATGACATGAATGAATATTCATTATATTCATCTTATCTAATGTACTTATTATGATACATTTGTATCATACATTCTAAGTACATCTCCCTATACAATGAACGTTCATCTCCCTTATCCAGTACATGTATCATTCGATACATTGATGTTAATGATAAGTACATTATTGTTCTCCTATAAATAGGAGTTTAGTTTTGATGTACAAGATGAACAGAAATGAACAATCACAACACAGAACAACTGTGAACAATTGTGAGATACTAGAAATAAAACTCTTTCCTCTGGTTTTTTCTACGATCTCCAGTGTCTAATTTTCTCTACTCAATATCGCTATTCTCTCTATTACATATTTGTAATGCAATATTTTACAACACGTTATCAATACGAGTATCTACTGACTGAGTAAGTAATTTTTGCAAGTACGAAGATCTACCGACTAAGTAAGTAATTTTTGCAAGGTGGGTATTCTTTTTATTAATTAACTTATACTTCATCTTCTTCTATCAATTCTTCATTTTTATTTTTCTTGGCCCGAAACCAAATTTCAAATCTAAAAGTATCCTTCTGCTCCTAAAGTGGTGGTGGATATTTGGAAATCATTTTAATCAATAAGGATTTAATTTTGCAAGGATTATGTCAAATATTGAAAAGTCCAAATTCCATATCCTGGAAGTGAGTGGAAAGAATTATCTATCCTGGTGCCTTGACATGAAAATGCACCTCCAAAGGCAAGGTCTCGCTAATGCAATTACAGAGGATGGAACCTTAAATGAAAAAGATAAAGCAAATGCGCTGATTTTTATTCGCCGTCATTTGCATGAAAGCTTACAGACTCAATATTTATCCGTTTGAGACCCTCAGATCCTGTGGAGGAGGTTGAATGATGGGTATGATCATACCAAGAGTGTTATCCTCCCTCAAGCACAATATGACTAGCAAAATCTCATACTGCAAGATTTTAAATCAGTGTTTGACTATAATTCCACTTTATTTGATATTATTTCTCGGCTTGAGTTATGCGGTATCAAACTCGCTGATGCGGAATTGTTAAAGAAAACTTTCTCCACCTTCCATGTTTCGAATATTGTATTGCAACAGCAATATCAGTAGCGTCAGTTTGCCACATATTCTGAATTAATTTCTGTGCTCCTCACTGCCGAGCAAACTAATGAATTGCTGCTAAAAAATCATGATCTTAGACCTGCTGGCTCAAAAGCATTGCCTGAAGCACATGCTAATTTTGAGAAAAATACTAGTCATTTTAAGGGCTATAAGTGCAGGCAATATCATAATCCTAGAAGGGATGGCAGGAAATTTAACCGCCCTATGAAATCAAACTTTGGCCTGAATCATGACAAAGAAAATAAGCCAAAGAATGTGATTAATGAAAGTATTTTTCATCACTGTGGCATGATTGAGCACTGGTTATGTACTTGTCGTACGCCAAGCACTTTGTTGACCTATACCAGGCATCTTTAAAAAATACGGGCAAGCGTGGTGAATCTCATGCCATTAAAATCAATACTGCCATAAACACTGTTGAGACCAACAATATTTCCGTTGGTGGGACTCCTCTTGCTCTTGAAGTAGCAAATGCAAAGACCTCTGATTACTTTGATGAGACATCAGATTGGTGGATGATGATTTGAACTTTGAATTTTATGATTCTAATAATTTCTTTTTAGTTGTTTCACTTTAAATGTATTACTTCTTATTGTTCTTTCATATGATTATAAAATGTTTATGAATCTTATATAATATTTATTTGACTTTATAACTAAGATGCAAGATTGATTAGCCTCAGAAGTGGCTATATGGCTCAATTGAGGAAGAGATATTATGAACTATGCATTTCAGCATTAATATGCGGCAAGTTCACAATATACAAGATTGATTAACCCCAGCAGTGGCTATATATGCATTGTACTCTTTTTTCTTTCTGTTTGGTTTTTTCCCATAGAGTTTTTCCAGCTTAAAGTTTTTAATGATGCAATTAATGCATCTATAAAAAGGAAAGATCATAACATTTGTACTCTGCACTATTTTTCCCTTTTTTCCGGTTTTTGTCCCACTGGGTTTTTCCGGCTTAAGGTTTTTAATGAGGCAGTATCATTCGATACATATTCGTAATGAATACAATGAATATTCAAGGGGGAGTGTTATGAAATACATGAACAAATGAAATACATGAATGAATATTCATTATATTTATTTATCTAATGTACTTATTATGATACATTTGTATCATACATTCTAAGTATATCTCCCTATACAATGAACATTCATTTCTCTTATCCAGTACATGTATCATTCGATACATTGATATTAATGATAAGTACATTCTTGTTCTCCTATAAATAGGAGTTTAGTTTTGATGTACAAGATGAACAGAGATGAACAATCACAACACAGAACAACTATGAACAACTGTGAGATACTGAAAGTAAAACTCTTTCCTCTGGCTTT
Organism: Eucalyptus marginata; assembly: GCA_014182565.1. NCBI lineage: Eukaryota > Viridiplantae > Streptophyta > Magnoliopsida > Myrtales > Myrtaceae > Eucalyptus > Eucalyptus marginata. Next base: position 8,793,053 of record CM024594.1, on the reverse strand, counting down.
TTCTACGATCTCCAATGTCTAATTTTCTCTACTCAATATCTCTATTCTCTCTATTACATATTTGCAATGCAAGAAGTTGGATGAAAAAACAACACATTCCATGGAATGAAGGATTTATTTATTTATTTTATTTAAAGAATCCTTCCATCTTTTTAATTTATTTATTAATAAATGTCTATCAACTTTTGGCAAATGTCAACGTATAGTGCTTCCACTATAATTCTTCTCTTACTGGTCAATTTTTGTTGACATGGATTGCAGAATTAATGATAGAGACGCTGATAAATACATATGCCACGCTGAAGTACACATGTCATGTTATGATTCGTTGAAAATTATTATGAGCCGAAAGGCACCACATCAAACAATATAAATAAAAAAAAAACAACCATGGTTGCAACCGCCGTAGAGAGAGAGAGATGGAGGACCATCGCGGCTACCATAGACGTGAGCTCAAGCTCTAAGCTTGTGGCAACCATGATTGTGGCAATCACAACCATTATAGTTTCGAGTTGTGAAGCTCTAGGTCATCACTGCTCAATATAAGCTTTGCGGTTATGGCAGCTCATTGATGGTCATGAGTGGTTACAAGTCATAGTTTTTGTATTGTTATGGATGTCTCGTGGGTTTTTCTTTTCAAGTTTATCATTTCTCTTATTTTGGTCTTATCATACTCATATTTAAGAAAGTTTACTTAGAGAGATTAAAGGAAATCCCAATAACTAAGATTTCATTCCAATTTTCCCAAAGTAACTAGATGAACAATTTAGTTACCTTGGCAAATTAAAGGCAGAGGAAGCACCGTGCTATTATATAATCATTTCCCTTTTTCAAATAGACAATGAACTTATCAAGAAGGAAATATTTTTTCACTTTAATTTATTGATTTTTAATCTAAAGAATCCCACTTTGGGTGGGACTCGAGTTTTCCAAAGGAACCAACCAAACAAGTTGTACGGTTTCTTGAAAAAACTTGTGGTGGGGAGAGCACCGTTACTCCTGAGTAACGGTGCCGTCACGCTGTCATTTTCCTATAACTTCAGTGATAAATATCCGTTATGATATTCTTGACTCATTATAATCAGGTGTAATATATGCTATATTGTATTTATTATCCAATTGAAGGTCGTTTCCGTCCGGTTTCCATGAATGAAGCCTCTGTTATATACATCCAACTCATAGAACATATCGTAGATCTATTTTTCTGACTCTCATATTTGTAAGTGGAATAATTGTGTCTACAGCAGTTATCCTTAAATGAAATCTTTTTGCAGTTTGCTGATATTCTTTCGGTCCTTCAGATTATGTATTATGCCTAGACTCGATCAAAGTAACTGGCTACAAGCAAGCATAGAAATGTAGGCAAACACACTGCAGCTCTGAGTTCATTCCTAGATATGATGATGCTTATAGGGATAAGCCTCATCACCGACAGTTGACCTTCACGATCAGCAGTCCACGACGCGTGCATAGATGTGATCAGAGCAACTTGCCAGCTAGATCTCGACGCCTAAATCGACCACGACGCGTTCACCTATACAAGTTTTGCCAACCCACGGATCTGTCATTTCTTGTTCTGTAACCTCCGTGCTATTGTGCTTATCATTTAGGAAGGCATCACAACACAATCTCTGACGGAGATGGGCATTCATGAGCCAAGGGCTAACGTTGTTCCAGGTGTGAATTGTGATTTGGCCAATAAAGGTGCCTTTGATAACCATTTTGTTCTTGGAAATAATTTCTGCTCAGAAATAGTTTTGTCCCATTCTATTCCCTAGACGAGTTTTTGAGCATTTGAAAGTATTTAATAACTGTTCAAATTTTTCATTCCTGCATTTTAGTACGGCCATCAAAATTCTTTTGTAACTTATAATTTATTTTTTTTAATAAATTTATTACATTTTTCTTCTTCTTTTTTTTCTTGTTTTTTCTTCTTCTTTCTTTAGCTGGTCACCGGCTAGATGAGGGCCAATGACCTCACCAAAGCGTCACCGACCCTCGGTGAGGCCAAGCCTTTCCGAATCAGGCTAGGTCGAGCTCGCCCAGCCATCGGCGAGGCTTAACCTCGTCGGGCCATCGCAAGGTCAACCTCACCATGATTGGACAACGTCGACGTTGCGGCGAGGTTGAGCTCACCCAGCCACTAGCAAGGCTATCGGCCATCGCCAAGGCTAGTGACCAGCAAAAGGAAGAAGAAGAAGAAGAAAAAGAAGAAGAAGAAGAAGAAAAGAAGAAAAGAAAAGGGAAAACAAGAAAGTGGTCTTGATTCTGAAGTTATTATTGGAAATAAAGAAGTCATTTTTTTTTTTAACTTCTTGATTCTATTCTAAATTTGTTTCCAAAAACAAAAAAGTTACCATTTCTGTTATTTTTTCTATTCCAGAACAAAATAATAAAATTAGACACTATTTGACCAGTTCCAAATAGGGCCTAAATGGATTAGCCTAAAGCCAAAAATACGCACAAAGATGCTTGATTCCATTCTTAGAGACAACTTTGGTGCTTTGACATCATTTGGCAACGAAATAGGCACCTCCAATACGCGCGATTTACCTCGACCTCTGCTGTGGTTTTGGAAAATCCACTGCCAAAAGTGGAGTTTCCCTATTTGTAGTGCAAGGGAGGCCAAAAAAATTTTCTCTGAGCCATCATTTTACCCACTCCAATAATTATTCAAGCACATAATGCGGCCATCCACTCGATGTTGCCTCATTTGGTGGATTGCCCATCATGGAAAAAGAACGGCAAATAAATTACTTTATCATTAACATAAAAGGCCAAACAACTCTCCCTCTATAAATTACTCTACCAAATTTCTCACATCACTCCACCATCAAGTCAAGCTCTTCAGTTCTTGTGTTCTGGTAAGTAACGCATTCCCTTTCAAGAAAAATTCGCCGTAAAGTACAAAACCTGTTCTTTTTCTGGGTCATCGATACTTTTTCTCAGCTGGAACGTGTTTTTGATATGTCTCTTTATGTCCAGTGAAAAAAGGCTTGAAGAATGAAGGCAGTGATGCTTGTGTTGGTCCTGTCCATGATGCTGAGCACTGGCTTGGCCATGAACAGAAAGGCTCAGTTCGTGGTTACCAACCACGAGGAGCGGAGACAGTATCTGGAAAAGAACGATGACACGTTCCAGGACCCAGAAGGCACAACCTCAGACAGCCACCATTACATTCCTAGAGATAAGTTCACCCCTTCCACGGGCACCACCGATGGTCCAGTAAATGCTGGTGGAGACTAAAATCTACCCTAAGTTCTGGTTTAAGGCACCAGTGGTATGATGAAGCTGTGGTACTGGTAGTGTGTGTGCATTGTATGAGCTATGTCAGCTTTTGCAAGTTATGTGAAATAGAAGGGAGTTTGCTGTTATTGAAGTCCTGGTGCAGTTGTAAGCATTCCTGGTTTTATGCATGAAATAAGAGCAACAGTGACTTTGTAGTGTGCAACTATAAGCTACACATTGAGCAACCCTGTCTTCTATTTAGACTGATAAGCTTTCCATGCAGTATCATGTATATATCTATACATACAGTAATTAATGATAATATTTGCCGCGGTTAATATTTATTTTCCCTTCACAACCTTGATTACATTATACAAAATGTTCGTCACTATAAATTCTCTAGAGAAATATAATTATATGCGAAAAATTATAGCAAACTAGATATTCACATGCCCTCTCTCGTAACTTTTCTTCATTTCATTGAAATTTTCACCTTCAATACAACGATCTATCATATCGTATCCTTAGGCATCGCTATGCAATCATTTATGTGATCGACTTTGTGTAGAAGAAATGGTGAGCAAGTTGTTTGTTTAAAATCTTTTTTAGAGTAAAATAGTTTCTTTTCTTTTCTCCATTTGCTCCTCCCTCTTTGTAGATAGTTAAGGGTGATTTCTTCAATATCATCTTCCAATTTCATATATTTCAATTTCTCCTTTTCGTGACCATTCAATATCTCTCTTTTATTTTGGCAAGAGTTAATCGCGTGTCATCCATGATAGTGAATCACAAAAGGAACTATTAGATATCTTATGAAAATACGCATATTCAATTTGTATTTCCATGTAACATTTTTCCCCAAGAATGCATATCGAGCATTCCCATGATTTAATGTCAGAAAAAGATGATTCATATATTACTCCATTTTCTTCTGAAACTTTCATTGCCGACTGTTGTTTATTAATATGATTTGCACTTATTTTCATGTTAATTATTCCAACTTTGTTAATTTTAATTTGGTTATATCATGAATATTGATTAATGTTGTTTCTTATTTTACTATATTTAATATGTTATATAGACATTCATGTCACAATAGTGAAATATTAACAGCCCCCAATGTTAATGTCTCTATGAGAATTAAGTTGATATTAGATTAAAAGTAGCATGAGATATATTGTTTAGAAATTAGAATAGAACTTCTATAAGATATGTCGTAAAGTTTGACGCAAATTATACTCTGAACTTGAAGCTTCTATAGTTGAACAAAAAAAATTTAAAAATATAAACAAAATCACCGAAACGCCAATAAATGTTTGAAAGATATTATAGTGTGTCAATGAACTTTGTTGGATACACTTCATTGAAATTGCCTTACTCTTCTTTCAAAGAGTCCGAACATGTAACCATTTAATGTCATTTATTCGTCAATCGGTACAAAAATTGAGATGTTATTTTTTGTCTTGATCACCATATATGCTAAATTGGCATAGATTTTTTCATAATCATATGATATCATTTATTCATCAAATATGTTCTGTCACGTAAGTTAGAGTTTTTTAATGATCATCTACCATTGTTCATTTGTAGAAAAACAAAAAAAAAATTGTTATACCTTTTATCTTCATATTATTCAACTCTTTCACAATAAGAAGACATCATATAACTTTTTTAATTTTCCTTTACGATCATACTATTACCAAATATATACTATTATGTTATAGAGCCAATTTCAATTTCAATTAACTTAATTCTTCAATAAATTGTTTGCATTAATGGCGATTTAGTATTACTTTGCTAATTTTCATTCATAAGTAAAGCATATGTTATTATCTCATCTAAATCGTCTTAAATAATTTGTTAGTGAAATATGGGATATCATTTCATACACTATATTGTTGGTATTTTAATATAATTTATATTTTAAATAGAGCAAAATGTTTTGTCAAATGGGTATCCATGAGTATTCAACTTTCTTGGTTATTATCCAATGCAAAGTGTTAGAAATGAGAACAAATATAAGACTTTATTTTTACCGGATGTAAGCTTTTCATTTATAAGAGTCATTATATGCACAAACGAGGAACACGATCCTCTATGGTTGTAATCAAGGAGATAGGATCTCTACCATTAAATTAATGAGAGATCCGTGATTATAAAACCTACAGTGTTAAATTGAGAAGAGATTTATGATTGTAATTTGAGGGGTTTATGTATGTATAAGTTTTGCTCTCCCCCATTTGTAACAACGCATACCCAACATAATAAGAAAAGCAATTAAGCATTCCCAAAAAAAAAAAAAAAAAAATTATTTCTCTCAAGCTTCCATTTACAACCCATGTTGTGTTGAGTGAGCGACTAAACAACTGACAAGAGAAAAGTTGAGCTTAAGAGACTCTAGTAAGGGAAAATTGTCCAAAAAATCCTAAACCCATAACATTTTGGTCAATTCAATAATTAATCTTTCAATTTTTCCAAATGACTCTTAAACATTTTCATGTTTTATTAATTGAGTCAATCCAGCTAGGTCAATTTTATTCAAAAATTACTAATGTATATACCAGTAGTGCCACATAGAATAACTGACACCGGCATTGACAATTTTTTATAATTTTTTTAAAAAATAATTAGTATTTTATTCTTGTCTTTTGTTTTGTTTTTCTTTCTTTCTTTTCCATTTTTTTACCAAGTCCAGCAACCCTCATAGGCCAATGAGCGAGGGCTAAGACCTTCACTTGCGGCCAACGAGGGTTGGCCATCCCTCACTTGTGATCAGAAAGGGTTGGTAGCAACCCTCACCAAACTTGGAAGAAAAAAATGTAAAAAAAATTATAAAAGTTAAAACAAAATTACAAAAAAATTATAAAAATTATCCACATTAGCGTCGGCTATGCCATGTAAAATTGCTATCGTTCATGTCAGAAATTTTCTACTAGAATTGGCTAGATAAACTCAATTGGAAAAATATAAAAAGACTTAGAATTTAATTAGCAAAATTGAAAAGTTCATAACTCAATTGACTAAGTACAATAGGTTTAGGATTTTTTGGTTTTCCTCTTTAGTAAGGGTGAACGAGTCAAAAAAAGTTTACATGTCGACTGGTTGCGATATCAAAGTGTCCTAAGCCTAAATTCACACGAGCTTTACCTACCTTAATATATTGATTTGTTTTGGAGAAGTAGACAGAAGGAAGAAAGCAAAAACGAAAAGAAAATTTTGGTCAAACATTGATAATTCATTGTTTATCTGTCAAGCAAAGTTACTGTCGATGTCACTATTTTTTTTTGTAAGAGTCACCAAAAATCCAAAATTTTGCTAACCATGACACATTTATATCAAATTAAAATCCTAAATTTTTTAGGTAAATGTATCACACAAATACAAATTTAGAGTTTTTATGTCACAAAAAAATTTGAGGTAGATATGTCACGCTGTACAAGTTTGAGATAAATGTATCACATGAGTACAAGTTTGGGATTTTTGATATGACGAAAAAAAGCTTGGGATAACCGTATCACAGTTCGCAAAGTTTGAGGTTTTTTGTGGCTTTTACACTTTAATTTTAAAAAAAAAATGAGCCAAAAAAAAGGAATAGCAATACTAATGGAAACTTGGGACATAAACGATAACTATTTTATTACAGAAATCAATTTTTGTTCCTAAAATAAATTTTCTATTTTTGTTCCCTAAGTGAGTTTCTAAACAAAAAATACGTATTTGATAACGATACAAAATCCTTCCCTCTTAAGTGGCGGTGGTAGACGGTGACTGGCAGACGATAACCGATAGGTGGCAACTTGCGGCAAGTGGGCGACTGACTAATAATGAAGGTAAGCGATGAGAAGAGTTTTTATTTCTTATTTATATTCCAAAGATAGAGAAGTAGAAATTTTTACTTCTCATTTATATTTCAAACCTATTTCTAGATTAAAAATTTGTTCCCTAAATAAATAAAAATGAAATTGCGTTATCAAACGAATTTTTATTCCAAAATATTCTCGGGAAAAAAAATAATTTTGACCAGAAATAGAATACAAGGAAATCCAACGAATCCTTTGTGAGACAAATCACATTATTCCTAAAGGAGTTTGGCCAAATGATAATATCGATGTACCTTGAGATTATTTAGGGGATTATCTCAAGATTGAACCTCTTGTTAATGTTGCTTTAGCAGAATTCAAAAAGAATAATCTAGACTGACCGTCATCATCACAAGACCCATGGGGTGCCCCTTTCTCAAGATCCTTTTAATTTTGGACTGTCATCAAATCTAAAGAGTCCCACATCACTAATGAATGTGGATAACTGGCCCTAACTAGTAATGCTTGAAATGCATATTTCTCTTGGTGGGCAAGACTTTACAATGAACTTAGACCCAACAGATATTCCATCATAATCAAGAGATGTCCCACCAAATTCTTATCAGTCTCCTCCTAAAAAGCCACAACTTGAGATCCTCCTTATACTAAAAAAAGTACAAAGGAAAGATAGAAAAGACAGGCATCGAAAGTCACCATGCACCATTCAGAAAAGGCAATGGAAACGGGATGCTCATCTTCTTCATTATCAGACAATGATTAATGGTGTTTGGATTACTCACGTTAATGACTCATGTAGTAATAAATGTCATGTGATGACGTAGGGATAAGTACACTATGTTGCGAAAAATATGGCTTCGAATAGGGTAGAACAATGAAGACGGATCTTTGAGTACTCGAGTCGGACTTTGAGGCGTGATATCACTTTCTTTAAGGATTTATTTGCCCCACAAAGTTGCTAATGGTCACCGGCAAAATATCCTCCAGGATACAACAAAGTCTCAATTTGAGAATACTAGATAGCAATTCTAGTATTTCTCCAGGATCTCTCTAGGAAACAATTGAAAGAATGGCTGTCGTTTTTTTTCAGAAAGAAGACTCGAAAAGATGAAAAATGATCACGCTTTTTCTTTCTCAATCTAACAAGTATATATAAACTAGTCTTAAAAAAAAAAACGAAGACAACTCTTCGTGAAAAGTTGCGAAATGAACAAACACATTCTTTCGAAATTTGCTCAAATGAACAAAGGTGTCTATTCGTAAGAAGTTAAAACCGAACCAATGCAACCCTTCGGGAAAGGTTGCAAACCGAACGGGTATCATATGCAAATGAAAAGACACAAATAAATTTGGAATAATAATAATTATTTATTTATTTATTTATTTATTTATTTATTTAATAAATATAATTTTTAATTTTAATTTTATATTTTATTTCCGAAAATTCTCAAAACAAAAATAAAATAAATAATAGAGGGATTAGTGCTAATTAAACCGCGGACGTGCAAGCGTACCAAGTGCTAAGTGCACCTAATAATCGCGCCAAAATCGCGCACCCGCACGCGGGTATGGTGGGGTCTAGCCCCACCCAATCATTACTTTAAATATACAAAGTAAATCCCACACTTTTAAACTGGTTTACTTCTTCCCACCTTTCCCATGTGGGACAATGTAAAAAGCACTCATTTTTGTTTTAACAAACAAAACTTCAACACACTATCAGTGCCAAAAGTTGTGTATGGCGCTCACTTTGGTGCAAAAGTTTCTGTCGGATCACTTAAGTGTCAAAAAGTTTGAAAAATGATCATTTTAGTGCCAACTCCGATCTAGTTGGCCGAAAATCCGATGTGGTACTTTTTTATTAATTTTTTAAATTGATGTGACTTGCCGGAGAATACAGTCAGCCTTTAAACAATAAAACGACGCCGTTTGGTGTCTCTCCTCCAATTCAAAACCCTAAATCCCCAAATCGAGAGAGAGAGAGAAGATAAACGGCGCTCACTTTGGGCCAGTTGCTATCCTTGACGGCCCCCGCGCTCGACGGCCGCAGCTCCAACCCCGACCCCGACCTCGACAACAGCCACTTGACGGCCAAGTCGAAGGCTGTGATTTGACCGATGCTCGGGAGGCCACCGACGAGTGCGCCGCCCCCAATCTCTCCCTCTCCATCTCCGATCTCCGCCGATGAGTGCACCGCCCCCGATCTCTCCCTCTCTATCTCCGATCTCCCCGACTCGGTCACGAAGCTTGCGCTCAAGTGCGACCGCAAGTCGTTGAGCATCGACGACAAAGCGCTCATGCTGATCTCACTCAAGTGCAGGAACCTCACACGCCTCAAGCTGCGGCCGAGCGAGCTAGGTCGACGTTGGGCGAGGATCGGACAAAAACCCTAATTTCAATCCCAAATGAGTTGCGTGGCGTCATTTTTGTGAAGCCATCCACTTAGGACGGCAAACGACGTCGTTTTCTTAAGGAGGACAAAAAACGACGTCGTTTATAAGACATGTTGATTTTTAAAAAAATATAAAAACCACGTCATCATTTTGGCCGGAATCTCTCGTCAGTGGCACCAAAGTGATCGTTTTCCTCTGATTTGGCACTTAAGTGATCCGATAGAAACTTTTGACATCAAAGTGAGCGTCGTACACAACTTTTGGCACGAATAATATACTTACCCCGATGACGTACGCATCATTTATATTACAGGATGAGTCATGGTGATGAATCGTGAGTAATTAATACTTTAAGGTGAGTTATGGTGATGAATCATAATTTAGGATGAGTCATGGTCCTAGGCATTTAAGTACGTTTTATGAGGCATTAATATGCCAGTGTTGAAGATGTAATCTTGCTTGTCTTTTCTTTCCCTTATGCCTATAAAAGCATGATTGGTAATATGTTGAGGCAAGACTAGCCTTCATCAATAAAATCGTGTGTCAAAGCTAATTCTCCCTCTTCCTCTTCGAATTTCTATCATTTATCTTAGAATGGTAAGATAACACCTTATCACACGGATCTCGTGCATCAAAACTCAAGACCAAAAAACCTTATATTTGGAATAAGAGTTTAGATGGATACTAAAAATCGGTTGTGACATGATAGAGCCTAAAAGAAGCATCGCAAGGGGATCAAACACCGCTAAAACTCTTGTTTTAAACATAGCCTCTTTCACCCTTAGTACTCAAGTCTCCTTTTCTTCGCTTCACTGAAGATATTGTCAACGATTTTCCCACATATCTATTAACCCTATCTAATAAAGAAAATTTTGCATTTGCAATCATTGATGTTACATAACACGCGCAAACAGTTGAATTTTTTTTATTTTGATATTTAACGAGTATTCTAAAACACTCGATTACATAAATCCTTTCAATGACATTACTTTTTATTTTGAATTTAGGAAATATTCCAACTAAATTGAGTATTTTACGTTAGAAACACTTTGTAATATTGTATTCTCTTGCATTCATAAAGCAATCTAACCCTCATTTTTTGTAATTAGGCCCATGAAATACTCAACGAATCCCATGAATTGATTGGATACAAAACTGTAGCCTCTAGAGATGACCCCGACCTGAACAGTTTACACACCGTTGTTTAGATTTAATCAAGTGATCTTTAATTCCTAAACTAAAAATCCCCGCCCGACCCACTGCTCCTATCCCAACAGATCAATCTATTCCTAGCTAGCTGAATACCCTTTCAACCTGCAATCTTGCAAATAAGCATTTGCAGGTGGTTCCAACCAGAGTGTGAGATTGTTAGGCGTGATATTCTTCTGTCAGTCATAATCAGTAGCTGACGAGGTTCGACCGGTTGGGTGAAGCACTCGTGTCTCGCCCACATGCGAGGGCACTCTGTCACGCAGCACTGAGAGCAACACCGTCATTTTCCCGTAATGTTTTCCCAACGCATACCATAAAATGAAACTAGAAAATTAGAAGCACAAGGATGATCATGCAGTGGAGACCCATCTCTAACAATATCATTCTCAATGATAATCAGTATAGTATGCAGCTTGACGACTCAGTACCAGAGCGGGAGTGTTAAATACATTGTACAAGAGCATAGACACGAGAGTCCTATTCCTAGATTCTCACCCATGATCAAACCTCGCATACGGATTGCATTTTTACTGATGTTACTGCTTACTACCCTCCAAAGACCGTAAGGGTAGAGCTTTCTGTGAGTTTAATGGAAAAGGAAGTTCTTGGGACCCTGGACATGTGTTCTCATGGTCATGCGCAGGAGCTGGCCAGTTCTTTAACACGGCATAAAACAGATTCTGGTGCTTGATGCGACAGTTGCTTTCTTACTTGCAAGCCCTGCACCAAATAAAGCTTGGTAAGTACATGCTACTAATCAAAGCAAGGGCGGGTGAAATTTGGTTTACAAAAACTAAACAAGACGTCACGTCCAGACCTTCCTCTTTTTTCGCAACTGAGCGCAGCTAGCCTTCACCAGATTTCGCCATTTATCCTGAAAGCCCATACCCACTCTCAATCTTAGCATCGGATGTAAATTACAAAAACCAATAGTCTACCCCAAGAAAATTCCGTAAATCATATCTACTTTCTAATGAGTTTCATTCTGCTCAATATAAGGGTAGATGTGCTTAAGTTATGACCATAACAGTAACATGCACCTTTAGGTCTACCGATGTGCGATGCTTAGATGATGAGAATAGCAGCCGCTTTATTTTAGACCACCTTCCAACTCCCAAATGAGAAACTCCCTCTATCAATTTCATCACCTCATTAAGAGTCCATGGCATATGATGCTTTCTCCGTCTCCTACCCTTTTGCATATTGCTCCTAATGACTCGCTCGTCTTTCACAACAGTTTGCAACTTAGCTGATGGACACGGCAGATCAGATCTCTCACTTGGAATGGCAGGTTCAGTTTTTGGGCATATGTCAGAGTCCTGGCGCTAAAAGAAACAGGGGAGTTATTTCTATTCAGAACACAATAAGTATACAAAACAAATCAAAGACGAGTCAAAAACTGCCGAAAGCCTGTAATTCACAGAAACCAGAAATCGGCATCAAACCTAATATCATACTACAGTATGAAAAGACAAGTTCATTAATCAACTATAACAAGAAAAATAATTAAGGTAATCTCATTTTTTAAAATCATCAGAAACATACTGAAACCAGCAGCTTTTTGCAAGGCGAAATGGGTAGCTGAGGAATATTGGGGGAGTTCATGGGAAAGGGCAGCAAACGAGCTGCTATTACCTAATAGTAAAAGGAAAGCACTACAATTGTGCAGGAAAACATGACAACACAAGTGACCTTTCATTTGCTCACAACAAGAAGCAGAAATACAACTAAGACAGATATAACGTTTGGCAAAAGTATGCCTGCAAAAACGTACTATGATACATTTTAACTCTATTTGCCATTGGTTGATGTCTTTATTGTATGATACAATCATGTTGTCACCTTTCACAAAAAGCAACACCTTTGGCCATAATAATGGAGAGAAGTTTCCTCGAAATTACTGGTATTAAAAAACAAAGAATAATAAGATTTTGAATGAAACAAACTTCCTTCAATAAAGACTCAATTGACTGCTTGGCTCTTTCTTGCTAATTGTGAACACCAACCAACATCCAAATATGATTTTGAGCAATGCTAACTCAAACAATCAATACCAACTTAAAGGCAACAAACAGCCAACACACACCAGAAAAGAGAAGACTGGTTGTCCCAAGCTCGTGAAAACATCGTTTGAGTATGACATGCAAGAGAAAATAAACTGTTTCTTACCAAACACAATGTATTTCCCTTTGCTTGCCCTTCTTCAACTGGAAGGCCAAATGGAACCTGGATACAGGCTCCATCAAAGGATCCTATCTGATGACCAGATCCGGCTGTTTCATTCACCTCCTCCTCACATTGCTTGTGAATTTTAGCATCCACAACCTTATTCTTTGGACTTTTAACAGATACGCTGGACCTTCTAGGGTGATTCCTAGACTTCAACTCTGAAGATTCTTCAATATACCTTCGCGGCGGCTTGTGGACTCTCTTTCCCGTTACAAGTACACCCAATTCATTTTCATCTTTACCATGAAAAGAAACGTCAGATTCGCTAGCCCCAGAAGAGTAATTTGTTTGAGAATCGGAACTACTCCCTTTAATTTTCTCGTCCATCTTAAAACCACCATCCAGCATCCATTTAGGAGAATTAAAAGCATTTTCAGAGGACTCAGTAACAGAAGCAACTGTGCTTTTGTCTTCCTTTTCATGAGAAATGCTACCACAACATGTCAAATTCAAAGGTCTATCCAACTCATTGTTGTTGTGTAAACCAAATAAGATACGACGCTTCAGCCACTGTTTGTCAATGACTGCAGTTTCTCGTCCAAACATACTGTGGAAGGCATTCTGTAGCTCTTGAACAGTCATATGGTCTAATGACACAGAGTTCTGACATGATGTGGACTCAGTTGCTGCAGCGGTAGAACAGGCTCTTCCATCAAGAAGCATCAGCTCACTTTGTAAAGCCAGAGTTCCTTGCAGATGAGAGTCTTCGGACGGAAAACAAATGATGTTTGACGCATCATCCATGTATTCAGAATCTAAGGACAAAGTAGTTAAGTAGTAGTTTCCATCCATATATTCCTAGAAATGAGTGAAAGGACCCACAATATATTTACCCATAAAATGCTGTCCGGCGGCAGGTTGGCAACATTTGTCCTCATGGAGTATCTTCTCACCTTTGGGTTCAAGCACTTCACCAAAAAGCTAACATATATAATCATGTCAGAAAACAAAATATTAGTGTAGTTCGACGCGAAAGGAATTTCCCTTTCAGCAACAAAAAACAACAAAAGCTTCTTGTGTAGGTTCCTGATAGAAATCCACTTTACAAAGCACTAAGTACAAAAAGTTTTAAAAGATATCCAATATAAACTGCGTCCCAGAGAAAATTTAACAGGTGTGGAATTAATCAAAATAGGAGCCCATGTTAGCTAGTAATATACTTAAGACAAATGCCAATCATCAGAATGAGAGGGAAAAATAGAAAGGAGCATAATAGAATTTTTTAGAAAGTCTAGCATAAAAGACAAAGCTACTAGATAGAGGGAGGCTGCATCTATACATGGCCCAAACAAACCCTGTAGACAAATAATGTGGGAAACTGTCAAGAAGATGAACATGAGTGGAGGTGACGCCTCCAAAGGCACTAAAAGTAAGAGAATACAAAAAGAAGAATTAACAAAGAATCTAGCAATTTTAGAAACAAAAGGACAGCACAGAAAATCACACTATCTTAAGAGATTGTCACGACAAAAAGAAAATATTGAGACCTTTTAATCTTAATTGCCATTCTGCTAAACCTATTATATAGTTCACAAGAGGACGTACTTCGGTCTTTGTCTGCTCTCCAGCAACAACTGTAGCAGCCACTGCAGGTGAAAATGAAATCTTCTGAGCATGTGTTCATAGATGATGTTTTGCATTTTACATGTTAAAGCAAGCAAAGATCATCAATCTTTTATGAAAATCAACTAATAGGCAGCAAATTCCAACTGCAGCAATGAGGTCAATCCAATGAACAAATTGTTGTTACATAGTAAGGTAATTCAGCTTCAGCTTATGTACCTACCACTACAAAGAACGACGTGAGGAGCATCAAGTCCTTATGCGCTTATATTCATTCATTGATGACAGAGAAGAAGAAGATCAATGCCCATTATGCTGACTAAGTTAGCTACAAGCAGGTAGGAGCAATTAAAGAGAGGACTTGTTTCCACTAGGAGTGAAGATTTTTATCATTCCTTTATAACCACAATCCACTATAAGAACAACATTCAGCTCTTCAATTCTGTCATTCTAAAGTCAAACGCCAGGCAATGGCCAAAAGTGGAAAACAAAAACCTTGACTTGACATATTGTTCACAGCCTCTGCCAAGATTATTCACCTGCTAAAGAAACTAAAGACACTAAATTCACACTTGCAATTTTTTTAGAAGAAAAAATAGCCTGTAACATCCATACCATTGTCAACTGTCATCTCATCATCATCAAAAGCACAGGATATATTATCAATACTGAAGCACTTCGGCAAGTCAAATGTGCCCAAACCAAGATGGGTACTGGCTATGTCCCTGCTACACTCGGGCCCCAAAAAGGAATGATCTGCTCCCATATCTTCATCTTCAAAGGCAGTGAGGAAGGATACATGCTTATCAACCTTCAGGCAAACAAGAGGAACAGTCATCGAAATATTAAGTCAGCTAAAATTGTCCAAACACTGAATTGAACTAGAGATGCAATAATATAATTCGTTGCTGTGTAATGAACAATTATTTTTTCAGGCGAATCAGTATAGCAGCAAAACATAATGAGCTCCTTGAAAGTTGAAACAGCTATATTGGAGCAAGCCCGGCAGTAGATTCTTTTTCCCCTCATTTGCTTCACTTCTGGTTCAGTATTATGTAAATCAGAAATGAAGCTGGAAGCAATCGTTACCAACAAATCTCAGATTTAACCCAAAAAAATCAAACTGTCTCCTCTTTCAATCACATTGAATCATTACTTCTTCTATACCTAAGAGACACCAAAAAGTACGAGATCTCCAATGAAAAACATCTGCACTTTGTCATATTTATTCAGCTTTAGCTTAATTATTACAACCAAAAATGAGTGCTTCATGCACAATCAGGAAGAACTTTCTACCTTACTAAGTTATGGTTACTAGAAAACAAATGTCACTAACGCTCTGCATTTTGGTACGCACTTTCAATTTCTGACACAGTAGCATTTGGACAACTCAAATAAACATCCCCAATGTGGTGATACAAATGGTGACATAAATTTCAATTTATCTTATGCTAATATTTTGAAACATATTTAAACATAAGAATTTTTTGTTTAACATGAAAATTTAGTGTCTTGGATACATTTTATGCATGTTATATATCTATAGATCTTTCTTAAACAATCATGTCTAATTAAATACATGACCAAAAGAAGCCTACACCTATAGCATCAAATTTTTACAAGGCATGCCCTGGGTTCCAAATAATGTCCTAAGTGCCAGAGCAAACAACGCTCCAAGTAATCTAAGATTTGGAGAGATAGAACTCAGAAACTTTGGGATTCAGGTGAGTATGGCAGTACAGTCAGACTCGGCTGTTATTAGTTATTGTAGTAACATGCGATTGTCTTAGGTGAAACTTTTTGATGTGCTAAAATCAATAAAACACAAGTTTCAACAAGACAGAATTCAGTTACACCAGAAAAAAGTCTGACTTCTTTAAAAAAAGCTAAAAAAATGAAATTGACTGCTTCTCCTTTTCTTAAGAAATAGGGCTTTGCCCTTCTTTATTAACAAAAAAAGCTAATAAATAGCAGGAAACCTATGCCTTTTATAGGCAGAGAGACAGATTTTGTAGATCCAAACTTCTTTGGATAATAAATAATGTATCAACTCCAATACTTCTCCCATGTACAAAAAAACTCGATGCGTGCACAAAATCCAGATGATAAATGAATACTGCGAGAGAGAGAGAGAGAGAATGGCAAAATGTGCTTCCCAGTCTCCATGGTTTAAGAGACTTTTCTACAGTAACATTAACAAATCTATTGTCAATAATCCTGACTAAAAGTGTTGTAAACCGACTAAATCATACATCGGTGCTGCAAGTCTAGATAAACAGCAATGTCACTGTACATCAAAGAAACACGCCCCCTCACAAGTTGTAGTAAAGGAATAGAAGCTCTTCCGTTCTGTATTACATACAGAATAAAATAAATAAATACAATAATCGAAACTGACCAGTGGCATGTATGTCACAGAATTCATTATTCAGGTATTAAGGTCCATAAAGGAAAACAGAACAGAAAATCTTTGACTTAATGAACTGGAAATTATTTACCTCAGCAAAGCCAGAAGCGAAAATGTTCTCATGCTCGTCCATAGCAAAGGAGGTTTGCTTTGCTGCTGCATGCAACATGATCCTGATCTTACAATGTCCAGCGTGTCATCTGCCATCAAAGAAAATTTAGCATCCAATGAAAATCTCAGAATGTTCAGACTCGCAAAACAAATAAAAGAAGTTGTAAAGTTATCCCTGTGAAGAACTTCCTGTGTTGAGGGAAATGTACATACAGACAACGCACAGAGACAACTCCACTTGGACTATGCAGTCAACGGACAAGATCACAAAGACCCATTTTTCCATTGCCAATCTATAACAGATTATGCTCTTGGACTATGCAGTCAACAGACAAAATCACAAAGACCCAATTTTCCATTGCCAATCTATAACAGATTATGCACTTGCACTATGCACATAAGCAAGAAATTCGCACCACCGCCCGACTAATGTTGGTATAAAAATTTGCAATCGCTAGCCACCGACTCTGGCATACCATTTTCGAGCTATTCCATTGATTCACTACAGATATATCACCAGGCCGTTTAGCTTCCTTTCCTCGTAGTCGGCAAAGCACCATCAAACACCGAAAAACTCCCCCAAGACACCCCCTCGAAGAAGCAAGAAAAAAGAAAGACATGCAATTTCGCACGCCCCGCGGCGCCAGCAACTAAACCCGCGAGCGCCATTGCATGCGTCCCCGCGACACCCCCAAAAAATCAGCACGCCACGCGCGAAGAAATACAAGCAAGCGGAAGCACCGTGAAGCACGACGCGACTCCTCACGAATCGATCGAGCCCGAAACGCGAGGCGCGCGAATCGCTCCGAGCACGCCACGGCGACGGCGACCGCGACCGGCGACCGCGACCGGCGACCGCGAGAGGGATTGAAGAGACTGACCTGGCCGGGACGCGCGAAAAGGGGGGAGAGGCTTCCAGCAATGATGGGAGTGGGGAAGGGGCGCGGGGCGCGAGAGGGACAGCGGAAAGCGCTCCGACCGCGGGGGGTGGGTGGGGGCCCTACCAACCGCTCCGAAACAATCACACCTCGCGAAGGAAGGAAAGCGACGCCCGAATCGCCGCCGCGGGGAGGCGGGAGCTCGCCCTAGTGAGCTCCGATCGACGGCGGCGGCGGAGGCGAGGGGCGAGTCACCGAGCCGAGCGACCGAGCGAGGGACCGAGTGAGCGAGTGGGGGAGGGGGGAGTGAGTGAAGTAAAAAGAGAGGGAAAGCGGATGGGCGAAAGGGACGGACGCGAAGGTTGGGAAATGGGGGAGGAGAGGGGTTGCTGCGGGGGACGCGACATATAGTGGCGCGTGGGGTCCGGCGCGTGGGGGGTTGCGCGGGGTGGGGGTTGGGGTGGGGGGGAGAGGTTCTGACCTGACTCTGACCGAACCCGAACCAACCGGCTCTCTCCTCTCCGCTGGCTGGCAGGAGGGCAGGAAGGGCAGGGTCAAATTGGGTAGGAATGCCTTTTGACGGCGTTTGAGGAGTCACGTGAAGCGGTCCAGCAGTCCGGCGGCAGCTGCTTGCTTCGGTCCCGTGCGCGGTCCAAACGGCGCCGTACGGGGACGTCGCGTGACTCGAAGTAATTATTGCCTTTTTCTTCTGTCCACGGGTCGGTAGGGAAAGAAATATATATAATCGTTCGACGCTCCGTTTGTTTGGAAGAAATAGAAATGTTATGCCGTGTTTGATAATATCTCTATTTCTCGATTTTTTTTTTTTGAAAGGTAATTAATATATTAAAAAGGAACGGGTGAACAAAAGAAATGAAAAATTCGATCCAAAAAAAAAAAAAAAAAAAGAAAGGAAAATGAAGAAAAAAAAAAAGAACGACCTGCCTCAAAACCCACACTCAAAACAACGGATCATAATGAGTGGAGAGATGCCGGAAAAGCCACAGAAATGGCAGCCCACTACCAACTAAGAAAAGAAAGCACGGCAAGAACAACCGGCACACGGAAAAAAGAGATAAAACGTCTACAGGTAGGGAATGAACTATCCTCCGGATTCAATGAGAATTGCTACACCAACTATAGCTGCACCAACTGCATCAATTGCACCACGTGCCTTAATCAAGCCGCATTTGACGCTCCCCAAAAAAGATGATCAGGTCAATGCCCCATCTTAGCTGCAACCTTCTATTCCTGAAGTTATCTTCAACATTCCTAATAGTGATCGCCTTATCTCTGACCACTTTAAAGAGATGATTCTTCATAGCCGCGACAGAAAGAGCTTGTTCTCGGAAGAGAATATTGTTCCTGTTGTTCCAGATAATATGACACAGTACTCCAAAGGAGAAGTGGGCTATGCACTTATAAAACTCATTTCCCGTAAGCATGGTGATGGCCTACCGGAGATTATCCTCCCACGCCCTGTTATGCCAAAGCAGATTGCATTTGATCGCCCAAAAGAAGGCAACATTGACTGTAACACGACAACCAAAAAATAGATGGTCAATAAAATCTGGTACATCGTTGCAAAAGGCACAACCACTACTATCTATTCTACCATGTGACAATAAAAGTGTTTGGGTGGGTAGCTTGCGTTTAGCTATAAGCCAAAGGTTTACTTGATACCGAGGTATAATTTCGTTGTTTCAGGCAAACATATGACAAAACACACGAGTCCTCTTCCGCCTGAAGGTCTCTCACGCCGTCGCAACAGTGAATCGTCCTGAAGAATTCTCCCTCCAGCCAAAGCAATCCAAATTTTGAGAGAGACTCGGGAGTGGATTATCCCAAGACTCAAGCACCAACTTGAGAGGTTGTCCAATATTAGAGAAGAGATCAGCCACGGTTACCTGCCTAGAAAGCCCTGAATTGTATATGAACGAGTCCGAAAAACTTAAGTTCAAGGGGCCTGTAGGATGCTAGTTGTCAAACCATAAGGAGGTAGAGAGGCCGTCTCCAATCCTCCAATAGAAGGCATTACGGACCTCGCTTTTAAGGGATAGGATATTTTTCCAAGCCCAAGAATAGCAGGTGGGTATCTTAGCAACCCAAAAATTCATTGATTTTAGGAACGTGGAATGGATCTACTTGCACCACAAAGCCTCCTTATCTAAAAATAGGAGCCAGATATGCTTCAACATAGTGGCCCTTTGCAATCCCCGAGCCTCCGGATTTTTCTTCAAAAATTCCTTGATTTTTCTATCATTTTGTTTCCCATCACAGAAAAAAATAGAAATCAATTTCATAATTTCAGCTAATTTTTCGATTCCCAAACATATCAAATGGCCAAGAATTAGATTTAAAATAAAATCAAGAAATAAAAAACTTACTTCTTTATTTATGAAAATAATTTCTAAAACATGTCCTTTTTTATTTTATTTTTCTTTTCTTTTTTTTCTTCTTCCTTCTTTGGTCGATGGTTAGTTCAAGCTCACCTAGCCACCGTGAGGTCGAGCTAGGCTACCTCGAGACTAGCAGTCGACTCCCATCTCTAGCTAGTCGCCGGCACCAAGAGAATGAAGAAGAAGGGAGGAAAGAAAAATTAAATAAAAAAAAATCTCATAAAATTATTAAAAAATAAAAGAAATTTCATGTCATCAAAAAATTTAAGAATTGTACCAAGCAAACTCCTATTATTTTTCTATTTCAAGAATATAAATTTTGTATAATTACCAAATACTTTTAAATGTTCATAAACTCCTCCAAGAAATAGAAATAGAAATAGAAAAAACTACTTCCAAATAAAAATTATTCTCGAATACATAAATATTATCAAACACACCCTTAGGTCCATAGTAAATCCACAATTAGATAGGAGATCATGTTCAACATTAAAAAATAGTCTCGTTTCACTTATCAAATTTGGGCACGTAGCCCAATGGCAAGGTAGTTTGGCGAAGTGAGAACATTTAGGCATTAATAACCAACCAAACAATGTATGATTCTTTTCTTTTGTTCCCCGGAACAAAAAAAAAAAGAATAAAAATCCATTTAGTAACTTTTTGTTATCGGGAATAGAGTTGGAACAAAATAAAGAAGTAATAAAAAGCTAATTTTTTATTTCCCATAACAACTTCATAATCAAGTTCATTTTCATTTTTTCCTCTTTTCTCTTTTCCTTTTATTCTTCTCCTTCTTCCTTTGGTTGGTCATCTTGTCGGAGTATCATCAGCCCTTGAGGCAAGGGCAAGCCTCACCCAACCGCCAAGGAGGCTTGGCCTCATCAAGGGCCGACGACACTCCAACGAAATCGTTGGCCAAAGGAAGGAGAAGAAGAAAAGGAAAAAACATATATATATAATAAAATTATATTAAAATTAAAAAGAAATTCTAAATCATTAAAAAAAAAAAAAAGGTCCTACCAAATGCCTTTCTATCTTGAGAATAGAAATTTTGAACGATTACTCAATATCTTCAAATGTTCAGAAACTCGTATAGAGAACAGAATAAAAAAATCATTTATAAGTATAAATTATATAGGGAACAAAATGGTTATTAAACATTCCCTTAGTTTCAAATATGTAAAAGGGCAAAGTAAAAGTCAAAAAACTTTTTTCAACTTATCAGTTTCGACATTCAAGGAAGTTACTAAAGTAAGTTTGTAAAGTTTACAAGTAATTAAGAAAAATCATCGCAGCCGAAGAGTATAATTTGTGCATGGGCTCTGTTGGATTACAAACTTGAAATGAATGTAGTGATTGTTTTCAGAAATTCATTAAGAATGCGAGAAAATAAAATCGTAGTGAATTTAGGCCGTTGTTCTATTTCTCAAGAGAAATTAAGAATAATCGTGGCTTTCAAGCTTACAAGATTTAGAGGTAATTTCTAATCTCTAGAGGTAAATTATTTAACCATAACTTTGATGGACTTATAGGGAATTAATAGTTATCGAGACTAATTAGAAGGTCCGTCTCCTACTACAATTCAGGTACCATGCTTCACTAATACTTAAAATATTGACTGATAACAATCTTGTGACGACATAAAAATAAAAAGTACTAACTATAAATGCGATCGAGATTTCGATCGAAATTATGACTACTTGAAGCCCATTGTAATCGTTGGAGGTAAAACTAATGAGAACACAGACTATAGGTTACGATCTGTAGATGAAAATTACAGTATGCTAGGGTAATTATTTGAGTGATGCCATCGACAAGGTGCAATATACAAAAGGGAGTTGCGAGTAATGATGAATAATTATTAACCATGATGAACCACCCCGGATACGACTATTTGAGATAAATCACAACATCACTTGGGAATTATGAATGAATCCTCAAGTTTTGAAGTATAGAGGAATGTTACTATTCTTGGTACAATGATATCAACATTAAGGTTCATTTGTATCGCAGAAAATGAATTATTTAAAAAATGATTATTTGCATCTCTTAAAATAATTAGTTGACAGAAAATATCATTTCTATTGACAACGATTTATATTTAAATGTTTTTGTAAATGATGAAAATATTTTTTCGTTTATTCATTTTTGTAAGCAACACAAGTAGTCACTTTTAGGAAAACATTTCCCTAATCATTCATTTTTAGCGGAGCCTACGTGCAATTTTTTTTTTTTTTTTTGTCAATCCTATTTTATTCCTACGTGCAATTAAATTACCACAAGTTTAGCCGATTTGTCATAACTTTAAGTAAGCTACCAATCATAGTCTGAGTTAATTTAATATTCTATTAGAGAAAGAAAAAAACTTAATGTGATCATTCTTTTATGAACTTTATAACTAAATTCTCATCGGAAAAAGAAAAGCACAACTATAGGTATAATCGAGATTACGATGACTTGTATGGTCATTCCGGAATTATATATATATTTTTTCTAGGCTGAATATTTCCTCGTGATGTAGTGATTTAGTTCTTGCAATTTTTCCACGGCAATTTACTTATGATCTTAGTCCTCACCTTATACGAGGGTGGTAAATTACTTCTATCATTAATGAAAATTTGATATTTACCTTCAAAATCTAAAAAATAACAGGGAGTAATTTGCCTTTAAAGCAGTAAATTCCTTTCTCATTCGTAATCCCCGAAAGGGGTGATTTACTTTCAAAATAATAACCTTTTATGAGAGAAGGTAATTTATCTAGGGTTAATATCCTAAAAACTCAAAATCGATACACATATGACAAATTTACCCAAAACTAATTTTTTGACCATGAAGAACCTTAAATCGGTACACTTGTGACAAATTTACCAAAAGTAAAAAAAAAAATCTTAAATTGATACATTTGTCACAAATTTATCCAAAACTAATTTGTTCAAAATAATAACCTTTTATGAGAGAAGGCAAAAATCTCAAATTGGTATATTTGTGACAAATATACCCTCTGTTAAATTGGATTAACAATACAAAAAACCACAAAAATAATACAACTGTGACAAACATATATTAAAATCCCAAACTAGTACACTAGTTCACTGTTACATATCATCCAATTTAGTAATTTGACAGTAAAATTTAATGAAAAGTAATAGAGGGTAAATTTGTCACAAGTGTACCGGTTTAGGATAAATTTGTCAAAGATATACCAGTTTGTGATTTTTGGTGGTCAAAAAATTAGTTTATAGTAAATTTGTCACAAGTGTATCAATTTGAGATTTTCCAAGGTATTAATAGGTTGCAATTCAAAGTAGTAAATTACCTTTGTAATTAGTGCATCGAGCGAAACAACCCAATGATTGTAATTATACTTATTCTCGGTAAATTGTTAACATAATCCAATTGTAGCAACGGACCTTACCATACCGTTGTTGCAAAATGATGTTTGTAAATTATATTTCGTATTCGTAAAATAAGTTTTCATGTCATAATTTACCTTTCGATTTGTAAATAGACATGTTGATGCAAGCTTATGAGAACTAAACATAATCTCCAAATTTTTATGAAATGAAAAGCGAACCTAGCACTTTCGACAAAAAAAAAAAAAAAAGAAAAGCGAACCTAGCACGATTAAGACAAGACGCAAGGATGTAACCACTAAATTTAGGAAAAAGAAGAAGAAAAGAAGCAAAGATGATCATCCGAATTTGAAAATATAAATAATGGATAGGGTTGCCTTTTTTTTTTCCTCTTTGTTTTTTGTAGGTGCTTTTTTTGTGATATCTTGGAGATGTGGTCTTTATATAGGTGGGTAGAAAAAGATTTTGATTAATTACATTTCCGATTGCATTAAAGAGGGGGAATTGGAAGTTGTTCTTAGCGCCTCATTAATTGAACCGCGTGATCACCTCTTTTACATTTATAAGAGTCGATATCCTTAAAAGTTGGTATCCCCATAACCCATTTACCATAAATCAATATCCTTCACCCCAGTGGCCACCCTTCCATCTTGGAAGAAGGAGGTTGGGGGTTCAAATCTCCATCTTCCTGGAGGAATTGGGATGGAGACGATTTCATTTCGGGAGTGGATTTCGATTCACACGCCCGCAAGAAGGCAGGACAAAAATCTGGGAGTGAGTGTTAGAGTAGGATTAGCGTAGAACAAAAAAAAAAAAAACTAGATTCAAGTTAAAGATATCCGTTTGAGACATTTTTATAAAGGAAACTGAAGAGCGTAAATAAGACAAAAATATATTATCATCCAAATTAGAAAAAAAAAATACTAGTCTTATTCAACTTGCATTTTTTCGCAAGTGACAAAATGTATATATCTCCATATCCAACATTTCCGGATCATTTGCTTTTAGGATGCACATGATAGCTATTTTATTTTTGTTCTAGAACTATTTTTTTGCTCTAGACTTATTCCTGAAATAAAAATTCATTTGGTAAAACTATTTCATTTTCCTAATTTATGGAATAAATTTTCATTCTAGAAATAGGTTTGAAATATAAATTAGAAGTATTTTTTTTTTACTTCTCTATTTTTGGAATAGAATTGAGAAATAAAAATTCTTTTAATTGTAAGTCCTCACTATTAGTTGGTTGCCCATCTGCCGCCACCGACCATCGTCCATTGTCCATGGCCACCGCTCCCTAATCGCTGGCCATTGGCTGTCGTCTGTGACTATCGTCTGCCGTTCTTAAGAGGAAGAAATTTTGTGTTTTTATCAAACGAATTTCTATTTCAAATTAATAAATTTTTATGTCGTTATAAAATACATATTTTTACTTAGAAATTCATCCAATAATAGAAATAAAAAAATCTATTTCTCTTATAAAATCAATTTATGGTCAAAATAATTACCATCTGTGCTCTAATGCAAATTATTTAATTATAAGACAATTACATTAGATTTTATCTATAATTTTAGGGAAAACGACATAAGTAGCGATCGAATTTTGGCCCAATGTTTAATCTGTTGAATGCCCTGAATTTTATCTCAATATTTTAAATTTATCTGATCAACACTTTCTATTTTGCAGAAATATTTTAATTTAAGTCCCCACACGTGTAATCTGCCAAGCTCTGCCGCAGCAGGATGCTACTCAATGCCCTCTTTCCCTCCATTTCGGTCCCCCATTTCGCGCGCCGCTACGCATCGAACCTCTCCGCAACTCCGACGGCTCGAGAGCTCCGGCGGCCATGACGGCTTTCCTCCGTCACGCTTCCAAGTCGCCGCAGAGCCGCGCCTCCCTTGTCGCGCTCCGACGAAGCTTCGCAACCGGCTCGTCTCCCCACATCGCAAAACCCCGCCTAAACCCCTTTCAAGGTACCTCGCGAGTCCACTCGCGCCGACGCTCGAAAACGTCGTGCATTCGTCGTTCGCAATTGGATTCCGCTCGCTTCTGATTGCCGCGCGGCAATGACGGATCCGTCGTGCCGAGTGGAATGGATGCTCGCATTTGATTGCGTCGCTTTGGATTGAACTCGTGTCGCGTTTTGCAAGTTCTGTGTTTCGGCGTGCGGGAAATTCTGTAGTTTCGATCGATCGATTGAGCGGTGGGAGAACGAAATCACCAATAGCGTCGACACGGAAATTGGGGTTTTCTTTGATAAGCTGATCGCCGCATTTGATTTTCATGATATAATGTTGGAGCATCCGAGCTACTGATGTGCTCGGATGAGTGTTCTTGTTTGTCTCGCGTGCATTTTCGCTTACTCGTATGTTCTAATGAAAGGGTTTTGCAGCAAGATCATTGGTCAGTTCCTCTGGAGCAATTGGCGGGTTCGATGAGATGGTGGCGGCGAATAATCGGAAGTATTACATGATAGGTGGGAAGGGAGGTGTTGGGAAAACGAGTTGTGCCGCTTCCCTTGCCGTGAAGTTTGCTAACCATGGCCACCCTACCATAGTGGTCTCGACTGACCCTGCTCATTCGTTAAGCGATTCGTTCGCGCAGGTACTGGATATTGCTGGCAAATTTTAAAATGTGGATCAAACTGCTTTTGCATTTGTATGTCAAAAATTCGCCCCGTTAGTTTGTAGCACTTTCATGATAAGTCTCTAACTTGCTTCCTGGCGGACAATCAATCTAGGATTTGACTGGAGGGGTGCCTATTCCTGTCGAAGGTGTCGATGCTCCGTTATATGCTTTAGAGGTCTCTGGTTAGCTTGAGGACTGATAGTTCGAGAAGTTGCTCACAATGAATTTTTTCGCTTCACTTGCCCATTATTGATACACATGATCAATTATCATGTCGCTGCAGGTAAACCCTGAGAAGTCCAGGGAAGAGTTCCGCACGGCAAGTCAAAAAAATAATGGCGGTGGCATGAAAGATCTAATGGATAGCATGGGTCTGGGTGCAATGGTTGACCAGGTTAGACTTCAGCAACTTCAATTTGATGATTCAAAGAAAATATGTCGCTTGAGATCACAATATACAACATGATATGATCATCCCTTTGAATATTTTTCCGTTCTACTTTGTTTTGTTCGTTTCATTTTACCTATTTCTGGTTTTGGTGTTGCTGCTTATCTTGTTATACTTAATGCTTCAGTTAGGAGACCTAAAACTAGACGAGTTGTTGGACACTCCTCCACCTGGGTTGGACGAAGCTATCTCAATCTCTAAGGCACGTCCCATCTCCTGTAGCTTAGAATACACATTGGAGTATCCCATCTTTGTTCTAATCTTCCTCCTGACTTTCTTGTTGTTATTAGGTTATGCAGTTTGTTGAATCCCCAGAGTACAGTAATTTCACCCGTGTTGTCTTCGACACAGCGCCCACAGTGAGTGAAAGTTCATGCTGTAGAATCTTCTTTTTCTGATATTCTGCCATCAGAATAAGTTTGTGTTATTCTGGTCTTATTACTATAAAAATTTGTTGCTAGGGCCATACTCTTCGTCTGCTGTCCCTGCCTGATTTCCTGGATGCATCCCTTGGCAAAATGATGAAGGTATGGATCTTCTGGTTTGTAACTATCCCAAAATTATGCATGTGGTGCGACTGCATGAAGGGAAGTATGTTGCATTTGCCTTATATGTACTCTTCACAGCATAAGTTTAGGTGGTGTCTCATATCAAGTTATGCTTATATATTTCATTCTAGTTGTCCTCTGTTATATGTTTGCCGGAATATTAACAATTGATACTAAAAGGAAAATGACAAATGCTTTTGTCAATAATTAACCCTTCAGTGCAAATGTTTGTGGTGGTGTATAGAATTAATTGTTCAAGTTTTAAATTTCAATCTTAATGTCTGATTTTGTATTTTTGTAACCATTTATACTTTGAATAAATATACCCATATCAGCTGAAGAAGAAGTTAGCTTCTGCAACTGCAGCCATCAAATCTGTTTTTGGGAAACAAGAAGAGCAGAAGGATGTTGTAAGTACAGCATTGTGAGATGGTATCTTTGATTTATATCTATTGCATTGAGAGTTCTCATTATTATATGATATCAAATGTAGTCTGACAAACTTGACCAACTGAGGGAGAGGATGAGAAAAGTTCGAGACCTTTTTCATGACCCAGACATGATGGAGTTCATCATAGTGACAATTCCTGCGGTAATCCTTTTTATTATGTTGTTTATCACAGCCTTTGATGTGTGGAAAGATGAGGAGAAATTTTTCAAATTTTACGATGTGTTTTTATTTCCAATATTTTCTCATGTCAAATGGAACGTTTGCTTTTCGCCTGAATAATCAAGACAGAGCACAGCAAGACTACAGTTTTCCATGTCTGTAATATAGCCCTTTTAAAAGCAAGACAAAGAACCTTGTAAGAGCTAACAATCAATCCACGTTCCTCTTTGCATGAATAAATAAGGTCGGGATAGGTGATGTTTTGGTTTTTAGAAATTTAGAGAATATCAATGTGATATTACCACAATTGATGGTGCATCTCCATAATTTTCCTTATTCTCTGAAGATGCTATCTTGTTAACAAACTATTCCACAATTCAAGCAAACTGTTCTTTACTCCATCTTAAAGCACACAACCTTATGCATATGATTCTGCACTGGGAACAGTGCATGTCATTGTGTATTCTTTTAGCTTGTTTGCTGACTCCATATTCTTTTTTTGACCTGAAACACGTGCTTCCTCAGCGTGTTTTTGAGTATAAACTTTGAATAATACACATAAGGTGTGAATTAGAATGATGGCATCTACCACTTTTTGGCAATGGGCCATTTAACATGCATAAGACACTAATTATTTTTGTTTCATGGCATTTTCAACATCAATTCATTTCATGTGATATCCATAGTGTGGATTCATGTGTATTTGTACTATGTACTGAAATTGCAAAGGAAACACTGTTTTTATTGAAGCTTTGGATTTTAAAGGAAAATAGACTTGGCCACTCGACCTTTTGCGCTTGTTTGCTCTCCGCGTTTCTCTCATAACAGCTGTGTATATGTTGACTTTTTTGGGGTGCCCTTGTCAATTTTTGGATACCTTTCTAGGTTATGGCGATAAGTGAATCATCGAGATTGTGTGCATCCCTGAAGAAGGAAAGTGTTCCCGTTCAGAGGCTCATTGTTAATCAGGTCCTTCCTCAGATGGTATCAGAGTGCAAGTTTTGCTCTGTGAGGAGGAAGGTACAATTTAAACTTCACCAAGACCATAATTCTTTTGGGAGTGGACACGGATGTTTTTCTTATCCAGACTAGAATAACGGACTTGAACTTGTAGAATGTCCTCGACTTTTACTTAGATAAACATATGCTCACTAGTTTCTCCATAATCTTTGCTGCTAAAGTGGCATCCCAAATTTTTTTTTGCAGGATCAGTTGCGCGCCCTTGATATGATCAAAACAGATCCCGAGCTTGCCAGATTAAGTGTGATGGAGGCACCCTTATTTGATGCTGAGATAAGGGGCGTTCCAGCTCTTAAATTCATGGGGAATATGATTTGGAAATGAAACTCCGATCCCTGCACATATCTTGATTTTGTCACCAAGGGCGACAGCATTTGGGAGCACAACTTGTTTCAGAAGAAGGCAAAGTTTTCTCCGCTTCCCAAACAACTCCCAGTTGCATCTTGAGCCACATAATTTTTCACACAACTTCTAGTTTTTGATTATCAGGACCACGACCAACCCGATGCTTGTTGGCACAAATCCAGCTCATGTTGGTCGGGAGGCTCAAGGCACGGATTAATTCCGTGCTTAAAGTTAGTTGGAGGGCCTTCTTTTCTCTATGCGGAACCAACTCTATGAAGGAGAACCCGGAGCAGTTAAAACAATACTGCGGCTTATCAACTTCTTCTTACTTCGGTCTCAAGCAACCATACCCCATTTTATCTACTAGAACCAGACTCTCTGTATCGAATGCATTTGTCTTTGGAATTGACTTATCGTGTCAATTTTGTTTCGGAATGGAAGTGGTGGGACTTGTAACGTAGAAATGCAGAATGTCGAACAATTTCGACCTTCTTGTGGTCTCGTGTTTTGGAGTCTTCTGAAACGGCTAAGTTCACTGATCTTCCATTGCTCCCAATTCAATTCATGTGGAAGGTCGCAATGGTTGCCGAGTTTCGGACCCCAAAATATGTATTCGCACTAGAAGCACTTCACATTCGGACGCGATCCCCGGCCGCCCAGCCGGGGACATATCTCAAAAAGCTTGGAGCTAATTTCATATCATGCGTGGATTTGCACACGATCCGTTAGGCCCCGAATCTCACACCTGATCCGCCCCCAGCCCAAGCCGGAGCCTGAGCCCGGGCCAGCTCGACGACGGCTTCTACTTCACGCGTTTTGGAACTTGTGATTAACCAAGGCGGTGCAAATTTCGGGATGGAATGATTGGAATCCGTATAGCCATGTGCATGGAAAGAGATTTATCGATCTGGGCTCTTATCTGATCGAGGACAGGCGGACAGATTCGGCGTTATCTCGAACGATGATGCCTATAATTTACAAATTTGGAAGACAAATTCCTATTCTACACTCACGAAGGTTGAAATTGCGACGAATTTTGAACACCAGCTAAATTTCACCAGCTAAAAGCGAAAAAAAAAAAAAAGGAAAAAGAATTCGGACGCGCGCGATCGAACGGGGGACCGACAGCCCGACGAGCGGGGGGCGAGGCGATGACCCGAAACGGGAAACAGCATCAAAAGGAGCACACACGACACGAGAATCCTGGACGCATGTGCGCGACGGGCGGGCCCCGCCTGTCCCCCCCGGGAGGCGTGCACGTTTCGCCCCGCCATTGGCCGCCGCAGATGGGGACCACAGAGGAGCAGGGGGCGGGACCCGTCGCCTGACCGACGCGGTGAGAGAAGGTGGCGCCAGGCGCCAGGAGAAAAGATGCTCTCGCCGTCAACTAACGGCCCACTCCCACTCCCCGACCCCATCCCCCTCGCCGTCGCCGTCAAGCCTTCGGAACTGAAATGGTTTGACCGTTCGACCGCTCCTTAGAATCTTCTTCCTCCTCCTCCTTCCTTCTTCTTCTTCCGTCATCTGCTGCTGCTGCTGCTGCTGCTGCTTCTTTCGGCTGCTACCACTGCTCGGGGCTAGCGCGCTCGACGCGCATTTCGCGGCGCATTGCCATGTCGTGACTCCGGCGGAGTTGCTGTGCCTCTCTCTTTCTCTCTCTCTCGCTCTCGGGCGCGTCTCTCGTTCTCTCTCTCTCTAAGGGGACCGCCTCAGGTAGCTTTGGTTCGCGCTTCAGGTGCGTGCTGCTGCTTGCTTGTCGCTGCCGCTCCGCCACTCGGCCTTCGCTCTTTTCTCTTGTCTTCTTTTCCCGACCACAGTGTCCGACTGCCTTGAGCTGGACATGGCTGAATGACGATGGTGATTTGATGGGAGCTTCGGTCCTTTTGCTTCTTTTTGGTTTTTCCTTTTTACATCTGCGCGTGATGTTCTCGTTGAATTTGGTGGATTGGTCTTGATTTACCCAGAGCGCTTTTACCCCGGGGAATGTGGATCGTAGATTTGTCCATAGAAATTTTGGCTGTTGCATTGTTTAGTCGACTGCCCAAATAGGCTCCTGGAGACCCACATTTCGATGTAGGAGTCATATGCAGCCGCTTCTAGGAGCAGTTCCGTTTGATCGATGGCGTATCCTGACGAAATGGGTTCGTTTGGTTTTATCGTAGATTGCCCAAAGATCGTTTCTTTATCGCGAGCATTCGAGCTGTAATCTGTTCTCCTCGTGCGCCTGGCGCGAGACTATCGCCTTCAGATTTCGCATTGCGCTGATTATGTTGACATTTTTTTTTTAGGATGGATGTGGAGGCAGGAGTACTTCAAAGAATGGGCAGGGATCTGTCTGTTGGTTTAGGGGAAGGCTACACAGGGCATGACTGTTAGTTGTGGCAGGGTGGGATCTCCTTGATATTGTTCTGCTGGGTTAGGATGCCGCCTTTTCAACTAATGAAGAGCATCGCTTGAGCCTTGTGTTGTGAACAAGGGAAGATGATTTCGCACGATCAAGATCATGAATTTGTTCAGTGGGGTCTCCAGCTCTTTGACAGCAATCCATATTCCGATTGCGGGTACTGTAGCACCGTGACTAAGGATAATGTAGACTACTATCAGGGACCCTACTTTGAGGAAGATGATTATAGCATGGAATGTGTGAATGTGGATAGTGATGAACTTATAGCACGTGTTCTTCAAGAGGAACTATCTCAGCTCGCTGTTACAGAAGCAGATCAATCTGTGCATGAAGAACCAGAACAGTTGCCATCATCTTTCTTCTTGCACGATTGGCCTGACCAATCTATTCAGAACTATGCTTCAGGTTTTTCTTAAGAATGAAAACAGCTTGAACTTTTGCGATACCATATTAAGACATGCACTTTATGTTTCGAGTTGTCTATTGATTAGTTGTCCATTGTGCAGGACAGGAGGAAGCAGAAGCTATCTTACATTCCAGTTCATGTCCTAGCCCTGATGAAGAGGCTTGCTGCAGGGAAGACTGGCCATATTCCTTAGAGCTGCCAGATGAGTATGCCTATGATGGTGAAGTGGGAAGGAGGTTAAATCAGATGATTTGTGTTCCGGTGAGTTTCGCATTCATCAAAGAGATGTTTAACTATCTTAACTTGCCACAACAGCAGGCCTTTTCTCGCCTTTGATTAATTGCAATTGCTATATTTCCTTTTTGCTTTCACAGTGTGAGCAAGTTCTCACCCTATCATTTGGGGAGTTATTTAATCTTTTAAGAACTAATGGGATTGACCTCTCGTTTTGAGAAGTTGAATTTGGTATGCATGCTGTTTCCAAGTGCAAGAGTTGTTAATACCAGCTATAAGAGTCTAATATTCAGATTGCATTCGACTCTGTAACTTGACGTGTTGGATTTTGATTAAATTCATGTATCTTATATAACTGAAGGAATTTACTTTCCAGTTAGATAGTATCCTGGAAATTTCCTTCAGCATTACATGCACCATGTCCTTTGTAGCATTGATGAGAACTACTCCTTACTTCTTTTCATTTCTATTGGGGATCTATGTGCCTCTCTTTAGTTGTGCTGTTCCTCTACTCTTGTTGGAAGTACAGAGAGTCGAATTCTTTTTTAACTACCTTCAATTGACAAAGCACAATATGGTTTTCCTTTTTCTCATTTTCTTTCCTTTAATATTTTGATTTTGATCTTTGGTCTACTGGACTATATATTATCTTTTTTTTTTTTTGGTAAAGTACTATATATTATCTTAGTTGCTTGAATTATTAGTTTCTTGCTGATTTTTTGCAGCATGTGCCAAAAACCAATGGTGAAATTCCATCGGTGGATGAAGCGACTTTAGATCATCAACGGCTACTTGAGAGGTATTCTGTCCTTTTACTGGATACACTCATTCTTCTTTTTTTCTTCTCTTATTCTACAACTTTGTCCTCAAGCACTACTTTTGATGTTTGAAAGAATCCATTACCCTTGACTTGAAAAGCATATGAAGCCTGACTTTTCCTTCTACAGATTGCAGCTTTATGGTCTGGTAGAGCGCAAAGTTCAGGGAGATGGTAACTGTCAGGTTTGTGTCTTGAGTTTTGAGATTTTACAGAAACCTGTCTTAGTTTATTGAAGGTGGATTTTTGTGATTGAGATCTTATACTCACATGTCTGCACAATGTAAGCTCTCATCTTAAGCTTACACTCTTCAGCAAGGACTGTGTGACCCTTTCCTATTAGAGACATGCTTCGTTTTCCCATTTTTTTTTCCTTCTTTATCTATCATGGCTCAGCAGTCCAGATAAACATTGCAATTCATTAAGCATGCCCCCAGTTAAATAAATTTATCGAACGGTGAATGCATTAAGTAATGGTCATCAGGTCATGTAGGAACTGGATTTGTAGGTCTTGCTATTATTTTAAGCAAAGATTAATCTCTAAGCTTGAATATTCGATTTTAGAAAACTAATTTGACTTAGGAACAAGTAAATGGCTAGTGAAAATTACAGACTGTGGAATGCTAGGATTTTTTTAATTGGATTTCATCCTAATCTGCTAATCGAAGAAGGTCCGCTGAGTTGGAGTGCTGGGAGTAGGAAACTCACCTAAAGTTTCCGCCATTCTATTGCTGTTTAAGAATAAAATCATGTTGACAACAATTGCAGTAATTCTGTGCATTCACCAAGCAGGAGAGTAGTTTGATCATGACTAGATTGTTGTGAGCCGCATGGGGGGAGAAATGCAGGATGGGAAGAAAAGAGGGGGTCATGAGAAAGAGACAAGACAAAGTGAGCAGAGAGACAAGGAGCCTATGTTTTTTGTTTTAATTAAGGTGCGTTTGTTTTATGGAAAATCAATGACCAGAAAATATTTTTCCAAAGATGATCACTTGTGTCATTTAAAAATAGTCAAGAGACACTGTATTCCATATCGAAAATAGTCTATCCCTAAACATCTTATTTGATGATAAAAATATTATTTGTTAATCTTTTATTGCAAGCGATGTATCGGATTTAGGAAAATATTTTCCAAACTGTCTACTCTTCATGAAACAAATGGACCCTTGTGACGATTTCTTTTCTGTTCCTTTCGTTTTTTTTTTTTTTTTTTTTGGTGTTTGTGCCATAAAATGGACTTGAGATTCTAATTGATTCTTGAAGGAGATGGTGTACTTGTCTAACTGCCCAATCAAAATAAATTGCATATCTGCTAGGTTCATTATCTGAAATAATACCAATGGACTCTCAATAATGAGACGTTGCATCGGGGAGAAGCAAGTTATACCTATAACTGACCTTTAAGTCTAGCTTAGGTCCATCTGCTAACCCCAGACCACAAAAAACTCAAAGTTTCTAATTCTACGATTTTATTGAGTTAATGTTGGTGGTTTCGTGCATGTAGAGTTTGCCTTGTGAATAATTTGCTCATCCTCTGAACTTTGGTTTAGTTTTTGGTTGAACTTGGAACATAAATTGCTGATTTAAAAGTGTTGGATTTCTTTCCTCGTTCAGTCTGCATCATCAAGCAGCAATGAGCTCAATTATATAACAGGTTGACTTTATAAAGTACTAGTACACAATGCTTATATTTCCATAATATATCTCCATTTAGTGATTCTCTATGTGTTCTGGTTGCCTGTCTGGTGGTAATGAAAGCTGTGGTTCTTAAAGTAACATGCGCACTGTATCTAATTAGCTTCTCAATGCTTCCAGTTCCGAGCCCTGTCTGATCAGATCTACCACACCGCCGAGCACCATGACTTTATCAGACAGGATATCGTTAAACAGGTTACTTATCCATTTTCATATGACCAAATTAGTTCATCCAAGTCTGCTTTTTTCTTTTTCCTTCTGTTTTTTGAATGATTAGTTCATCCAAGTTTGTTGCTGCATAACCCTCTGCATACTTGGATGGTAATGCTCCTTCCATCACGTTGTTTTGACATATCAGCTGAAGTCTTGCCCAGAGATATATGAGGGATATGTGTCTATGGCTTACGATGACTATTTGGAGAAGATGTCTAAGTATTTCTCCACTCTCTACTCTCAACAAGTCTTCTTTCTCCTGGAAACCGCTGATTTTTTCTACTTGTGAATGACAATAGGACTGGTGAATGGGGTGATCATGTCACATTGCAGGCTGCTGCAGACATGGTACATATTTCTTTAGTGTGTGATTACTATTTATCAGCTTTACTTGGGTGGTCGGAGCTCATCCACAGATAATGATTTCCATTCTAGATCTGTTATTTTGAATTCACCCTGGCCCATAGTCTCATAGCGCCTAGGAACTTAAAACTTGGGGTCAGGTGGTGATGGGATTAAGTCATGCTGAGTTTGGATTCCTATTCTTTTCCTTTGGGGCCTGATGCTTTCATGACTACTTGGTAAAGAATCAGATGTAGAACTTTGTACTTGAAATCTTGCATCATTTTAAACTTTGTTCTTATAACTAAAGGTAAGTGCATAGATGTTTGACCACTATGTAATTGAAGAGGTTTTCAGCTAATGCATTGATTGAGATGCAATGAAATGTCTTGATGCATGTTGACGGTTTTTTTGCAGCTTGGCGTTAAAATATTTGTCATAACTTCTTTCAAGGACACATGCTACATTGAGATTGTTCCAAATGATCAAAAGTCTAAACGAGGTACATCCTTCTTGAACTTTTTTCTTGGGACAGAAACAAGTCCATCCTAGCAAAATACATTTATGCATTTGAATTACAAGTTAGATTTAGCTTAACCCTCCATGCTCCTCATAATGCTGTCAAATGCCCAAGATAACTTTATTTACTGCTGAAAAATAATTTACATTGACACCATTTTTTGTTGGTAATGCTCCATATGCAGTTATATTCTTGAGTTTTTGGGCAGAGGTGCATTACAACTCAATACACCTGGAGGGAGGTATGAGGCCTCACGTTTGCTTTCTGCAACTTAGTAACCACAAATGCTTCAGGACCAGTTTGATTCATCTCTCTAGAATGAATCGGAACTACCCAGTTTTATAATCTCTCTGCGTTGTTGCAATAAGTCATAACTATATCTGAAATATTTTTAGTAGAAGAGTCACTTTCATTTCCATGGGGAAATATTACAATGTGGGTAATCAACTTCTCATATTTAAGGCCAAAAATAAAAATAAAAATGAAGATCATTATTGGAGAAAAGGGCGGTATTTCTAATTTTAGTTTGTAGCTTTTCATCAAAATTAGCTGTTGGCATTGAAAGCTACTCAAAAAGCCAACAGCAAAATTTACAACTCAATTAGAAGCCATAAGCAGAAGATGCTCCCCCAGCTGCTGGGTGGAGCTTCTGGCTTTCGAGTTAAAATACAGGTATGGAATGCCAAGATTACCCTTTTAGTGGGTGGTGAATTGATGTACTTCTGTTTTACGTCTTCAATTAAAGAGAACATGGCTATAAAAAGTGCAAAAGGCATAACTTGGAAAGGCAAAGATCCATTCCAAACAGGCTCCGAACAATATTTATAGGGATTTGGCCTGATGAGGCAAAGTATTGCATGAAACTAAGTGTCAACTCTAAGGACGGCATCATTGTTTGCTTCTCAGCTACTAGGTGCAATTAATGTTGTGTTATTGTTAATCCTATCAGAGGCCATGGAATCCTAGATGTAGGTTGCCCTCATAGTTTTTCTGTTAATATTATGATCCTTTACTCGAGTCATGCCATGAATTCAGATGTATCTCCGTCTAAGATGAAGAAGAAGAAAGGATGGCGGATGTTTCGAAACAAGCACTTGGAGTCTTCAGAGGAATATCACTGACAGAGGGTCTGATAGGTTCCGTTTCTTCTCCAAAAGTAATGGAGCTGACTCATTTATCACTGCAAAGAAATTCCTATTATCTTTATGTTATGTACTTCCTGGACATGCTTTCATAGTTCGCATGACAAAGGGAGGAGCTTCAATCTTTCTTGTTCGACCGGCCTCGGCTCCGTTGTACATCTCCTAACCTTGCCTGAGACTTTTCCTTTTGGCTTTATTCTTTGAATAAAATGGTTTCATCCTGTGGAATTCTTTCACAGTACAGCTAGTCATGGCATTTTATTTTCTTCTCCTCAGAAAATTGCACTCTTTTTATGGAGTTCTCAACTGGAGCATGCGATTGCAATCGCATGTCTCGTGTAGTCATTTAATCAATATATATATATACTATGATATGATATGGAGTTATCCCCGCACCACATGATGTTATGACTATCCGGGCCTCCTTTGAGGATATCCCGTGTCTAACAGTTATTCAGAGAGAGCTCTGTTCCAAAAAGTATGATGCATCTTTATTTCCTGAATGAGCAAAACTATTCCTTCGAGAACATGGGTTTCTGCATATTCTTTGCCTTGGCAAAAGCCATCGGCGTCTGGAAAAAGGAAGATTTTGTTGGCGGACATCAAGAAACTGGGAACATAAGGCCGGCCTCCTTTATGGGTGCTACTATAGACGGTTCTGGTTCAACTTGGCGCAGGCTCCACCCTACGGTCTCCAGGAGTTTTAAATCCATGATCTTCAGTGAGCCGGAAAAGACGATGAGCACATATCACCGGCAGGCAGACCTGATGGTCTCGGCCGTTTACCTTGGGCGGGGGCGGTCCCTTTTCGGTCAGGGCAGGATTTGATGAGCTTTTGTGGAGACCCATGTTCTTGAGTTAATGGCGAATGCTCTCTCCATTCACGGCCACTGAGCTCTTTCCGAGATTGAGGAAACCCGGTAGCAAAGGAAACCATAGAAGTTTGGGATCCGACACCATGATTAAATAATAAATATTACCTTCCCGATTAGGCCATATCCCTGAGATTTGATAAAAGAAAGGCGCATTAGCATCTCGGCTATTGGAACCTATGGTTATGGATGGAACATTTTCTTTACCAAGTGAAATCTCTTAATATATAAAAGGGTGAAAGGATTCGCTTTGAATGTTGAGTAGATAACCCGTTCTCTAAAGAGTCGATCCCGACTTGGAAAGCAAGGTTCTCAGAGTTTAGGATGCAATTAATCTTGGGTTAAAAGTCTTGCTTATATTTAGTTTTATTTTTTTGTACGTAGCAAAGGTTGGCACAAAGACTGCTCCAAGAAAATACAGCCTTAGATAAGGGAAAAAATCCATCTTCTGAATCCGCAGGCCTTCTATCCAATGAGTCTCAAGGTGAGGTTGTTAAGGAATTGACTCGGATTCATCCAATACTCCGAGGTGAAGCGTCCAGGAGGAGTGAACAAAGGCAGAGGGAACCGATCGACCAACATCACTTCATGCTTAGGCCAACTTATGAAATATTGAGTTCTCATTTGCTACATTGCTGTGAAAAAAATTAGAAATTTTAGTAAAACTTACCCTCAAGTTTCAAAGATCTACTAAAACTTCTATTTTTTTTTAAAGTAGTTTGAAGTAAAACTAGCATGAAGTTACCACTTTGGCATTAATTTTCATGACGTGAAATATAATTTGAAATAAATATGACACAAATAAATTAATTTGAGATTTTCAATATCATTCATTAATTTAGACTTAGTATGACAAGTCTATCATTTGGGATTTTCATTATCGCAAGTTAATTTGGACTTAGAATGACACATGCATCAGTCTGAATCTTTAGTGGGGAAAATTATCAAAACAATTCTAAACCTATTGTAATATTTCCAATTCCGTCCTAAATCATTTGTAGTTGTGTTAATTCCGTTCATTTGACCAATTTTGGCTAGCTAGCACTAACATGGACACTGGCCATCCGACCAATGCTGACGTGACAATTTTTAAATATATTTTATTTTTTTTTCAATTTTTAAAAATCTTTTTCTCTTTTTTCTTTCTCTTTCTCTTTTTTGTTTTTTCTTTCCTTCTTCCTTTGACTAGCGAGGGTGAGCTCTATCTCACCCAATGCTACAACAGTGAGGGTGAGAGCTTGCCTTGTCGATGAGGGCAAGCCTCATTGGCCCTAGCCTATAGCCGGTCGCCAGACTAGCGACCGGCCAAAGGAAAAAGGAAAGAAAAAACAAAAAAGAGAAAGAGAAAAGAGAAAGAAAAAGAATAAAAAAAAATCAAACAAAATCGACACGTCGGCATCGCTCGATGTCTACGTCAATGCTGCTCAGCCAAAATTGGTCTAATAAACTGAATTGGTACAAATATAAAATGTTTAAGACTGAACTTGCCAAAAATAAAGGTTTAGGAATGACTTTAAAAATGTACAATATGTTAAGATTGTTTTGGTAATTTTCTCTACCTTGGGGCATATAAATGAGCTTGTAAAACTCTGACATCTTATGTTGCTGATTTTGTGAGGGTAATGAAGTTTTCGTCCTATGTAAAATGCACCGTATATCTCACTAGTTACCTCAACCGTCGTCGATTTCGTTAGTTAGTCAATTACCGATAATTCAACCATCTAAATCGACAAAATCATCGATTAGTCTACATCGCGATTGGTCAGGAGAATCAAGAGACCATTCTCTCGTTGCGCTGGTTTTCCTCGTTCATTCCTTCTTCAATTCTCTTCTTTCCTCTTTACAAGTCGTGAAACAAACTCATGCAAAAGGGAGAAGGATACCAGAAGTGCCTTAATTTATGTATGTCACTCATTTTAGTGCCATAACTTTTTGCCGGCTCACTTAAGTGCAAAAAATTTTGAAAAACAATCTTTTGAGAGCCATCACCGATCTACTTGGCCAGAAATATGATGTGGATTTTTTTATTAATTTCCTAAGCTGACATGACTCGCTAGAGGCTTTAGTTAGCAGCCAAACCACAAACAACGCTGAATACTCACTTTCCGTCAAATAAGAATTCTAAATCCCCAAATTGAAAAAGGAACCCAAAGTTGAAGCCCTAACTGGCCATTCAACCAAAATCACATCCTTAGTCGATTTGCCTCTAAAATCAACAACTCAATCTTGCTAATAAAGGGCAGGAGCTTCAATTGTAGCTCAAATTCATTTCAATGAAGTGAAGAAGAATGTGAGAGTCATTGTTATTGAGGATTACCAAGTCCAATAAGAATATTTTGCGAGTGAAGTACAGCCCAAGTGCCAAAACTTGGCATGGAGGGACACTTAAGTGCCAAAAGTTAGGAAAGTGACACGTAAGTGCCAAAATCGGAGCAAAATGGATTACTTAAGTGCCATTCCGGCAAAAATCCGGCCAAAATGCTGACGTAGCGATTTTTCGAAGAAATAAGTGCAAAACAGCGTCGTTTTGCATGCTGACGTGGCTAGACAATACAAAAATGACGTCGTTTTGATGCTGACGTGGTAAAAAATAATATAAAAATTAATTAAATTAAATTTATTTAAAACATTTAAAAATTTTAATTTTAATTTTTTTTTTTTTTAAAAGGCGGTTGAGGGCGAGCCCTCGCCGCCGCCCCGGCCGATCGGTAGTAAGGGCTTGCCGCCCTCGCCCCCGATTTGGGCAAGGGTCGCGGTCCTCGCCTAGATCCAGGTGGGGGTCGGCGGCCCTCGCCGTCGGTCGGGCCAGGGCCGCCGCCGCAGGGGGTCACCTCGGCAGGTGGCGGCCCTTGGCTCGGCCGGCGAGGGCCGGCGGCTCCCGCCGAGCCCAACCCTCGCCCGATCCGGGCGAGGGTCGCGGCCCTCGCCCATCCGACGGGGTCACCGGCCCTTGCCCGGCCGGGCCAAGGGCCGCCAACCCCGCCGAATCTAGGCAGGGCTCGCGCCCTCGCCGTCGGTCGGCCGGAGTTGCCAACCCCGGCCGACCCTCCCCCTCCGTTGCGGCCCTTCCGGTGGTGACGAGGGCTCGGCCCTCGCCGCCCCTTCTCTCTTTTTTTTTTTTTTTTAAATGTATTTATTTATTTTTATTTATTTTAATATTTGTATTTGTATTTTTAAATGTTTTAAATTAATTTGTTTTTAAATTAATTTTTTACCACGTCGCATCAAAACGACGCTGTTTTGCACTTATTTCGTCGGAAAATCGCCACGTCGCATTTTGGCCGGAGTGGCACTTAAGGGTCTACATGACAACGCTTCTGTTCCTCAAAATTTCTGTTCTTTTGTTTCCCGGAACAAAAAAAGAATAGAAATCCGTTTGGTAACGCTGTTGTTTTTCTATTCCCCTAAATAAAAAGTTAGCCCGGGAATAGATTTGGAGTAGAAACGAGAAACAAAAAAAAGTTGCTTCTTGTTCCCGAGAACAATTTCTAGAAATAAGCCAATTTTATTTTTAATTTTTCTTTTATTCCTCTCTCTTGCTGCAGCCACCTCCAACTGCCCGGAGCCACTGTCGACTGCCGCCGCCCACCGCCGTCGGCCGTCGGCTGCTGCCTCCGCCCACCGGTCGTTCGCCTTTGCTCGCGGTCACCGCTCGGCCGGCCGCGTGAGGGGGCGGCCGATGGGCTGTGTGGCGACGGTCGGCGGTGACGGTCGACGGCCGGCGGTCGTGCAACAGCCGGCGGCTGGCGGCGATGGGCAGCGGCGGTTGGTGATCGGTGAGCAATAATAAAAAACGAATAAATACAAAAAGAAAATTGTTACGTTACTAAACACATTTCTATTCTTTTTTTTTTATTTCAAGAGTAGAAATTTTGTGTAGTTACCAAACACGTTCCTTTACTCAGAAATTGTTCCTCGGAATAGAAATAGAAAAGAACTATTTCTGAAAAAAAAAAAAATTCTTCCCTAGCCAAGAAGCGTTGTCATGCGCACCATAAATGATATATTTTTCTCTGATTTTGGCACTTAAGTGTCACTTTCCTAATTTTGGCACTTAAGGGTGCGCATGACAAAATTTCTGGAATAGAAATCAATTTCTATTCCATGGACGAGTTTCTCAGCAAAAAAACGCGTTTGATAACGATTTAGAATTTCTATTTCTAGAGTAAAAATTCGTTTTATAAGAGAATAAAATTTCTATTTCTAGAAGTGGCGACGGCCGGCATTCGGTGGCCGAAGTGTGATGTTTGGCGATTGGCGTCCGACGTTCGATGATCGACGACGGGTGGTCGGAGTCTGGCATCTGACGGCTGATGTCTGGAGTCCGGTGTCCAGCATCCAGAGTCTGACGTCCGGCGTCCGAAGGCCAACGACTGGCGGCAAGCGGTGGGTGGCTAACGGCCTAAGTCCGACGGTCGACATCCGACGGTCTTTGGTGACCAACAAGCGGTCGGCGAGGGACGTTTAGTGGTTAGTGGTGGGCCTCCGGTGTCCGATGGTTGGCGATGAGCGGCCAACAACTGATGGGTGTCCAACATCCGATGGCCAGCAGTCGGTTGGAGTCCGGTGGCTAATGGCCGGCGTTCGATGGTCGGCAGTCGGTGGCGAGTGGCTGATGGCCGGGGCCGACGACGGGTGGGTGATAGGCGATGATGAGAGTGAACGATGAAAAAAGTTTTAATTTCTCATTTTTATTCCAGAAATATAAAAATTAAAAATTTTAACTTTTGATTTCTACTCCAAATCTATTTATGGAATAGAAATTTGTTCCAGAAATAGAAAAATGAAATTGCGTTACCAAACGGATTTTTGTTCCAAACCTATTCCGAGGATAGAGAAACAGAGAAATAGAAACGTTGTCATGTGCACCCTAAATGTCCCTCAATGCCAAGTTTTGGCACTCCGGATGTTCGGCACTCAATATCTTGGATTCGATCGAATTTCAGGAGAAGACTTCGTGAATGTGCCATGCATAGAGAATGCTTGAAATGCAAATATTTCAAATGGGCTGATACAAAATTCTCTAGTGGAGTGAGAGAAGTGATCTTGAAGCTACTTGAATGACTGGATGAACCTCCACATACAATAATGGATGAGTTGGAGAATGTCGACTCAATACAAGCTCGAATAAATGCTTCAGAATCTTTGACCAACTAATTGAAGAAGGAAGTTTCAAGGATGAAAATTGAAAGAAAGTGTTATCAAGCGTTAATTGTATTATTGTTCACTTGAGTAGCCTATTTTGTAGTTAAATGTAAAGTGAGTAATGAGAATAAGTTTTTCTGTCTATCATAATATGTACTTATATTAGGTAATTTATGAGTATAGTTATGTTGTTGGTGAACTAAGCACTGATAACCCTATTTTTTCCCTCTTCACTTGAGCCCTAATTTTTTCCCTTCGATTTGACTGACTTAAAGAGTATCATTTATGACTAACCTGACTAATTAAAAGTAACGAGGCAGTGAGCGATGACAGCAAGCGAGCGAGTGGCTGGCAATGAGCAAGCAGCGACGAGTGACGAGCGATATGCAAGCAACGACGAGCGAGCAAGGGTGCCACACTGTTTCTTAGAGAAAGTGCCGTTGACAATGAGACAACACGATCCAAGCCCTAATTTTTGTTCATTTCGGACAGCATCGTGCATCGTCATTTTTGGGCAACGATGTGATGTGGCGTCGTTTAGTCCAACCCAGCCACGTTGGACTAAGTGACGGCGTTTGGCCTGACGTCGTTTGGCCAGTCCACGTGGACTGGAATATTTAAAAAAATTCTAACTCAGCCTTTTTTTTTTTATTATTATATTTTGAAAGCCATGTAATTATTTTGGCTATAATATCTTACTGTTGGCACTTAAGTAATCGTTTTTTTTTTTCCCGATTTGGCGCTTAAGACACCGTTTGGTAACCATCCAAACAATGCATGATTCTGATTTTTTATTCCCAAAATTAGTTTGGGAACAATCGCACCGATAAATTTTTGTTCCTTAATCGGTTTGGACAAGAATTGAGAATAAAAAATATATATATATATATGATTCTCGATCTAAGAATTAAAACCTAGAAAGTCTTCTTCTTCCCTTCTCGCTATCCCGCGACCGTCGTCCACCACCGCCCGCCGCCGCCCGCCGCTGTCCGTCGCCGCCCGCTGCCGTCCGCCGCTGGTCGTCGTCCGCTGGTCCGGCGAGCTCGCCAAACCAGGGCGAGGTTCGGCGAGCTTGTCGGTGGCCTCGCTCGCCCAGCCCCAACAAGGCTCGCCTGGCCATCGACAAGGTTGGGCGAGCCTCGCCCAGCTGCCGGTGAGGCTCGACCGACGAGGGTCGGCGATGCTCTAGTGAGGAAAAAAGGAAAAATAAAAATAAAAATAAAAATAAAATAAAAATAAAAAAAAAATAAAAAATAAAAAATGTAAAAATGTAAAAATGTAAAAAATTTATTTAAAAATTAAAAGAAATTGATTTTTAAACATAATCAATAAACACGGTACCAAACGCAATTTTAGACAGTTCCAAACGCATTTTTTTACTCGAAATCGGTTCCTGCAGAACGAAATAAAAAATAATCATTTCTTATCAAAATCTGTTCCCGGGAATAGAATCGTTACCAAACACATCCTAAGTGAGCCAGCAAAAATTATGAGACTAAAATGAGCACTGTATACAAATTAAGGCACTTCTAATGTTCTTCTCCCCATGCAA
Source organism: Eucalyptus marginata (assembly GCA_014182565.1). Classification (NCBI taxonomy): domain Eukaryota; kingdom Viridiplantae; phylum Streptophyta; class Magnoliopsida; order Myrtales; family Myrtaceae; genus Eucalyptus; species Eucalyptus marginata. Next base: position 8,748,520 of record CM024594.1, on the reverse strand, counting down.
AGCCTTCTGAATTCCCGATTCGATCTTGCAACACTTCTGCAGTTTAACCATGTCTCTCGCCTGCTTTTTATGGCAACATGTGACCCGATGCCGTACGAATATTTCTACCAGTATTACCCCGTACACGTCCTAAACATACAAGAGATTCCGGTAATTAGGTGTTTTTACATTAAATCCATGAACAGACTAAACGCAAGATCTGAGATTGAACATCTCGAGAGGCGTGCACTTCACCCATTGACAAAATTCCTTTTGCTCTCTCTGCTCCCAAGTATCTAAAAGGTGTGAGTTTCACATAGCGACAAATAAAAAAATGAGGCCATTAACAAGTGGTCGACCCTCATCTTGAGCTCTGCCCTGGAATATTATCTCCTGCACTGCTGCCCTCACCGAGGGAGATCACCATATCGGGAACTTCTTCAATATCAATCGCAGGCTGACAGAAGATGAAAGAAAAGTAAGTCTCTGAAGCACGGTTTCAACGAGAGGTCAAAGGTACCAAAGGAACATGTGGATACCTGAACTAACTGCAAAAGACGAAACAACAAAAAATCGATGATCATGACCAAGCAAAACAGCTTGCCAGCCCAGGATCCACATGAGAGGTACCTGATCAAAAGTTGGTTAGTAGCAATGCAAATTCTATTGCAATCATACGCTAGTCAAAAGAATGTCAAACGGAATAAAGCACTGCTCTGAAAAGACCTATTGCACTCATACCCCTGTAATGTCTCAAAATATGTCAACTACTCAATTACAGCAAACACTAAGCAACTTCGCTTTAGCCAAGTTTTCCAAAAACAGCAACTTTTCTATAGACAATCAGTAACAACCTGGCCCACAACATGTGGCCATGCCCTCATCCTTCTATGCCATAAAAGAAACCAATAAATGACAACCTCTGGGACATATCATTGGGATGTATAGTACATTTTGTGAATGTTGCAGAATCAAACCGATATGCAGATAAATCACATAATTTTATGGATGCCCGAGCAAAACTATAATTTGGTAATAGAAAATCTCATACCGGCCGAGCCGTTCCAAAAGATTTTGATTGGAACATTTCATAGCACGGTCATAAACGATCTCTGTCCTTCTAGCAACATCATGCCAATCATAGAGCTTCTTCACCTGACAGCAAAAAGAAATTCAAATTGGGCTACTGAAGAAGAATAAGTTGCCTCACTTAAGACATTACTTACACGCTTATGCATATCTTGTGGATCGATCGTGGGAAGTATAGTAATTGCTTTCTTGATTGCTCGCACCAGGTCAACAGGATCAGGTTCTGCAAGTACAACCATGTCATCTGGTAGAACCTAAAAGAGCACAAACAAATTCTTAGCTTGTTTCAGGATATATTTTAAGCAATTAATTGCAATAATAAAAGAGAACATGCCTCTGGCACTCCCCCCACACGTGTACTGACAGTCAATAGTCCACAACTGGCAGCCTCTAAAATGGCTATGCAAAATGCTTCTGTTAAAGAACTGTAGAGAAAGTAAATCGGAAATCAGACATGAAAAACTAATATAATCCTTAGAGAGGACAATCCAAACAATATTACAAAAAAGAAAAAAACAAAGGTTGGAGAAAATCTCAACATGATTTTGCATTGTAAACACAGAGTAGGTCTTAATATTTATAAGGATAACAAGGTAACCAGTCATAGATCTTTCCTTTAGTTCATATTACTTAATCTATCATTTGTTATGTTAATGGAAGATGAAAATGCAAGAGGTGACCTACAAAGGAAAAGGTCAACCCCAGTTTATTTCCCATAACTTAAACCATAGTGCAAAGAGCGCAACAACTAGAAAAAAGGGGGAAAAAAGAAAAGGAACAAGGTCTTCTCTCCTCCATGACTAATCTTTTCCAATCTTTCAAACACTTCATGATCCACATAGTACTGCTAATTACTATATATGTCTTTCATTTGTCATATTTCGAATCAATACTTGGTAGCTTACCAAGGCTAAGCCTCACTACTGTAACAATCACACACGCACACATAACAATCAGATCTTAACAATTTGGTATTTTAAGGAAGGAGGGGTAGAAGTTTCAGCTTATATAAAACAATGAGCATAACTCACTGGCCTATGAGATGAGGTAACTATATGAAGTTGAAAAAGAAAGCGTTCATAGCTTCCTAGGGTACTTTATACCTGTTCAAGAAAATGTGGCCAGAAATCAATACAGAGCGTACACGAGAATGAGGTATGGCACCCAACATTTCCACTCTGTCTTGAAGGAAATGCTTCTCTCTCATTTCCTCCAGTCTCACTCGTTTGGGTCCATCACCCCCAACCACAAACCGTACCTTGACATGTAACATGGCAAAATTTGAGAGCATGAAGCCGAACAAAAACACTTAACCATGACAGTACATCATTCATAAATCACAAATCTATATAAAAGTTCAGCTGATAAATATCCTAAAGATACTCGCATGAAGGCACTCATCTATGGGAAAAGCCTTTGAAGAAATTGCAATACATTAAACCTACGAAGGAAAACACCTGCAATGTGAAAAGTATGCGGAAAGAGCAAAAACAAATACTTCATTCTGGCATATTAATAGAAAATATTCCCATTTCTTAGCTACAATAAAGTGCTAGTAAGTATCCTACAGTTTCAGTTTCTTAAAGATTCCAAAATATACTAAATCTGCATCCAACTAACTCCAATGGGAGGCAACAAGTTTGGTGGAGAGTGAAAATCACGCATGGAAAGGCATTTGGTTTTCTTTAGATAATTCAAAAATCCTCGAAAATCCAGAAGAAAGATATAGAACAAGATTTGAATCACCTCTTACACATTTATCTATATTAACAAACCACAATAGACTTAGGGGAGATGCCAACTGATGAGTTGCAGAAATCTCAATGTCTTCATATTTTCTCATCTAATTCAACTTTTGAAAATGGTTACAGGCTTTGTGCCTTCAAATGTTTTTCTTATAACGTGAAAAAGAAAATCTTCTGAAATGCTGATGTTTTTCTGCCTCTGTTCATAAAACAATTCAATCGGTGGTATAGGAGTAAAAACGTTGTTATGGCATAGACAGATACAAGTAAATGCACGCACACTGGGACATCTGAAACTAGAGGTGGGCTAGAGTGGATAAAAGCAGAATGCATCCGAGAATAATGTGCAATGCAATTTTACTCAAGTCAGCGATGGGAATAGTTTGATAATCACAGGTCTCTTCCACCAAAGGAACACACTGAACATTAATCTAATGCACAGGCACTTTGGCAACTCAAGATACGCAGAGAAGAAAAAGGTGCTGAGAATGGAGATTCCAGAAAAGGTATTATGAAATTTAGAGACTGAAACATAACTTGGACTCCGACCTAGAGTTTCCACACCAACACCCCATGGCTATCATTTAGATGGAAAAAATATCCCATGAGCTTTGATCCACAGAGGAGGCGTCCACAACATCAACTTTATTTCAGCAAAAGAAAGGCAAAAGAACTAAGCATGATTATGCATAAGTAAAAATAGTGGTATGAAGAACATACATGAGGATACAATTTGCATACTTCTGGAATGACCTCAACCAGTAAATCCGCACCTTTCCGGTAAACCAATCTACTTACAACAACGATGACGATTTCATCATTACTTCTGGGAATCTCTGGAGCAGGTGTGAACATGGCTGTGTCCACCGCATTAGGTACAACATAGACCTTCTCCGGTGGAAGCCCTGACCGAAGAACCGTATTTTCCTTACTAGTATGAGATACACAAATGGCCTGACTCACGTCTGCTAGAGTAAATTGCAATACCTTGTTCATGTGAATGCTGCCAACGTCAGCAAAACCGTATAGTGAATGGTCAGTAAAAACAACTTTATAACCCATTGTGCGCGCGTGCATCAAGGCTTCGTGACAAAGAGTCGAGAAAGCTGAATGTCCATGCACCAGCGTGATTTTTTCCCGAATGAGGATGGTTCTCATGATCGGCAACGTCCCGTAAAATGTTGGCAGAGTGTTCTGCATGAGAAATGATCTCCAAGGAATGTAATAAACCCTCAACCCATGAGTCATATATCTCAAGCCTGATCGATTTCCATATGCATGCGTCAGAACCACCACCTGAATCACACATGGAAACATCCTACCAAATCAGCAACAGCTATAATTCTACAGAAGCAATGCCGGCCAATAATCGTGCCCATTCAATTTATTAAGAACATATAAGGAAATGCAAAATCTAATAAAGATATTGCAAACACAATTGACCAAAATTGCCCATTATACCCAACAGGTCACTTTGCACTGCTTGGCTCGTCTTGTTGAAATCTAAATAAACAAGCGTTGCAAATCGACACAGCGAGTGAGCTACAGAGCCAATCACTTACCTTGTGTCCCAGCTTCAACAAGCATTGAGAAAGACAGTATATATGACTCTCCACACCTCCAAAGTTGGGATAGAAGAAATCACACACCATCAAGATCCTATGCCTTTCCCGGTCGCCCATGAGGCCGTCCGCATTCCCTACAATCAGAGCCCATTTCTACTCAAGAAAGCACGATATCGCCACGCCGGAAGCTACGTAGGGAGGGGCCACGCGAAGCGAAACTCGAGTGCTCGCAGACCAGAATGCGCAACGCAAATCGGAGATCGGCGACGATCCGAACGAGAAATCAGCCCAAGTCTCGGTGACGAACCATGATCAGAATCGACCTCAGCAATGAACGACGTCAGAGCATGATCGAGGGACGGCGCGAAAGCAAGAGCGAGAGGAGATGGACGGGGTTACCTGGCTGCGATGGAGGCGGCGAGCGGCGCCGGCGCCGGCGCCACCGTGCTGCGCGGAGGGAGGTTGCTCGGGGGTTTGAGGGTCGACGGAGAGAGGTTCTTTCTACTCCTCCGCGAAAGCAAGGGCCTTTTTGTCCAGAACCAGCAAACTAAATTCTTACAAGATTAAAATGTCACTTAAATTTGGGAAAATTATAAATAATACCCGAAGTGTTTTCATCTTCTCAAATAAGAATCTTAAATGATTCTTAAATAAGAACTTGAATTGCCCATATCAGTATCAAAAAAGGATGGTAACGATCATTTCAAATAAGGGCCTAACTTCGCTAGCTTGTCGATTGATAAAATTTTTTTGTCGATCAGAGGTATTTTCTTCCGAATACAATTTAAACTAAAGTAAGGGAATTTTTTTTTAAAAAAATGTATGAAATGTCCTCATTTTCTCATATAAACGTTCGGAATGGATCTCATTTCAAATAATGACTAGTAATTGTTGTTTTAAATAAGGGTTTTATCTCACTAGTCACCGGCTGACTAAATTTTCCGATCAGTCAAAGACATTTTCATCCAAATCTTCTTTTCTTTTTTCTTCTTTCTTCTTTTCCGACGTTGGCCAATGGCTATTGGTAAAGGCTAATGAGGGCTCGACAAGCCTCACCGGATCTGGCCAGGGTCTGCCTCGCCAACAACCAATGAGGGCTCAACGACCCTCGTCGGCAGTGAGCGAGGGCTTGCAGGCTTTTGCCTGACCCTTACCAGCGGCCAATGAGATTGCCAAGTTGCAGGCAAGGCCACCCTCACTAGGGGCCGATGAGAGTCGACCTTGCTGATGGCCTTGCGGCCTCCCCCAAGGCAAAGGTTGCCTCACCTAGGTGAGGCTGTCCCTCATCAGATCGAGCAAGGGTGACCCTCGCCTAGCCCTCTACGGGCACTGCAGATGGTCGGCCGGCCACAACAAAGAAGAAGAAGAACCATAAAAAAATGAAAGAAAAAAGAAAAAGAAAAGGAAGAAAAAAGGACAAATGATGAAAATGCCATTGACCGTTAGAAAGTCAAGCCCTTATTTAAAACAGACATAACTACTTTATACACTTATTTGAAACCAACGTAATCACTTCGAGCTTTTTTTTTAAACAAGATTCACTTCGGGCTCTTATTTGAGAAAATGATAGCATTTCGGGCATTTATTTGAAATAAGATTCACTTGGACCTTATTTGAAAAAATAAGAGCACTTTGAGCCCCATTTTTTTTTTTTATGAAATTTTCCTTAAATTAGATTAAATTATAAATTAAAAAATAAAAAAAGAAGAGAAAATACCGATGGGAGAGCGCTCCCTCTCCCACCTATGGCAAGGGTAGGCCAGCCCTCGCCTTTGGTTGGCTAGGGTCGTCAGCCATCCTCGAGGCACCAACGATCTCGTTGGCCTTTGCCGCACCCAACGATGGGGTGGTTGCCACAAGCAGGAAGGAGTACCCTCCCTCCTGTTTTTTAAAAAGAAAAACAAAAAACAGAAAAAAATTCAAAATTCAAAATATTTAAGAAGACAAAATTGCCCTTCACATTTAGTGAGTTTAGGCCTCTCTTTAAAACTAATATATACACTTTAGATTCTTATTTGAAACAAGGTCTATTTCAGGCCCTTATTTAAAAAAAAGTAAGGGTACTTCAAGCCTTTATTTGAAATAATGTCCACCTTGAGAAAATAAGAATAGGCCCTTATTTGAAATTTTCCCATTAAATTTTGATTTTTTTAAATCACGTATAAATTTAAGCATCTGGTTTCGAACAAAAAAAATTTAAGTGTCGAAATTTAAATATTGTGAAATTTCAGGTACTTTGAATAAAAAAAAATCTCAAAGTGCATTCATCGTAAAATTTGAATTAAGTGAAAAGTAGAAAGTAAAAATTTATTTAAACATGCTGGTAATTTAATTGCTTGCTCATTTCTTATAATTTGAAATAATTTTCATTTGTATTTAGAAGTATTTTTTAGTTTAGTATTTTTAAATAAATTTTTGGAAGGATGAAAGGCAACTGATAAAGGTGATTGGTTTTAGGGTGAATAGTTCGTTGAGAATTACTTCCGAAAAATTGAAATCGAACAGTGCTCATCAGCTTCATGGACTTAATTGAGAATCAAATCGAATGCTAGTATAGTACTCAGATGGGTCTATAGAATCAGTCGAAATATCCCTAACAAATTCATCCAATGTTCTCCATGATCCCTGCACCACTGCGCCTCGGCTTTGTCCGGACCTCACGCAGCAGAGCACCACACCGCCTAACGCCAGCTTCTTGCTGTGACGACTTCAAGCTATTCGTCAGCTTTGCCTAACGACGAAGCAGCAACCCCATGCCAAACTTTGCCGAGATCTCCATCAAGAAAGCTACTAGTTCTTTGTTGCTCTTGCTTTCTCTCGTTGCCCACGCCACTGCATCCATACGAAGTCGATTTAGCGCTGCTAGACACTCTTGTTGGTCCTGTTCGTTATCGGTTTTTCCTTCACAGTTCTTGGAGTTCACTTACCATTGCTCGCTGCCTGTGATCTTTGATTCTTTGCTATCTATTTCTTGGTCAAACTCGGTGGTCTTCATTAGTCAGGTGTCGTCGCTTATGCTGCCAAACTGACCAGTGTGCCCATGGTTCAGAGTTGTTGCCTTGCTTTCTCTAGCAACCGAGAGTGAGAGTGGCAGAGGGAGCGACAGGGCCGGAGGTGATTGAGAGCAAGAGTGAGAGAGGGAGAGATGGAGGCCAACGGGAATGAGAATGTGAGTGAGAGTTGAGAGAGGGAGGCGAGGCTGTGAGTGAGTGAAACGAGAATAAAAGAGAATTGGATCGAAACTCACTAGTTCCAATTGATTGGAACTGGGAATCGAATCAGTCCCTCAATTCGATTCCAAACAATTCTCAATTCTTTTGCATACCCCTATCATGCATTACGTTAAAAACCACCTTCATAGTTTTTTTTAATCTATTCACATTGGAAAGTTTCTTAAAAATCTTTGGTTTCATTATTTGCGTTAGGGGAAAAAATGCACATTCCGTGTTCATAAGATTGCTAGTGAAAAGAGTTTTAAATTAGCAAATGATGAAACAATGTACAAAGATTAGCTCCATTTAAGGAATACATAAAAAAATGACTTGGTATATTTGAATCGCGAATCGCGAATCTCAAACCATATCAAATTGTAAGATCCAGCAAAGTACATAAAATTAGTATTTTGTGTCATACACATTTATAAATTTTGTAGATTATCGAGTAAGATTTATGGTTTATAAGAAAAGTAAATTTGAGTTTTGAGTTCATGTGATAGTATTATCGTATATTAAGATATAATTTCTACTTTTTTTTTTTTTATCAACATGAGCAATATTGTCAAATAGACCTAGTCCTACAGAAAAAGATTTCCAAAATATTGTAATTTTCTTCAATTTTTTAACTAGTCCTTAAAGAAAACTTTTTAGATTGATTGCATTATAACTTTTTCAAATGGAGGATGCCAATCAAAATCTCTTGAAAAAGAAATACTATAATATGATAAAGTGTTGGAAGAGACGTGAAAAACATAATTTGTCAAAGTGACTTCCCATTTTTTTCATCAAATAAAACATCTATTCATTAGGAGATTAATCTAACATGGCTACGATACCAACTTTCACAAGATTGTTATCAAAATCTTTATTTAAAGCATACTAAACCTTACAAAGAATATGTTGCAAAACAAGGCCAAAAGATGCACCAATCAAAGCTCAAATTAAAGGATGAAAGTAAAATTGAAATTACACGAGACACAAGATATACGTAGAAACCCAAAACAAGAAAAATCACGATGAAAGAGAGGAGTTTCACTATCTTCAACAATGAGTACGAGAGTACAGCCCGAAAACTCAAAAAACCACGTAATGAGCTACGAGATCTAAAGATCTAACAAGAAGATAGGAAAAACAAAAGAAGGGAAATTATATGGAGGTTAGGGCTAGAGATGTCCTATTTGTTTAATAGTCTCCTTTCAAAAAATCCTAAAATAAAAGTGCATGATCTAAAATACCATTATCTATGATTTGAAAGTCAAAACTCAACAAATCTCCACATTGACTTCAAATCTACAAAAGACCATTATGTCAAACATCACAAGACCTCTCTCCTTCACCACAAAAAATGACCACACAAGGCCATCCCCCAAAAAGGCGAAATCAACGACGCACACTCCTAAACCTACATGAGCATACTCGGTGGAGGAAATAAGGGATGAAATGTCACCAACTCCGCCTAGGCAACTTAAATGGTGGAATTGCCAATCAAGTCCAAGCAACGTTTGAACTTGGTCAAAGGAACTGGTTTGGTCAATATATCTATCGGATTATCCACCGTAGATACTTTTTTCATCGTAACCATACCCTTAGCAATCTCATCATGTACAAAGTGATATCGTATGTCGATATGTTTTGTCCTCTTGTGATATGTTGCGTTTTTTGTTAACTAGATTGTACTTTGAATATTGCAAAAGATAACGAAGGCTTCCTCCTACTTTACTCGAAGTTTTATAACCAAACGCTTCAACCAAAAAGCTTCATTTACCGCTTCTTAAAAAGATAACGGAGGCTTCCTCCTACTTCACCCAAAGTTTTGTAACCAAATGCTTCAATCAAAAAGCTTCCTTTACCATTTTTGCTACTACCATGTATTCTACTTCGGTGGTAGAAAAAACAATTGTATCCTGCAAAATTGCTCTTCAACTAATTGCGGAACCATCAAGCGTGAAAACAATACTTGTCAAAGATTTCATTTTATCGAGATTGTTAGGGAAATCCCTTATGATGTTTTGAAGATGACAAAATAAATCAAAGGCTACTAACGTGTTTAATGGTTAAGTAATAGACCATGCAGATGATAGAACATGAAAAAGAATATTGTCGAAGTCTGAAGATGGCCAGAAGACTGAACGTAACACATGTCCAAAGTATATTCTAAAGACTGCCAGACTTTAGTGTCAAAGTCTGTTCTACATCAGAAGTCTGCCTACTCTGATAAATTCCAGACTGAACGTGCTTGGAAGAACCAGAAGACAAACTCTATGCTGAAGCTGAACTGGGTACAAACCTTAAAGCTAAATATGTTCAGAAGCAGAATATGTTCAGACTCATATTGTAAAGTTTATTGCACTCAAGACTCAGTTTGTAAAGTCTATCAGACTCAAGACTCTATTTCGGACGGAACATTCTCAGACTTTACATCCAGAACGAGACAGAACGTAACATAAGCCCCGAAGATATAACGGCTAGTGATCTAGTTTGGATTCCACATCAAGATTGATTTGATTGACTCAATCTAATTGATTGACAATTGGATATTGAAGACAAGAACTTTCTATACGAAGAAGCTTTACTTATGGAAACCAAGATTCTGTTTGTATAGGCGATCGGAATCAATTTGGGATTCTACTTTTGTCACTCAACGGCTACCAAATGTTCTAGATACAGATTTGTCCAATGGGTAGATTGGAAGACGATCCTCAAGATGCTATCCAATGGCTAGTTTGGAAGTGGAGGAGTATTTAAGGAGATGAAGGACCAATGAGCAAGTAAGAGACGGAGCGTAGAATTTATAATTCCAAAGTCTGAGCAACTTCGATTATACACTTGTCTTTGGTGAGCTTAAACGTTTGTGATCGTGAGAGAAATACCAAAAGAGTGACTTAGTGAGATAGTGTGATCTACTACTAAGTGTTTGCACTCAAAGTTGTAATCTCTTGTTGATTGCATAGTGGAATTCAGCCAAGAAGGCTATTAGCGTGGGAGAGTGGACGTAGGTTTGATCTAAGCCGAACCACTATAAACCTTGTGTTTCTATTCTCTTTCCCTGAATCTCTTTATTTTGTTCGTAATTCTATTTAACTGCTAAAGTCTGATCTCGCTCAAAGTCTGCTGCTCTTCATACTCAGTTTCAAAAGTTTGTTGTTATTCAGACTCAGGTTAAAAGTAAAGGTTTTCACTACATTTCGTAGAATCTGTTTTTACACCTATTCACCCCCCCTCTAGGTGTTCTTACTAGCCCTATCAGAGATTGTTTGCATAGTCAAAATCAACAAAATCAACAACTGAATATCCTATATCACAACCTCTATAAAAAAACTAAACCCACACCTGAAGTACCCCAGATGTATTGAAAAATCCATTTCACGGCTCGCCATTGAGTTTTACCATGATGTGTCATATACCTGCTCACTACAAACACTAGAATATCCATTTCAATCTAGGAAATATCTTGACAAGTGCAAATCATAGCATACACGAGACTACCCACAACACTAGAATATGGAATTCGAGACATTTCATCTTCCTCTTCTTTAGTTTTAAGCGACAAAGAAGTCGAAAGCTTAAAATGGGATGCCGAAAAAGTACTTACCAGTTCAGCATTCTTCGTGCCAAAGCGCTCAAGCACTTTCTTACTATACTTCTTTTGCGAGAAATATAACTTCCCAATCTATTTGTTTCCGCGAATCTCTATACCTAGAATTTTTTGACAGTTCTAAGATCCTTTATCTCAAATTCCCTGCTAAGTTACCTCTTCAACTATTGTATCTTTAACATGTTCTTTGCTACAATAAGCATGTCATCTACATATAATAATAAATAAATAAAATAAATGTCATGTAATCTCTTATAATACACACAACTGTCATGCGCACTTTGCGAGTAGCCATGACTGAATAGAAAACTATTAAACCTCTTGTACCATTATCGTGGAGATTGTTTGAGACCATACAAAGAACGTTTCAACCTGCAGTTGTGATCTTCTTTACCTTCAACAACGAATTCTTAGGGTTTAGACATATAGATTTTCTCTCGCCATTCAGAAAGGCGGTCTTAACATCCAGTTGCTCAAGTTCTAAATCATAAAGGGCCATTAACGCAAGCAACACACAAATGGAATTATATTTTACAATTGGAGAGAACACTTCATTGAAGCCGATCCCATCCTACCCTTTGCTACCAAACGTACCTTGAATCTCTCTTCTTTAATTCCTGGAATTCCCTCTTTTCTTTTGAGGACTCTCTTGCATCCAACAACTCTTTTACCCTTGGGTAATCCCAAGTTTGGTTCTTATGAAGAGACTCCATCTCTTCATTAATGACAACAAGCCACTTCTCAAATTTAAAACAAATAGTAGCTTTACAAAATGTAGAAGATTCTTCAATACCAAAATTTTTAGCAATTGTAAGAGCATATGTTACCAAATCAACAAAAACATATCTTTGGGAAGGCTTAATTTATCATTTAGTCCTCTTTGTAGCCAAACTCTAAGGTTGTTCAATTTCTTTTACATCATCTTTGATAGAATCTGAATCTTGTTACTCATTGTTACTTTCCGGCTAAAAAGGAACATCTTCAAATATTCTTCGTGAATGGTTTACATGAAGCTCCACCTCTTTTTCAACATTCTCCTCTTGGATACCTATAGATACGGTAACAACATTTCTCTTTTCAAGCATGAAATTTTCATCAAAAGTAACATCCCTACTAATTATAAACCTTGATGACTAAGGATCTAAACACCATAACCTAGATCCTTTAACCCCATCTGCATAATCAACTAAAATACACTCTAGATTTAACCTTACCTTCTTTTACATAATCATAAGTGGGACATCTAAGTATTTTTAAACCAGAATAATCAAAAGGTTTACCTAACCATACCTCATTATGAGTCTTATATTCAATTGCGATTGAAGAAGAACGATTAATCAAATAATAAGAAGGTTTACTTAACCATGCCTCATTATGAGTCTTATATTCAAATGTGATTGAAGAAGAATGATTAATCAAATAAAATGCCGTATTCACGGTTTTAACCCAGAAATCTTTCCCAAGTCCAGTTTTAGATAGCATACACCTAGCTCTATCTAAAAGTGTTCAGTTTATGCACTCTGCCACCCCCATTTTGTTGAGGCGTGTACCTAATTTTTTGATGTCAAACAATCCCCGAATCTTCCTAATACTTGTTGAAATTAGCTCTGCAAAACTTAAGACTATTGTTCGTTCTGAGATACTTTATCTTCTTCCTAGTTTGATTTTCTATCAACATCTTCTACTTTTTGAATGTATCAAAAACGTCACTTTTACGCTTTAAGAAATAAACCCAGACTGTCCTAGAAAATTCATCTGTAAATGTTAGAAGATAAACTATACCATCCTGTTGGTCCCCATAAATTGGAGTTGATATAATCAACTGTGTCTTTTGTTGAGTGCATCCTAGTACTGAACCTAACTTTACACTGCTTCTCAAAAACACAATGCTTGCAAAACTCAAGGGAGACCGTATGATCCTCACAAAGTAAACCACGTTTACTCAAGATAATCATTTCTCTTTCGCTCATGTGGCTCAACTACATATGCCACAATATTGATTTTTCAAAATCTGAAGAGGATGATATATTTAAAGAATCCATGACGGTACTTCCTTGCAAAACATAAAAGTTGTTCTTCTTATTACCTCTCACCACAATCAAGAAGCCTTTTGAAATCTTCAAAACTCCACCTTCATCTATGTACATGCACCCAATGGAATCTAAACTACTCAATGAAATAAGGCTTTTCTTCAAATATGGGATATGCCTAACCTTTGTCAAAGTTCTTATTACATTGTCACGACATTTGATTTGCATTGTACCAATACTCACACTTCTGCAAACTACATTGTTGCCCATCAAAACTAAACCACCATTTACTTTCTCATATGTGCGAAACCAATCTCAATGTGGATACATGTGGTATGAACATGATGAATCCAAAATTTATTCGTCATCGACATGACAATCTGAAGATAAAACAGTAAGAACATTATCTACATAAGTTGACTTGTTATTTTTCACCAGACTAGCCGAATTAGAACTCTTCATCAACTTCTTGCCTTTGCTTTGAGCACTGGACACTCACTTTTGTAGTATCTGAATTTGTGACAATAGTAACACTCTACTTTACTCTTATCTTAGCCTGACCAAGACTTCAAATGCCCTTTATTATTATTATGCCTATTACAATGATTCCACCTTCTCCTCACGACTAGGCCATTAGCTTTATCACCACTACTACTCGCATTTAACTTTGTACACGTCTCCGCGAAATGAGGCCTTCACATCCTCAAGAGTTATGGATTCCCTTCCATATAACATAGAATTTACAAAATTTTCATACGAGCTCGGTAGTAAGCATAACACAATTAGGACTTGATCTTCATCATCTAACTTCAAATCTAGATTTTTCATATCCATTACAATCTTATTAAATTCATCTAGATGTTCTTAGATTGGAGTATCTTCTTATATCTTTAGCATGTAAAGGCATTGCTTCAAGAGTAATTTTGTCGTAAGAGATTTCTTCATGTAGAGGCTCTCAAGCTTATTCCACAATTCAGAAGTCGTTTCTTCATAAACAACTTCACGAAGCACCTCATCAGACAACGGCAATTGGATGTGCCCTCTCTTCCATCTTCTCGATCTCAGCCGTAGCCATGCTGTTCGGATTCTTTCCATCCAAGGCTCTAACTAAACCTTCCCAATGCAACAATGCCTTCATCATGATCCTTCATAGCTTGAAATTGTTTTGGCCATCGAAAGGTGCCACTTCGAGCTTGACAAATGCCATCTCGAATAAAAAAACCGAAATTCATTCGCTTTAATACCAATTTATTGTGAAACAATGCCAAAAGATGCATCGATCCAAGCTTTAGTAGTAAAGAACGAAAGCAAAATCGAAATCACATGTGACACGAGATATACGTGAAAACCCAAAATGGGAAAAACCACGGGAGAGGAGTTTTACTATCTGCAACAACGAGTATGAGAGTACAAGCCAAAAACTCAAAAAACCACTTAATGAGTCAAAAGCTCTAAATATTTAATAAGAAAATAGGAAAAACAAATGAAGGGAAATTGTATGGAGGCTAAGAGATGTGTTATTAAACACATTCATTTTATAGTCTCCCCTAAAAAAACCCTAAAATAAAAGTACATGATCTAAAATACCATTATCTCTAATTTGAAAGTCAAAATTCTACAAAATAAACATGATTACAAGCTTTATTTAATACATACTACAGGTATGTACTGGACATTATGATATATAAACTTAAGACATCATTTACAAGATAACCTTTGATACCTCACTAGACTATAGAAGTTTCTAAGAGTAGAGAAGGAAGAATTTTCTAGGGAGATAGAGGTTTTGCAGGAGGGCCATGCTTTCTCTTTGAATAAGGCAATTTATGAGGATTCTAGGGCATTTCTTCTCTTTAAGATTGCTTTTGATTTTATAGGCAGAGATTGCCTGGAATTCCTTCCTCTTAGTTCTCTATGCAGAGTGCACCTTCACTATTTTTTGTTTGTTTTGGTTTTTGTTACATTTTGCATATAATTGTTGAGTGCACCTAAACACTGATCTACTTTTATCGAGAGAAGTTTTTTATTTTTTCTTGTCTTCTGCCGACTATCCTAGTAGTGCTGTTTCTATTCTTCTCGTATGCTCCTAGGATGATCTCTTCATTAAAGTTACTTTGTCTCTATCCCGACATGCCATCGTTTCATGCACCGGTTATTCTATGCGACAATTAGCTTCTCGGGCAAAACTTGCCGGTGCTGAGTATGTTATGTAATAATCAAATCCTTTTAATTGTTGACCGGCATATCGCTAGCTTGAGAAGGCCTTTGGGTCTTCACCATTGAGTTCCCCCTGCAGATATTTCAAAAGTTCCTTCTCTTGTTCTGACTTAGAGATGTCAATTATGTAAAGGTTTTCCAAATAAGCTTCATTGAAAACACCATTTAAATATTTCATCTGAGGCAATGGATGGGGCAAAAAGCTTTCATGAATATTTTTATCCTACCATTTCATTAATATCACTTTCAAAAGTGTAGAAACTGGATGATGGTCTTTTCCTAATGAGAATCCAAGGGAGCTTGCACAACATGGTGAAATCGAGAAGTTTTGGGTTTTTGCGAAATTAGCCTGGGTTTGGAAAATCTACAAATTTCATACATTATTTTCTGACTTCTTCTGGAAAGCTGTCTTTCCATCATTTCCAAACTATGCAAACCAATATATCTTTCTTCAATCTCGAAAAGCTTAATCAAATTGGGCAAAAAGCTTTTATGAACATATTTATCCTACCATTTTATGAACATCACTTTTCAAAGTGTGGGAACCGGATGGTGTTCTTTTCCTTATGAGAATCCATGGGAGCTTGCACAACACAGGCGAATAAGACAGAGAAGTTTTCTGGTTCTGCCAAATTGGCATGGCTTTGAAAATCTACAAATTTCCTACATGATTTTCCGATCCCTTCTGAAAGCTGTCTTTTCATCATTCCAAACTATGCAAACCAACATTTTGAATTGATCTAGAAACTCTTGCCGCTGGCATGTAGGGGCGCGTTTGGCAACCGGCCAAATGGTGAAAATTTCTATTCTTTTGTTCCCGGAAATAAATTTAGAATAGAAATCTGTTTGATAAATTTTTTGTTCCCAAAAATAGATTTGGAGTAAAATCGAGTAAAAAAAAAAAAGTTGATTCTTTGTTTCCAAGAATAATTCTAAAATCAAGCCAATCAATTTTTTTTTTCTTCTTTTCTTCTTGTTCTTCTTCCTTCTCTCTTTTTCTTCCACCGCCGCCGCCGACGGTGACCAGTTGGTCAAGGTCCGATGACCTTGCCAGAGGCTCACCAAGCCAAGGCGAGGTCCGACGAGCTCACCGGAGGCTCGCCTAGTCAAGGCTCGATTGAGCCTTGCCTAGTTGCCGACAAGGCGTGGCCTCGCCGAGGGCCAGCGACACTCCGATGAGGTCACCGGCTAGAGCTTGAAGAAGAAGAAGGGAAAGAAGAGAAAAAAAGAAGAAGAAAAGAATAAAAAAGGAAAAAGTGATCAAATTATTAAAAAAATTTAAAGAAAATGGTTTGGAGTAGAAATTTTAAGGATGGTACTAAATGTAATTCTATTCCGAGAATATAAATTTTGGACAGCTACCAAACGTCTTAAACTATTTAGAAATTATTCTCGAGAGTAAAATAAAAAAGAATCATGTTTGATCAGAAATTGTTCTTTGAAATAGAATGGTTATTAAACGCGCTCTAGGTCGGATAATCTACGAATTATTTTATCCATTTTTTTTTTTAATATAGTTGGGTTGGATTTTGAATGGATAGCCTCCAATCCGTAAACTAAGGGTGTGTTTGTTTAAAATTGTTTATGTTCCCCGGAACACAAATTTTTGTTCTTTTGTTACAGGGAACAAAAAAAGAACAGAAACGTGTTTATTTACACTTTTGTTCTCGGGAACAAATTTGGAACAGAAACAAGAAGTAGAAAAAACTTGTTTCTTGTTCTCAAGAACACTTCCGAGAAACACTTTTTTTCTTCTCATTTTTCTTTTCGTTTTTTCTCTTTCTTTTCTTCTTCTTCTTCCTTTTGTCGGTCAGAGCATCACCTACCTCGTCGTAGCGTCACCACCTCGTCGGACCGTCACCGACCCTCGGAGAGGCCAAGAGCCTCGCCAGCTCAACCTCGCCCGGTGGCCCGGCGAGGCTCAACCTTGCCCAGCCCAAGCGAGGCCGAGCCTCGTGCGGCCACAACGAGGCTCGGCCTCCCGGCCCGACGCGAGGCCGGGCCTCCCTAGCTAGGGTGAGGCCGACCTCGCGCCGCCCGGGCGAGGTTGAGCCTCACCGGTGGCTCGGCGATGCTCGCCTAGCCACCGGCAAGGGCGAGCCTCGCCGGGCCTCGCCCGGCCTAGCGAGGCTCCGGCGAGCTCGCCGGACGTCGCCCGCCGGTCGGTCGGCCACGCGGTGGCCGGCGACCAGCCACGAGAAAAAAAAAAAGAAAAAAGGAAAAAGAAAAAGAAAAAGAAAAAAGAAAAAAGAAAGAAGAAAAAGGAAAAATAAAATTAAAAATTAAAAGAAACAAAAAGATTATATAAGTTTACCAAACGTATTTCTATTCATTTTCTATTCCAGGAACAGAAATTTTGTGCAGTTACCAAATGCGTTCTTTTGTTAAAAAATTGTTCCTCGAAACAGAAAAAGTTTTTTCTATTTCTATTCCCAGGAACAATTTTTGAACAGAAACGTTACCAAACGCGCCCTAAGAATCTCTCTATTCTTCGATCAACCGTAGGGGTGAGTATCGGTCTAGGGTTGACAACCCTGGATCGGCCCAACCCTACCGGTTCTAGTCCGTTTCCCAGAGAGAGTGGGTCGGTCCTTGATCCTAGAATTCCTGAACCAGCACTGTGCGGGTTGGTCCTCTGCCGAACCACCGCCGCAGCAACCACCTCCGTGCCGCACCCCCTGCGACGTTGTTGCTACCGCCGGATCTGTCTCGCTTACAGCTGATTGTCTGCAACCCGACGGCCCGTCGCACTCGCGCCTACAGTCCTTCATCCGTGACGCTCCACCCGCTCGGTGTCCGACGCCCTTCCTTCGAGCAACGCTCCCACAACAGCTCTCTATTTTTTTGCAGCGATCCTTTGACCCAAGCAACAACCCCTGCTTGCTGCTGTTGTTTTTCCCCCGTTGCATGCTGGTCAGTCCTCACCGGAGCTCTGATGCTCGCCGCCACCCCTCACCTGAAAGCCGGTGACCAACTCCTTGGTGACCCATCACCCTCGGTGAACCACCATCGCAGGCAACCACTTGTGCCGGCGCCACCCCTCGAGAAAACTGTACCCTGGAATAGGTAAAATGTTTTGGCTAAATTTAGTTCGAGTATTCGGATTCATAATTTTTTTATTCTATTTTGATTTGTTCTTATTTATTTTTATTATTATCCGATTAGGAAATTTGTCATATTAAGTCATAATAATAAAAAATAATGAGCCGCGAGACGTCGGGTTAGATTTTTTATTATTTCGACTTTTCATGACAAATTCATGAATTGCTTTGCATCATTGATTCACATTAAGATAATATGTCATTGATTTACATTGATTTTCAATATGACACATATTTTGGTGCGTTATCGTTATTTGCTCATCACATATCATGCATCATAGGTATTTAGGTCCATACACATTTCATGTTTAAAGCAACGCATTTTAATTTTTAAGATTCATATAGAATTAAGATAATTTTCCTTTAATAAAACCAAAAAAAAAAATGTTATTTAGGTTATATAGATTTCTTAATGTGCACATCACATGGTCATAGGTTAATGTTTTAATATTCCCGTCGTGTAGTTTTTTTTTTTAAAAAAAAAAAGTCAAAGATTAGTATTGCATCATTATGTTGTTTTTTTTAATAAGAATTATTAAGTCATTTTAAAAAGAAGAAAACACAAAAAAAAAGGTCATTTACTTAGTTAGTTAATAGGTTAGTTCATAATTAATCCCATTTTATGTCATCATTGTTTAGTGTAGGTTGCATATGTGTATTAAAAAGAAATCATTAAAAAATCATAAAAAGAATATGTATATAGCATTGTCACGTCATCCATCCCATATCATGTAGCACATGCATATTTAGGATTATGTAAATTAGATTGCACACATATTGTGATAGTTCAAGTTATGTAATATGAATTGCATCTCACATGTCATTGAAGTAAAACCCATGCATATCAAATTTAAATTAAGATTGCATATAATTAATATTTTTAAAGAAAAAGAAAAATTAGGTGTCATTTAGAAATCATGTTTAGGGCATGCATATTTTTTGTAGGTTTTTTTTAGAGAGTAGACCTTAATAAGGTTGTAGTTCATAATTTCTTACAATCTATCACTTCAATTTATTAAATGTTATTTTTCTTGATTGTGCACTTGCATGACCACCATTTGCATGTTAGTAGCTTAGGTTAAAATTAATCAATACTGCCTGCAAGAACATTTTTGAAAATAAAAAGAAATGGTACCGAAAGGGCATTAGAGAATACTAGTGTAACCAAGTCCCCGTACCCAAAATTTCTGGTTCGTAAGAGTAAAGTAATTCTCCATTATTTTACTTAGGTGTCTAATTGACCTACCATAAACTGATTAGTGGCGACTCCTAGATAAAATCTATTTGCATGTTAAGAAATTTGAACCTAAGTCGTGAATTGGTATGGGCTTGGGAGAGCCCGAGCTAAGACTAGGTTTAGTAATCCATTAGCCAAACCCTAGGTGGTTCACCGAAAATTTTGGTCGTGACATTGACCTTGCTCATCATTGAATCCATTGGGTCAGTACGGTACTCGGTTTCCCTTTCAAGAAGTATAAAAAATAAAATAAAAAATTATTGGTTAGTCCTAGGTTGACCTTGAAACCGAACCGAACCTATTGAGTTAGTCCGATCCTCAATCATTTTTTTAAGGAGTATAAAAAATGAAATAAAAAATTATCAGTTGGTCCCGGATTGACCTTGAAACCGAACCGAACCCATTGGGTGGGTTTGGTCCTCGGTCTCAAGCTTAATAGGTGTTGACACCTAATTTTGGAAAAATAAAATTGCATTTTGAACAAATAAAAGGAAAAAAATGAAAGAAAATGGGGGCAATTGATTTGATTGATTATGCATGGAAATTTGAAATTCTGATGGGTATTCGGATTTTGTTAAATGCGGAAGCAATTGAATAAGGGGCAAGAATTTTTGTAAAATGGAAGGAATCAAGTAAAATCGAGCTGATTGCGAAATCACGTTCCGATTTGCAGGCTTGATTTAATGCAACAAGAAATGGCAACTCGGGAAACGCCATGTTAAGAGACCGTTTTGAATCACTATAAAAGAGAGGCTCACTTTTCATGACGGAAAAAAGGAGAGCGGAGCTCACAAGAGGGGATTTTCGAAAAAATTCAGAGCAAAAGTGAGGAAAGTTTTCTCCTTCATTTCTTTCGAGTTCAATTTTCTTTAGAGGAGAGGCACACACCCTCAGGGATCTCGGACGATGGTGTAGTCTTCTTGACGATGCCCCATGTTCATCATGCTTCATGGATATTGACGACAAGCCTAAAGCTAAGTCGAGCTTCTTCTTTTTTTTTTTTAAGTTTGATTGTGTGCAATTCCAATTTGCTATTCGCACTAAGGTGATTTTATTTTTGTTTCTTGCCTAGATTAAACTCCTACATCTCCGACGATAATTCCAGCAGCGAGACATCAAAGTGGCCAACGTACCTAAGCGCTGATTGACATCCAATGATTTCACTGTGATAAAACCGGGTTGTTTCTCTCCCTATTAAAGTTGTTCACCCCATATTTTCATCTAATTTACTTTGTTTTGTTCTGATGTTGTGGTCACAGGCAATTCAATGCCGAATAAAAGGCCACACAATTCCATATTCCACCATAATTGACAAGAGAGAGACGACAAGAGAAGGGGGCGTCCACTCAAAAGTTCTCGGAGGAGACTAGCAAATGATCAAATCAAGAACTAGCCATATGCCCACCAATGCTGCTGCAATTCCCTTCCTTTAGTTTTATTTTTATTTCTTTCTTTTGCTTATTTTATGTTATTTTATTGTGTTTTAAATTTTGTTATTATTGTTTAAGTTAGAATATGGTTTGTCAATGTTAATATTTGTGCATTTTGTATGCATTATCCGTAGGGATTTTGTCCGAAATTAATGTAATTATTAATTTGATCCGAGAGACATCGGATCATTTTTTTAATTATATTAATATTTGGGCTTTTTGGTGAAATTTTAATTGTTAAATCACAATAATTATTTAATTTGATCCGTAGGACTTCGGATCGATTTGTAATTGTTTTGATCTCCTTGTTGTGACAATTAGGGTTAGAATAACCGTTAATTTGACCTGTGAGACAATAGGTTATTTTTTCGATTATTTTAATCCTTTCTTGCTTTATTTTGTTGATAGTTTAGATTTAATATTTATTTAATAATTAATTATTTAAAAAAAAATCAAAATTCTGCCCGAGCATATAGGTTTAGTAAATCGACATGTAGGATTAGGTTTATGAAATTTTCGTCATCTAGTGATTGTTGCTAAGTTCATTGCTCGTCATTAGAACTAGGTCATTTGATTAAATTGCATATTTAATTGTTGCATTTCTTTAATTTCGAATTTCATGGAAAATACAAAAAAATTAGAATAAATTCATTTCATGCTATAAGATGGATTGCATGCTTATTCATGTTATATAGTTTAGGTCATATTGCCACGTCATATCATTTCATGTTAAATTAGTAGCATGCATTGCACGACTTTCATTAAATAAAGTGAAAACAAAAAATTGAGTGATTGCTTATTAATTAGAAATCATATCCAGGATGATTGATATGAATTCTGACCTAACAACGCAGTTGCTTTCGTTGCTTTGAGGTAAGTCCTGTATTATTTTATTCGCTTTCTCGGGTGTTAAATTGGTGGTTTGTGCACTCGCATGATCGCCTCACACGTTAGGAAAATAAATTAAAAATCAATTCAATTGCCAAACATTTTTTGAAAATTAAAAAGAAATGGTACCGAAAGGGCACTAGGATAGTCTAGTGTAACCAAGTCCCCGTACCTGCAATCTCTGGTTCGTAGAAGTAAGATAATCCTCCCGTTATTTTACTTAGGTATCTAATCGACATACCTTAAACTGATTAGTGGCGACTCCTAGATAGTATTTTGCATGTTTAAAAAGTTTAGACTCAAGTCGCGATTTGGTATGGGCTTGGGAGAGCCCGAGCTAAGTTTAAAAAACTTAGCAGTCCATTAACCTAGTTTTAGGCGGTTTCACCCGAAAAAACCAGGTCGCGACAGCTTGGCGACTCCGCTGGGGACTTGTGTTAAAACACATAGTGGACTTAGGCCAATTTTTCTTTTAAAAATGTTTTTGTTTGGCAGCAAGGATTCCAGGTACGTCCCTAACATTTTTAAGGTGTTAAATGTTCTTGCAGATGGGAGGTATAAGGGGAGTAGTCTTTGCTAACCTTTGTCTTGCGAGGTTGAGGTGTTGGGATAAATGATTTATTTTTCCAATTAGAAGTGTTGTTTGCATTTAAACCGTTGTGCATGCTTTACTTGTTTTAGCACTACACATTGCACACACAACCCGCCGTCGGACCCGGACCGCATTTAAGGATTCTAGGATGGTGTTGAGAAATGAACCAACCTCGAACGCGAGACCGCGATGTAGAGGTTGCCTTTCTCAACCCCGAAAATTTTTCTTGATGTCAAAACGTTTATCCTTGCTCACGAAACTGCGTGACCATGGGATTTTCTTTTGACTGAGCCAGAGCTAAGAGGACCCGACATTTGTACGCGAGACTGCGACAAGTCGGTTCATCCTTTTGGTTCTAACTTGCTAAGCCTCGTCGTTTAGGTGTTGAGCCTCACATCTCATGCGCATGTTTATGTGATTGCCATTAATTTTCATTGGTGAAGTAAGTCTTCTATTCCTATATCATGCAATTTATTTTTTTAAGTCAGTCCATGACAATATAGGACAATCATTGAATTTAATTCCTTTGTCAGTTAGAAATGAAATGAGGAAATTGCCATGCAACGAATCATTTGGAAAATAAAAAAAAAAAATTGGAAATTTGTTTTCAATTCATGTCTTGACTCTTCCTAGTTCATGTTTAAAAATTTCGTCCCGCCGGGGCATCTCATGTCTTTGTTTTCCTAGTCCATTTTTAGGAAATCATTTTCATATGTGAATTTTTCTTGACTAAAAAAATAGATTGTTGTCATGGATTGGTTTTCTCATTACACCTCATACTTACATATTTTCACCTATTTTCCTTAGGTGATCAAGAGCTAGAATGGCCGACCAAACTGAAATGCGTGATCGTATCTCCGCTATGGAAGTCCAACTCCGACGCTTGCTCGCCTCTATGCAATTCATGACAGCTCAAATTCAATCCCTCCGAGCGGATTTGACTCCCACACTTGCTCTCCCGAGACGGTAGTCCCGAAGCGGTCGGGCAAGACCCAAATGAGCCCCGATGACATGCCCGACCTGGAAGATGACCCGCTGTTGGTCACCGCCGAAAAAAACTAAGCGACAATGTCCCTAAGATGAGGCAAGATGAAGTGGAAGTGATGGACACTCTAGGGCAGCCTAGTGGCAAGTTTGATTACCTGGTGAAGTATTCGGCTCCTCCCAGCTTTTACTTTGACTCCCGCAACATAGTTCCAAGTGGATGGGATGACATGGACGATCTGACGCCTCTAGAGACAGAAAACCCTGATGATGAACTGGAAGGAGTTGCAAGCTTGTTCGACGATCTCATCATAGGAGCTATCAATGAAGGACCCCCAGAAGAGATGGGCTTTGGCCCACAAGAGAACGATATTGAGACTTGCAAAGGTGTGAGAATAGTCCAATCTAATACAGCATGTGCTAATACTGATGATCCCGAAGACTCAAACGAAGACTCCAGTGAAGTGCAACATAGTTGGGAACAACATGAAAAGGCTAAGGCTCCCACATCCGAGCATACCGTCACTATTAATTTAAGTGACACTGAAGAAGCCAAAGAAGTGAAAATTGGGGCGAGTCTTCCCAAAGATGAAGCCAAGTGCCTAACTCAGTTATTGAAGGAATATGAGGATATCTTTGCATGGACATATGCTGACATGCCTGGGTTAGACCCGTCAATTGTGGAGCATTGCCTACCTACCAATCTGGATATGCCACCTAAGAAGCAGAGGCTACGGAGAACCAAGCCCGAACTCTCAAGGAAGATAGAGGAGGAAGTGATGAAGCTCTTGAAGGTGGGATTCATTGAAGTCTCACAGTACCCCGAATGGGTGGCCAACATTGTACCGCAATGAAGAAAGACGGTCGGGTTCGAGTATGTGTTGATTATCGGGATCTGAACAAGGCCAGTCCAAAAGATGATTTTCCGTTACCGCACATAGATGTCCTTGTGGATAGTACCGCTGGTTTTGAACTATTCTCATTTATGGATGGTTTTTCCGGGTACAATCAAATAAGGATGAAGGAGGAAGACAAGGAGAAGACTGCATTTATCACCCCGTGGGGAATCTTTCATTATAAGGTTATGCCCTTCGGACTCAAAAATGCAGGGGCAACTTACCGAGCCATGATAGCATTGTTTCATGACATGATGCATCAAGAGATTGAGGTCTATGTCGATGATATGATTGCAAAGACTCGACCTGGAAGAAGCCACATCGAAATCTTGAAGAAGCTATTTGATCGCCTTCGTGAGTTCAAGCTTCGACTAAATCCCGCTAAGTGCATGTTTGGAGCAACATCCGGTAAATTGCTCGGATTCATTGTGAGCAGTAAAAGGATTGAAATCGACCCAGCAAAAGCTAAAGCCATTTGTGAGCTGCGACCTCCGTCAACGGTGAAAGAAGTCCGAAGCCTTTTAGGGAGGTTGAATTATATTGCTCGATTCATTTCCCAACTTTCGGAAACCGCCAAGCCATTCTTCAAGCTCCTAAAGAAGAATGCACGAGTCAATTGGGATGATGAATGTCGAGAAGCGTTCGACAAGTTGAAGAGTTACTTGATGAATCTACCGATGCTTGTCCCACCATCGCCAGCTTTGGTATGGGTATTGCATAGATTGCGACAATACACACTGCATTACCAGACATTCCTCGTGACTGGGAGCGACCCCATCAAGTACTTACTTGAGCGACCAGCTTTGGTGGGTAAGTTGGCCAAATGGCAAATTTTAATTTCCGAATTTGATGTACAATTCATGCCACAAAAGTCGGTTAAGGGTCGAGTGATCGCTGACCTATTGGCGAGAATTCGGGAGTCTCTAATGACAATGACAGTTTCCTTGATGACCGCGTCTTGAGTATAAATGAAGACTCGTGGAAGATTGTTCTTTGATGGAGCTGTAAACTTGTCTAGTTCTGGTACTAGGGCAGTTCTGATATCCTCAGATGGACAGCACCATCCAGTGGCTGCAAAATTGGTATTCCCATGCACTAACAACGTGGCTGAGTATGAAGCTTGCATCCTCGGGCTTCAGGCTGCAATTGAGATAGGTGTGGCCAAGTTAAAAGTGTTCGGGGATTCCACATTAATCATAATGCACCCGTAGGTGAATGGAAGACCAAGGAGGCCAAGTTGCTCCCATACCACAAGTATTTAGAGGATCTGATGGAAAAGTTCGAGGAAGTTTCGTTTGAATATTTGCCAAGGTCTCATAATCAATTTGCGGACGCACTTGCGACGTTGTCTTCTATGCTGCAGGTCACTGATGGGTTAGAGGTCGAGCCTCTGAAAATAGAGGTTTTGCTAAGGCTAGCTTATTGCATGGTAGTGATAGAGGAACCGGATGGAAAACCATGGTACCATGACATCATGACCTATATTCAAAAGCAAGAGTTCCCAGAAGGTAGCAATCCAGCTGACCGAAAGCATCTCATGAAACTTGCCTCCAAATTCTTTATTAGTGGAGATACATTATACAAACGGTCTTTCGACACCATCCTACTTAGATGTGTCAATGCTAAGGAAGCCACTCAATTGATGGAAGAAATACATGAAGGGGTGTGTGGTCCTCACATGAGCGGCCACATGTTAGCAAAGAAGATTATGAGACTAGGTTACTTTTGGCTGACTTTGGAGACTGATTGCATTCAACATGTCAGAAGTTGTCACCGTTGTCAGATTTATGGAGATAAGATAAATGTTCCTCCAAATGAGCTGCATCAACTGTCATAGTCATAGCCTTTTTCAATGTGGGGCATCGATGTAATCGGCCCAATTAATCCGAAAGCCTCGAATGGCCATCGTTTCATCTTGGTCGCTATTGATTATTTCACAAAATGGATAGAGGCAGCATCCTATGTAGTTGTTATCGCAAAGAATGTCGTGAAGTTTGTGCGACGGGATATTATTGCTCGTTATGGCATGCCTGAAGCCATCATCACAGATAACAAGACAAACCTTAACAACAAGCTTGTTAATGATTTGTTCAAGGAGTTCAAAATTCGTCATTTGAATTCATCGCCCTATCGCCCTCAGATGAATGGTGCGGTTGAAGCAGCGAATAAGAACATCAAGAAGATTACGGCAAAGACAGGCGATAATTATCGTGACTAGCACGAGAGGCTTCCTTACGCTCCGATGGCGTATAAGACTTCGCCGCATTTCTACCGGGGCAACTCCTTTTTCTCGGTGTACGGCATGGAAGCGGTCACCGCCGATTGAAGTAGAAATCCCTTCTCTAAGAATATTGTCTCGCCTAAGGCGACGAAAGCTGAATGGGCACAACAGAGGTATGACCAACTCAATTTGATTGAAGAAAAACGATTGAAGGCCGTATGTCATGGCCAATGTTATCAACAGTGGGTGGCCAAGTCCTTTAATCGGAAGGTTCGCCCAAGGCATTTCAAGGTCCATGATTTGGTGCTACGCAAGATGCTACCAATTAACCTTGATCCTCGTGGCAAATTCACTCCGAATTACAGTGGGCCATACATTGTGAAGAAAGTACTTCCTGGAGGTGCTTTAATTTTGGCGGAAATGGATGGGCGGGAATTCACAAATCCTGTAAATTCTGATGCTGTAAAGAAATACTATCCATGAATAAAAGGGCTCGTAAAAACCTTTTCCTTGCTCAAAGTTGGTCAAATCTTCAGTGTATAATGTTGCATATTTTATTTTTGCAAGGGCAAGGAATGGATGTGAACGATGGTGTCTTATTTTTGTAAGGAATCTCTATGAACTCCTTTACAAAGGAAGGGCAAGACATGGACACATAATAGTTTTCACTTTATGAGCATGCCCTCTTTATCACTATAGAATGCTTTCACATGATATTGTGCAAATTCATCAATTCCGCTTGAAATTTATCAAGATGGGCGAATTTAATGAATGATGTGGAATTGATTGAGCATACTAAATGAGACGAGTTGGGATGATGAAAGGCAAACCCTATCCTATACACAGTCCCCTACTCATACACTTGTGAGATGAGTGTAAGAAAGTTCATATACACAAGGTAAAGAGTTCTCTCACAAAAGGTACGGCAACTGAAATGATGAGAGGCAATTCATTTCTCTATCCCAAATACTACAAGTGATCCATTGCTTAACCCTTTTGAGCCCATACACTTGTGGATGTTCTTTTCAAATTACCCCTGTTAAGAAGCATTCCACATCGGGGCAACTAAGAGATCAAAGGACATCATGAGGTGAGGAAAATGAATTGAAATTTTCTTGCTCGCACTTGCATCAATCTTCAAGTCATGCTATTACATTGAATTCATGTGTTAATTTAAGTGCCTTAGGATGACGAAGAGCATTTCTTTCTATGTCCTATACACTTATATCATTTGCATAGCCCACTTGAGCCTGCAATTTCATTTCTTTCAAACCTAGTTGATGATCAACCACCACACTTTGGGGCAAGGCAAAAGGCGGATGAAGACTCTTGAAAAGTTATAGTGTCATTTAAAGTGTAATTGCTTGACGCATGCATTATGCGCAAGAATTAAATTCAAAATAGAACTAAGGGGCATGAAAAAGCAGTGTGCTCTGGTAAAAGCAAGGCCGATGCCCATGAAAAAAAAAGTGAAGAAAAATGCATGAGAACTAGGGGCATGAAAAAAGCGTGTGCCTGGTAAAAGCAAGGCCAATGCCCATAGATGAAAATAGAAAGTCAAGATAGGTGACTGTCAATTACAAGAATTGAATCCCAATGGAGCAATACTCAAAGAATTCAAATTGCCGAATTTTTACAATCAATGAGGCACTTCATGAAGACAATCCCCGATGGTGAAAAAGAAAACTGGTGGCAATGCCAAGATGATCATCAACTCTCACCCTTTACACACATTTTGAGCCTAATGATCCTTTCATTTCTCAACCCATGAACCCAACCTACGTTACGTCCCTTACAAAATCTCTTCAGATTAGGGCACTTGAATTAACGTAGTAGTTCATATGTTTATAAGCATCGCTCGAAGAAGTGTGAGCAAGATTATTTCTTTCTCATTTTTGCAGGGTTCTTGACTTATAAACCCGAAAATGATTACAAGATTGCTCATTCAATAGCCTCGACTCAAAGAGTCCATTTGTTAAGCCGTTGGCCAAGCCCACATTACGGTCCCTGTTAAAGACCCCTCAGATTGGTAAGATCGTACCGCTTGCGAGAATACTCGGACCCATGTCAATATGATGAAATTGAGTGAGTCTCATAAAATAGCCATTCTAAATGAGAGTGAGTTGAAAGTTCTTTCTAACCGAAAGTCTCTCATTTGGTATTCTTAAGAAATCCATATCATGAGTGAAAATTGTCTTGAACGATAATTCTCTCTAGTGGAAATTTGGATGATGCAAAAGTCATTATGCTTGAATCTTGATTGAATTGATAAAAGCTTCAAGTAGATTTTGAAGTATGCATTCCAATAGCCTTAATTGCTTATTTCTTTGGTGAATGCATTTTTGCTCTAATCATGTCTGACAGATAATTTTTTCTCAAAGACCCAAGAGCTCTTAACATTCAGGTTCCTTTCAAAATGCCTCATGATATGAGGAGATGAGAAACCATCATGAACATTCAAGGTGCATCATTGATGTTCCAAAATTTATTTCTACCCGAGGTGAGAGGCCTCCACAGGGATATCTAAGTTCCGTAAGAAGACATATTCCAAAGAATCGAGATATCATCGGTAAGTATATCTCTACCCATTCTCGACACTTGATTCGGTCAAGCTGTTCCTTTTAAATTGACCAGCGTGCTTTCGTAGCCCAGAGTCCCATTTCTATTGACCCGGTGTGCTTTTGTAGCCCGGTGTCCTTTTAAATTAACCTGGCGTACTTTCGTAGCCCAGAGTCCCCTCTTTATTGACCCGGCGTGCTTTTGTAGCCCGGTGTCCTTTTTATATTATCCTGGCATGCTTTCGTAGCCCAAGGCCCATCTTTACAGGAGACATATCCCCAATGAGCGAGAGATGTCATCGAGTAAGTATATCTCTATCTACATCTTAAATACTTGTCGTTGTACAGGTATTTTCCCTTTTGAGTACACCGACACTCGATGGAGTTGTCCCCAAACTTATTTCCCTATTCAGGCGACCGTAGAATGGTACGGGTCCTGGACAAAACTTATTTCCCTATTCAGGCGACCGTAGAATGGTACGGGTCCTGGAAGGTAAACTCTCGTTTAGGCGACCGTAGAATGGTACGGGTCCTAGACAAAACTTATTTCCCTATTCAGGCGACCGTAGAATGGTACGGGTCCTGGACAAAACTTATTTCCCTATTTAGGCGACCGTAGAATGGTACGGGTCCTGGAAGGTAATCTCCGTTTAGGCGACTGTAGAATGGTACGGGTCTTAGACAAAACTTATTTTCCTATTCGGGCGACCGTAGAATGGTACGGGTCCTGGAAGGTAAATCCCCGATTAGGCGACCGTAGAATGATACGGGTCCTAGACACAACCAGCTCTGTCATACTAGGCGACCGTAGAATGGTACGGGTCATAGGAAAGCAGTTTTCTTTACAAAGTCATGTTACTATTCGGGCGACCGTAGAATGGTATGGGTTCTCGACGTGTAACACCAATTTATCTTGAGTTACTCTACCCTCCTTGAAGGTAAGTTATTCCCGAGGTAAATTCATTTATCATTTGCATTAGCATTTCCATGCATCATACATATTGCATTCAAAAAGGAATTCATTTTCCAACAAAAAGTCATTTAGTGCATGTGCATAATTAAAATTAGGTTTCAATTTATCTTTGTCGGCAACCTCTACAAGCTCACCTTCAAAGAGGGCAGCTTTGACACTTAATTTTGGAAAAATAAAATTACATTTTGAACAAATAAAAGGAAAAAATGAAAGAAAATGGGGGCAATTGATTTGATTGATTATGCATGGAAATTTGAAATTCGATGGGTATTCGGATTTTGTTAAATGCGGAAGCAATTGAATAAGGGGCAAGAATTTTTGTAAAATGGAAGGAATCAAGTAAAATCGAGCTGATTGTGAAATCACGTTCCGATTTGCAGGCTTGATTTAATGCAACAAGAAATGGCAACTCGGGAAACGCCATGTAAAGAGACCGTTTCGAATCACTATAAAAGAGAGGCTCACTTTTCATGACGGAAAAAAGGAGAGCGGAGCTCACAAGAGGGGATTTTCGAAAAAATTCAGAGCAAAAGTGAGGAAAGTTTTCTCCTTCATTTCTTTCGAGTTCAATTTTCTTTAGGGGAGAGGCACACACCCTCAGGGATCTCGGACGATGGTGTAGTCTTCTTGACGATGCCCCATGTTCATCATGCTTCATGGATATTGACGACAAGCCTAAAGCTAAGTCGAGCTTCTTCTTTTTTTTTTTTAAGTTTGATTGTGTGCAATTCCAATTTGCTATTCGCACTAAGGTGATTTTATTTTTGTTTCTTGCCTAGATTAAACTCCTACATCTCCGACGATAATTCCAGCGAATGAGACATCAAAGTGGCCAACGTACCTAGCGGCGATTGACATCCAGGTGATTTCACCGTGATAAAACCGGGTTGTTTCTCTCCCTATTAAAGTTGTTCACCCCATATTTTCATCTAATTTACTTTGTTTTGTTCTGATGTTGTGGTCACAAGCAATTCAATGCCGAACAAAAGGCCACACAATTCCAGATTCCACCATAATTGACAAGAGAAAGATGACAAGAGAAGGGAGGCGTCCACTCAAAAAGTTCTCGGAGGAGGCCAAGAAATGATCAAATCAAGAACTAGCCATATGCCACCAATGCTGCTGCAATTCCCTTCCTTTAGTTTTATTTTTATTTCTTTCTTTTGCTTATTTTATGTTATTTTATTGTGTTTTAAATTTTGTTATTATTGTTTAAGTTAGAATATGGTTTGTCAATGTTAATATTTGTGCATTTTGTATGCATTATCCATAGGGATTTTGTCCGAAATTAATGTAATTATTAATTTGATTCGAGAGACATCGGATCATTTTTTTAATTATATTAATATTTGGGCTTTTTGGTGAAATTTTAATTGTTAAATCACAATAATTATTTAATTTGATCCGTAGGACTTCTGGATTAGATTTGTAATTGTTTTGATCTCCTTGTTGTGACAATTAGGGTTAGAATAACCGTTAATTTGACCTGTGAGACAATAGGTTATTTTTTCGATTATTTTAATCCTTTCTTGCTTTATTTTGTTGATAGTTTAGATTTAATATTTATTTAATAATTAATTATTTAAAAAAAAAATCAAAATTCTGCCTGAGCATATAGGTTTAGTAAATCAGACATGTAGGATTAGGTTTATGAAATTTTCGTCATCTAGTGATTGTTGCTAAGTTCATTGCTCGTCATTAGAACTAGGTCATTTGATTAAATTGCATATTTAATTGTTGCATTTCTTTAATTTCGAATTTCATGGAAAATACAAAAAAAAAATTAGAATAAATTCATTTCATGCTTTAAGATGGATTGCATGCTTATTCATGTTATATAGTTTAGGTCATATTGCCACCATATCATTTCATGTTAAATTAGTAGCATGCATTGCACGACTTTCATTAAATAAAGTGAAAACAAAAAATTGAGTGATTCTTTATTAATTAGAAATCATATCAGGATTATTGATGTGAATTCGGCCTAACAACGCAGATTCTTTTCGTTCTTTTGAGGTAAGTCTGTATTATTTTATTCGCTTTCCGGGTGTTAAATTGGTGGTTTGTGCACTCGCATGATCGCCTCACACGTTATGAAAATAAATTAAAAATCAATTCAATTGCCAAACATTTTTGAAAATTAAAAAGAAATGGTGCAGAAAGAAGGCACTTTAGGATAGTCAGTGTGTGCCAAGTAAAAGCCCCGCAGGAATCTCCGGTTCGTAGAAGTAAGATAATCCTCCCGTTATTTTACTTGGGTATCTAATCGACATACCCTAAACGATTAGTGGCGACTCCTAGATAGTATTTTGCATATTTAAAAGTTTAGACTCAAGTCGCGATTTGGTATCTTGTTTGGGAGAGCGTTAAGTTTAAAAACTTAGCAGTCCATTAACCTAGTTTTAGGCGGTTTCACCCGAAAAAACCAGGTCGCGACAATAGGGTTGATCCTCGGTCCCAAAAATTAAGAATCAGCACTATGCAGATTGATCCTAGGGTTAAGGGGTGAACCGGCCCAACCCGAATCATGCTCACCCATAATCAATTGCGTGCCGATCAGAGTTAATTGGGCAAGTTTAGTTGACGGATGGACGAGAGAAAAGGAAAGTTGGTAGTGGCTTGCCCAACAAGTGGCTGACAACCCCACTTTAGGTGGTTGTAGTTCGAGCCATATATGGAATTGTACGACTCAATATGGTCCATGTTAAACTCTCTCTTTGGCACATCAGTTCCACGACACCAAAAGCGCTACCGAAGATCAATTTCAACCGTGCTATGACCCAAAGAGAAACCCTAGCTCGGAAAGGACTACTAAAACCTCGTATCTCTAAACGAATCCGGAGCTTTCTTATATCTGTCTAGCATACTCGATTCGATCTTTCAATGCCAAGACTCACATAAAACCAATCCTTACCAATCCCTTCATCTTAGAATGAACGGTTTAGAGTTTGACCGAACTCGAGGCAAGGACATTGGTCCCATGTCCCATGCACGAAATGTGACCGGTTAAGACCAAAGAAGGGAAAGGGGGAAATGGGGTTTGCTTCAATGCCCTCGATACCACTGTTGAATACGTGATCTGTGGGGAGCGATTGGAACTGCCCCACGAGAGTGATCGCATGCCATGCGAAAGCCAACACGTATATTATGGTCCTTTAAACTTTGCCATGCAATGTCTCCCTTCGTCTGCACTCGTCTGCTGGACCTGGATCTGGACCACCATTATTCACCCCTCGGGGGACC
This sequence comes from Eucalyptus marginata, assembly GCA_014182565.1. Lineage (NCBI taxonomy): Eukaryota > Viridiplantae > Streptophyta > Magnoliopsida > Myrtales > Myrtaceae > Eucalyptus > Eucalyptus marginata. The sequence goes on along the minus strand of CM024594.1, from coordinate 8,714,962 downwards.
ATCAAATTTTCTTTCTGAGGCCTCAATTTCACCTGCAAAGTCAGCATACGACGCAAAATTAACTAGAGAAAGAAACCAGAGAGAGAGAGAGAGAGAGAGTAGTCTCACATCAGGTAATAATCATCACCCAGCTGTGATTGTACCTTCTCTGAAGGATCTAGTCTATGAATGTAAACCAACTTGGTTCCTCCCATGCCAGAGGAAGAAATATGGCCACGTCGACTGCAATATGTTAAGAGGCAGATATCGTATGGTTGTTTTCCGGGTGCATAGGATAAATAAAAAAGAGAATAAACAAAAAAAGAAATAAGGTGAGAGAGAGAGAGAGAGTAAATATTGCTATTTGTGTTTTTTTGTGTTTTTTGTCAATCCCACTCTACTCCTACTCTAACTTTAATTCTCAAACTTTTGTCCCGCCTTTTTACAGGGCGTGAGAGTCGAAACCCACACTTGAAACTAAATCATCCTCACTCCAACGTCCCGATAAAGTAGAAATTCGAACCCCCCCCACCTTCCATTTCTATGTTAGAAAAGTGGCTACTAGAGCAAACCCTAATGATTAAGAGTGCTACTTGTGTTTATGTAGGACCTATATCGCTTAACTTGACCCGGTTCTTTTACCATTTTCCTTTGATAATCTCCTCTTGCTAATTATCTTGCATCATATGTGAGGGTAGCCTTCACCATACCACATTCCATCCTCGAAAAGAAATAGGTTTATTCTTGCAAGATAAATACTTTGACCAAGATAATGGGACCATTTTATCTCGCAATCAGATACTCTTGGGATCATGCGATCACAACTATATGGGATTCGCAAGAAGATTCCTATATATAAATACGGGAGAAGATCCTCTTATCGCGTAGGCTGTGCTTCCCTTGGTACCTCGATGAACTCACAAGTCACCGTTTGAGCTTCTTGGAGACACCAATGGGATCCACGTCCAATAAGTAGATGTAAAAACTAAAAAGAGGTTCGCATTCTCATTCTTTACAAGGAAGTACCAGAATTCAGTAGGAGCAACCCGTGCAACAATTACTTCGACGTTAGATGAAGTTATTACTATTATAAGTTATGATAACAAAGAGGGTCATATGATGTTTCTCAAAAGCAAGAGATCCTATAGACATTAGGGAAATTATCAAAAACTCTTCATCCTTACACGTACGAATTAACAAGGACAGGCTAACATGAGGACCGTCATCTTACAGGAGACTGCAACATCGACTAGTAAGATCAATATGGTATGCATTTTTTCATTTCTAAGACATTTTCATTTGATAGTCTAAAGTAACTATACAGAAATTAACATGTGAAATGCATACAAGGAGTTTCCACAACGCATGTTGACCACAACACAATGATAGATCGTGGCTGTTATTTCCCCACGAGTTGCGGAATTGTTGCCAAAACCGGCAAGCTGATTGAAGAATTGGAGAGAGCTTCTACTATATAACAAGCTGGTAAGGGACTTTGGTGCCCAGCTCGATCATCACTTCTACATACAAACTTCTAGGGATGTAGAACCACATGTGGACCTATATCAGACGTTGGCTTCTATTCTTCATTTAATGTCAGAAATAATATTCACAGAAAATGACACTTCTCATGTAAGCTCTTAAGATGAATAAATTACCTTTATTCCAATCAAGGAAATACTTCCTCATACCAAGTTGAAACTTGCTATGGATGATTATCCCGACGCTCACAGAATAAAAGATAGAGATAGATAGGAGAGGAGAAAGAGAAGCACTGGACATCGAGAAATAATCCTAGTACAGCCTGTTGTAGAAATACTGTAATACACACATCGTGGACTCATTACTTCATAGCTTTGAATAACTTTTAGGAAAGACTGTCTGTCTAACATAGCTACAGATCACAAAACCTGAGAAAGAATCCCAACACCGTTCCTCTCATACCCTTTTTGGATTGTTATTCTCGTCATTTGGTTTGTTGTTCTATCTCCCATCGTCTATTTGATGCCGTTATATAAATATTTAGTGTATGCTATGAATACATAAGGTGAACATGTTTCTTGAATCTTGACACAATTTAAGTCTTAGGCTTAAAAAAAGAAGAGAATTCGTCCAACAGTACTGCAAGAATCATTTCAACGAATTTCTGCGTTTGATCTTTTCTTAATCAGGTGGGTTCAAATTACATGATAACAATGCACATATCCGTTCATTAATTTCTAGATCATGGCCCGTTGGCTACAGGCCGACCAATTGAAAGAGAACTTCGTCAAATGCCTCAAGGCTTTGTCTTGAAAGATAGGGATGGGGAAAGTAAAGGCTTGGGAGAAAATGGCCGAAAATTTGAAATTTCTCCCTCACTAGTGGGGCCTTATGTCAACAGCTTTAAAACTGAATTGCCGACTGATTTTACTAGTAGTACTTGTTTTCTTCTAGTTGGAAGACGAGTCTGAAGCTTGCGGATCCAAAAGACGTCAGTGAAAGATTATTGCAAACTCAAGACCTCATAAGGGAAGAAAAACTTCTTGTGGTAAAACGGGTTTCTTTACACGCTCAAATCTTGAGACGGCGATGCGGATTATACTCTGCATCTTTAAAATGGGAGTTGGATAACGAAAGAGCCACACCAAAATCTATAATATCTTCAACTGGACCGAGTCATCATTGTCACAAGAGGATGACAATAAAGACATTGGGAAGGAAACTTTAATTGCTTTGAGTACTATCATTGAGGAGAGGCAAAAATAGGTGGAACTGAGGTCTGAGCTGAGTATGTCAATGAGGGTCCATGTGTATCACATGCCCAATTTGTGGGTTGGTCCACTGAAGGGAGTAATGGACGATGAATATTGCTAAGGCCAAGCAACAAGCAGCGACAACAGGATATTCTTTTTCCCACTTGATTCGCATATATGCGTTACATATGTCGAACTGTACACTTTCCATATGCATACAACTAAAACTACATCAAGGTTGACCTTTGGCCCAGATGTTTAGCTACATTGAGGATTCCTTTACTTCTAATTAGGTTCACCTTGCGATTCCTCCATTTTATTAAATGTTCGTCCATCGACTAAGATGCGCATTTTAGTAATGTCGTCTAAGTATAACTTCCATTTGGAAGGCGGGTGTTTCAAGCAATCAAACCTGCCCACTGGGGGCGAAAATCTGTCCCAATTATTTGTAGAAGGCACTGCTAATAGGTTCACATGTGTTGAAAGTGGTACTTACCCTAAATAGAAGGTGTCATGTAGAAAGGTTACAAAGCAAACTTCCGTTGAACTTTGCTATTTTCAGCTCATTCCATAAGTTCCCAATGAAAAAGTTGTATTCATATCGCCTCTCTTCCCAGCTTTTGAATCAGCCTCTTCAACAATGGTATCGCCTAGAAATCAGTAATTTGTAACAAAGACCAAAATCAATATATGATAGAAGAAAAACTCTCGAAAGTAAAGCATTTTCTATATTAATCTGGATAAATCACCTGAATCACAATTCTACACACATCACAATGCATGTTCTTCCTTTAGTCGCAGAAAAAACTGTGCTTTCTGCATTCATTTCAAGAAACTACCAGTCAGGGACACTTTCAAGAACTCTCGAAAGTAAAGCATTTTCTATATTAATCTGGATAAATCACCTGAATCACAATTCTACACACATCACAATGCATATTCTTCCTTTAGTCGCAGAAAAAACTGTGCTTTCTGCATTCATTTCAAGAAACTACCAGTCAGGGACACTTTCAAGAACTAACAAGGACAACAATAATGAAAAAAGTTAAAGAAAACTGCTGAAGGAGCTACCATTTTCCCACTGAAAGCTCTTCTTTCCTCGGAAGATCAAAAATAAATCTTGCAAATGTCAGAGAATAGCCGCAAGTTGCTCTATAAAACAGCCTATAGAATCTTTAGGGTTTCTTCCTCCAAGTAGAGACCAAACAGTAGAAAAAAATTAGCGGAATGCAAATAGATCGTACCCTGATATTTCTATGGGTATTTTAATACATATATATGGTACTGATGCAAACAGGGAAGTGTTAGTATCTCCTCGTTAAGGCCTAAAGTGGGAAATGGGGAGGCGTGAGACAGCGACTGCTTCGTGCTGTACTTTGCAAGAGTCGTTTTATTGCCGATGCAGCATCATCAAGATTCTCACACTTCCTAGGGAGTTTTCTTTTGCACTTGCCCACGATTTTATCATGAATTCAAGTATAATCTTTAGGAATCTTACCCCAAGAGAAAGATGCAAAACTATATGTGAATCTTGATGATGCTACACCCGCAAAGAACGACTGTCGATCCATAAGCACCCCCGGATGCTCCATCAAAATGCATCGAAACCAGTATTCGCAAATAGGGAGGACAAGAAGAGAATAGAAAAGAAGATGAACCCCATGTCTCCTTAGTCATGTTTGCTAAAAGAAAAAACAGAAACTTTGGCTTTCTTTTAGATATTTTGAGGAAGAGAATCTGAGCGAGTAAGGAAGAGTTGGCTCGTACGGATTTCAATGTTAGGGAACGAATACACAACATCGACAAAGCTGCATCGTGATTGGGCGGCTTGCCAGAGTTCATAGATCCTCAGGTCAGAAAAAAGATAAAAAGGTGAGGAAAAAGGAAATTAAAAATGTTAGCTTTGCTCAGTTTCTGGCCGAAAATAGAAGGATGATTTCAGGGTTGTTCGAGTGTTAATCAAAAGTAGCGCTCGCAGCTGATCTGGAAATGGGGGCAAAAGGGAAAAGAGAGAAAAGAAGCGAATCAAGAAGAGGAAAGTGGTGAAGCAAAAGCTTGAAACTTCTTGAGAATCACTTGCAGAGACGAAAGGGAGGAAGAAGAAGAAGAAGAAGAAGGAGATGAAACTCCAAAGCAAGATGACACAGGGTTGAGATCTGGGAAGGGAAAGAGAGAGAGAGGCAGAGAGCGAGACTTGAGACGACACTAGATATGATCTGCCTCCCTTGGAGATGATGGATGGTATATATATGCACAGTGGCTTGGTTCTCATTGGGCGAAACCCAAACTGATTCACCAACTCTTCCTGGTTTATTTTTTTTTTGCGTTTTTATTTTTTTTTTGGGGGAGGGGGTGGTGGGGGCGGTGGGGCGGCTGATCGAACACTGGAGCTCTTTTAAGTCTCTCGGAGCTGCGCCGGGTCATTGACTGGAGCTTCGCTGTATGTTTTGGCACTAATGGGACCGCAAATTACGGGCAGAAGAAAATAACAGGCTTAAACTGATAAACCCTAGTTTTATTCCTTTGCCAATCCACCCAATCAAACGGACCTTTTGATCGACCAATAAAAAAATAATAATAATAAACCTTTTGAGCTTTAGTTTGGCGGGATCAGTTCAGCGGTCTTGCGTTTGATCTAAGTGCATGCTCGACGTAAAATCCCACTCAAAGTAATAATAATAACCTAAGGGACACATCAGTTATCCCTTAGTGGAGTTTTATCGGATGCCCACGAAGGAATGGTTTATTTGCATTATAAGCATAACGGAGACAAAAAGCATGACTATCCACAAGATAAATCTTTTGAGTGGTTCATCTTGCATAATGGGATTACATCGGCTGGATTTAGGTGCTCTTAGAGCATGTCTATTCGAGTCTATTATTTCCAATGCTAGATGATATAATTTCGAACAAAGTTCTTAAAACTTTTTTACACTTAAATTATGTCGATTGATCAGATTGGACATGAATGGCTACAGTTATGAAAATCTTTGCATACATGGTATATTTCAATTTTATCTGCTTGCGCGAGTTTTGTGATCCATGATTTTTTTTTGCCAAACTCATAGTAAGTCGTTGACACTTGACATCACTAGTAAATGGTAAAATTTTCAAGGTGAGGGATGGATAATGACTATAATTTCCTCCATGCCCTAATGGAAGAAGAGTTTCCTCCTGTCATATTTTGATTGCTGTGTTACAAGTCGTAAATATCGAACAAAAAAATTATCCATTCAGTTCTAAATCTAATGTATGAATGCAAAACCAGTCCTAATTTTTTTTTTAATTTTATCAATGTAATCCTAGATCTTTTGCACATAATTATAATGTACTCATTCCAACCAATTATAGCTGGAAATTGGTAACGTGGCGCCTAATCATAACCGGCCGTCATATATGGGATGTTGACATGGACAAGTTTACTTGCGCACATTAGCGATTTCAAGCAGCAATTGGCAAGAAATAATATATTGTAATTCTACATAAAGGTTAAGGATTGCGTTGGTAAAATCGGAAAGTTTAGGACTAAATTGACATTCATACAATATTTTCAAGAGTGAATGGATAATTTTTCTAATATCAAACAAACCAATATAATAACATATAATTATGGGTGATGTTTATAATTTGTAATTCACCAATCAAGAATATGGTTGGAGGAAGTCCAATTAGGGATGAAGGAAAACATCACATAATTAATACAAAAATTGATTAATGTTTGCGCTGCCTTTCAGTTCTCTTGAGTCCATCTAAAACTTGGCAGTCTCTTTTGGCTTGTTCATCCTCTTTTCCCTTCTTCTTTTTGGTTTTTTGGGTTGTTTAATCTCATTTAATTGCTTTCGATTTTTATCCTTTGTCAATGATTCTTATGGAGCGGAGGATGCAGCAAGCCACACTTGAAACATGACAGGAATAATTTGCAATACTTAGCTAATAGCGATAAGATATATACGAGAACCTGATATAAAATTTGACAGGTTACATCATAAATACGTGACAATTGCACTAATATCAACTGATCATGGAAAATTAAACATGAGTACCACCGATACTAGTCATTCGGAATGCCAAGTCTACTCGGGAACCGGTCATCCATATTAGACAAGCCGAATAACAATAAGGGCAAAATCTTGGTTAGCTCTTAGAGAATCCAACTTTGAATCCTTTTGATTTTCAGATAAGCTCAATAGCATAAATTTTCATGGAGTCGCCAAAACTTATGATCTAAAGGAGCTTTAACATAAATTCTCTCTCTTGATTAAGGTAACGCAAACACTCTAATTTCACTATAGAATAAGATATGTCCAAGTAACCTTAACTAAGTCGAAGTACGCAACAGAAAATTTACCATATTTGGAAGGAAAATTAACCAAAGATTGCACTAGAATTGTTAGTGGTGAATGTGGAACTCGAATTGAGAATTGTCGATGGCACCAGCAGACGGACAAGCGACGAGAACGAGTTCCAATAGAACAAAAGTCATCAGTGGAGGATGGTTGTAGAAATATAAAGATGTAAGATTGGCCAGTTAATTTCTTGAGTTGTTCGATTAATAAACATGTATTTACTTTGCTTGATTCTAAAAAGTCTGCTATGTTAATATTTTCTTGATGCTTACGCTTCTTGAAACTTTTCTCGATGCTTGAACATCAAAGGAAACGGAAGTAAAACATGGCCATTCCACAACAATTTCGCAACAACGTCGACATATTCCCGAGGTCGGGTTCATGTCCGGTTGAATTTCGTCAAATCAAGCTTCCAGTTAACTCTTTCTCTTTCTTTTCACTAAGATCATTTGAACTGGTGATGTTTTCGTATACAATATGGTGGGGAGCGACTCATGACCAAATGAGCAATGCTGCTCTGGCTCCAATTATTTGTTGCCTCGGCTTCCTTTTCAATTGCGCTTTTCCGAAACCCCACCACTTTCGTTAATGATGTTATATATAAAATCACACATAGGTTAAAAGAAAACAGAAACAAATACAGTGTTGGTCACGTCGTATCGTACGGACGGAGCCCCTCCTCAGGTGATTTATTCTTGAAGAGAAAAAAGAAAGGCTTAATGAGGTCCCTTGTCGCATTCATGAGACAATAAAATAGCAAACTGGGGCAAAAAAACAAGAAACAAAACGTGATCGATATGAATCTACAAATCCTCTGTCGAGGTGCTCGACCGGTTCGCAATCTTTTTCGAATCTTGATTTGGTGGAGCACATTGTTTTGTGGGGTGAAGACATGGAGTGAGACAAGTAGGGAGTAGGCACAATTCATAGGGTTAATTTAATCGAAAGAATATGACTTAACATGCAATGTAGTTTCTGAACTTTGATTTGATATATAGTGTGGCTTCCGAACTTTTAATAAATTTGATGTAGTTCTTGAGTTTTTAGTATATATTTAATTCGGTCCTTAAATTATATAAAAATGTTTAATATTATCATTCAATTAATTTAAGTCGAGGCAATATTAAATATCTTCATATAATCATCAACATCTAAATTAAGAAAATACAAAGCTCATATATCACATTAAACAATTTAAAAAGTCAAAAACGAAATTACGCATTGAATTAAAATTCATGAACCACATTGCACATACAAGCAAAGTTTATAGACCATTTATATTATATTCCCTTTAATTGTTTATGAGTATGTATAAATGAATTTCACCTTAGACCATGTCTAGTTATCTGGAATGAAACCTGTGAAAATCAAACCGAGATCATCGTTCCCTTTGGGGATTGTGTTTGGGAGCATGCAAATGAAGGGGATCTAATATTGGAAAGGAAACATCTCATCGGATATGACCTTGGTGGATGAGTGACACACGATGTCATCATTGTCGACACATGGATCAGTTTGCAAATGACGCTTTGATACTAAGTTAACAATCAATCATCGTGCCAGATCCTACCTTCTTATATGTTGAGGACTCATGATATAATATATATATGGCAAAGAGATGTAATATTATATGAGCCTGCTCACCAGCTGTTCCCATAATATGGTACACTACTATATGATTTTAAATATACCCCAGTCACATGGATTCGAATCACGTATATAAAATTAATTTTTTTTCCATACTTTCAACCACTTCGAAATTTTCAATTCTTTCTTTTTGTTTTTTTCCTTTGTGTTCGATGCAATGAGCTGGAAATGTTATTGGGCCCACCCGCGACGATGGTCAAGTCAAAACGTTCCATCCATTCAATATGTGAACTGACTCGTAGGTCTTGAGACGATAACATCGAACGTATCCTAACCCACTTGAAGACCCCCAAAACGATAAAATATCAAGAACATTAATTATGCGGCAAAAGCATTTCAGAAACACATGACGTCGAATGATCCGAATCCAACGGTTCCACGTGAGCGGAAATGGCGAGGGAGATGGGCGCGGGGGGGCGGTACCGTCTTGGTAAAGGCAAGCTTAGGCCTTGCGAATTTAATGGGCGATTAGAAAGGTGGGTATACTATAATGTGTCCCTCACGTATAATACACATCCATCGACATGATATTCCAGAAACCAAGAAGAGGGGACCAAGTCGGTTAGTCCTAAAATTGGAAACTTGACTAAACCATCGGTTAGTCCTATTCAATGGAACCAGTTACTTTTTTTTTTTTTTTATATATATTTCCATCCAAATGTTTTATTGTCCAAAGTATAGCCAGGACACAAATTTAGAGCCCGAGACAAACTATTCACATATCTTATTATCCAATTATAGGTTTCTATTTCCTCGGAAATAATTAACTAAACCCATCAATTTTTTTCAACTAAAATAAATAAAGGTGTGTGTGTGTGTGTGTGTGTGTCTATATAGTCGATCCTGTCTGGTTTGGTTACCCCTTAGAACTGAGAATTGGATTGCCCAAACACCGATTTCACTTTTAGAAATCATGAACTAGATAGACACTCCCAAGAACTAGACCAAATTGTTTGGTTCAAGCAGATCCCAATTTGAGCAGCCTGTTTTGCGTACCTCTATTGTTGGCCTAGGGTTAAGAAAGAAAAAGATTAAAAAAAAAATAAAAGAATTGAGAAATTTTTTGAAAATATTTAAGAATTGTTCACATCAATGACAGACATCGTAGAGAGATGCAATTTTTGACTAAAATTGGCCGAAAATGACTAAATTGGCAAATTTTCAAAAATTAAAGATTAAATTGACACAATCAAACGGTTTGGAACTTGATTAACAGTAAGTGTAATAAGTTTATGACTAAAATAGCTAAATTAAAAGATTTAGAGTTGAATTGGTACAAATATACTAGGTCTAAGACTTTTCTAGTAATTTTTCCCGAATTATCGTAACCAAACCGAATGTAACTAATGAATCACGCGTATGAAAGTGTTGAATACCATGGAGCCACTAATAATTTATTAAGGGGTAAAGGCATCGTAAATCTCAAACTTTTTTCAAATTCTTTATTCAGGTTTCTGAACTTTTCTTGCAATTGGGTTATTAAATTGTCGAGTTCATCATTCTGTCGGAACAATGACGGAAGTACTGACCTCACCTTTAACTTACCTATAAATGCCAGCTTGACATCACGCGTGGCATTACGAAAATATTAAAGTAATTCAGAAATAAAATAAACAAGATAAAAGTATTAAACAATTACGCACAAAAGGGCAGTTAAATAAATAAAAGACATATAGAGAGAGGCGGTGAGGCACCCCTTGGGTTGTGCGCCCCCTGGCCCCCCAGCCATTGACCCCCGCCTCTCATCCAACGCCGGCAACTGTTGGCTGGGGGTCGCGGAACCTGAAGCCATATTAATCGAGCGACCCCTGCCAAGCATCGGCTGGGGCCACGGGACCTCAATGGTCACATCAGTGGTTGCATGGCCCCGATGGTACCTTGTCTGTGGTCACACCACTTGAGGCCATATCTAGCTTAGGTTAGATTAGCGTGACCGTAGTATTTGGCATCCAATGTTGTAGCACTAGGCAACACTGGGCAAAGGTCAGCCGACTCTTAGCCAAATTTAGCCTAAGCTAGGGTCACATCCCGGCAACACCTTGCAAGGGCTCGGCGACACTAGGCTCGGTCATAAGTGGTTTGGGCGGCACATAGGCTGGCACGTTAATGTGTTGGACTTGGTAAGACTCCTCTCACCATATCTAGTTTCATGTATTATCGATCTTGAATTTTGGATTGTATAATTCTTGCATGGGAACGAAGCAAAGGGAATTCTTTTTTATCAAAAGAAAATTATATTCATTGTGTAAATGAGTACATCAAAAGTACATAGATTTTCATGATAAAGCAAATCGAAGTAGAGCAAAAACTAGAATATTGCACAACAAAGCCAAATTTAGAAAATAAGAAGGATCAACGGAGCACCGCCATGGTATGCACACACTCGTTCCGTAATAACATATCTATCTAGCATTAATTGGTGGCTAATTATTAGAGCGTTAAGCACAACCAGAAATTTCTTCTCCAATAAATATAGCATTGCTAGTTGGCAGGGCAAGTTTAGGTTCGACTTCCTCTACATCGTCGCTGTACAGAGACAACTAAAATATGTTGAATAAACACAAATCTAACATTGAAGAGCAAATCTTTATAGTGCAGCGAGGCGCCAGAGCTCCTGCAATCATCATTGGAGGTAGAGGATATATAGACGGACAGAGTAAGGGAGTATCGAATTCCCAAAAACATTATTAAACTTCCGAATCTAAATCGAAAGAGAACTCTTAGGCCTAGAATTAGATTAGGATAGTTCAAACTTTCAAATCTAGAACTAAACCAAGAGAAGAGTGCTCCCAAATCTAAATTGGGAGAGGAAAAAGAAGAATAGCACAAATAAAATCAACAAGAGATAGAGGGGGAGGGTGAGACTAGCTCAAACTCTAACCATAACTGAATGTTGAAAAAGACTAAGCAAAAGGAATTGAACATGCTAAATATCAACTATATTTTTACGTGTATTGATTGTTTATTGATTAGATAGATAATACATAACTTCAATGTGCTATGATTTTTTTACTATTATTCTATAATTCCATTAAGAAAGATTGATTTAAGGAGATAATAAATTCTTTCAGTTGGCAAAAATTTTACAATATATCAAGCTAAGAATTTTTGTGACAGCCCGACTTGACAAGGTCTAAGAGTGCTCACAGAAAACCAAAGGGTTTGAACATGGCAGGCTTCTAAGATGGCAGAGAGGCATTGATGAACCAAATTGTTCATTGAATGGGGAAGAGCGTTCATAATATATATAATGAAATTGTAATTAACTCATAAGAGATAACTTTTGACTTAACGGCAACATGCACTCACAAGGGATTCCCAATGACACATTGGAGGAAGGTGAGGATGATGTCAAGTCCGCATGGCCCCTATAGGTTGGGCCACACACGTGCAACAATAGCAATTACAATGGGAAGCAAGGCTATAAGGTGGAGTGAATCCAAGATGATTGCCTCGATGTAGTTTGTTCTCTACAACTCGGGAATATGAAGTTGAAATTGCTAGTAATCGCGGATTAGCATGCCATGATGAATATGTACCCAAGTCCTATACTAGCCCCTCACGACTTGGGAATTGGTTTCGCTCAAAACATCAGCTCAGTGATCTCCCATGACTTCTAGATGCTATGAATGTCATAAAGGCTTTTGGTGGTCTTGTTGGCGCATACCACGACCACAATGAATCTTTGATTGGGGTGAAAGTCGCAACAAAATAGCCATAAGGGAACTTATGACTGGACGAAATCCTTTGGCAATGGAAATGCCCTCTTCCCTCACAAGCACCCACTCCTAATAAGATGAAAAGCAGCGAGCTCCACAACAAAAGCAAATTGAGTTGGGCTAGTAGCGTGCATCTCTTTTTTAATTGACTTTCAATCAAAGCTTAACATATGGGGAAAGGGTTCCAAACCTAACTTGGGTTGAGAGAGCATTGATGTTTTAAGGTCGACTGTACTTAGATGAAAGCATTGTCGATCACTATAGGACAAATTAAAATGGACAATATCTCAAATGAGTTAGTGCAGAAGTATTGTGATTTTAACATATAAAGTAGCCTTACCAAGAGAAAAACGTATCTTGGAAATTAGTCTCCTAGAAATGTACGCTCTCGGCTGTAAATAGAAAGTGGCGGGCGTGAGAGTGAGAGGGAGAGGGCGAGAGAGAGAGACAGAGATTGGCAGGGCAGCGCTGGCCTGCTGGGGCAGACCGGCAGGGTGGGAAGGGATGAAGCGTCACGTGGAGTTCACCGTGTGAATGCTGAAAAGATGCCTGAAAAGCGTACGGATCAGCCCGCATCGCACGTGATGTTGGCGGGGGCCACGGTCAGCCGCACCGATCGCCATCATCGTCGTCCCGTCGTCCCGAAGACGGGGTCGTTCGAACTTCGCAACAGCGGAGGCGGACTCAAGGAACGCCTCCACTAAAGATACGAAATCACATAATGGAATCCATCGATTCGACCTATCAAATCCGATGCCGACCCGGTCATGGTTGGTGTGATATTTCCAGATCAATCTCGATCGGGACGGATCGACATCGACGCGCAAACGCCAACGGCGACATGCGATTCTCCAAAAACTTCGGCCACGAGATCGATTCTGAACGTGTCGAGCCCACCAAAAGAACGCAGGAACAGCCACACGTGGCCGCATTGGCTTCTCAAGCTTGCGAATCAATTCAATCAAACTCTCGAAAAGCAGCTCTCCAAGAGTCTTGAGTTGATCTTCGACCTTTTTTGCTATTTTTACATGGCGGATCGACGGTCGACGTGGCTTTTCTCATCGATATTCATTTGGAGTGTGGCTGGCATGAACTCTCTCTCTCTCTCTCTCTCTGCCTCGTTGTTCTCACATTGGTAGTGATGTAAGCATCGAGGTTCTTCGATTACGTTAATGGAAAAGAAGAGAGGACAGAAAAGTGGTGGAGATGACGTCATTACCATCATTGTAAATTTGTAATACATAGTATTAGGGAGGAATAAGAAGAGATTAGGTAGGGCGTGAATAATTCAATGTCCATATTGGCCTATCATGTGTTGAGCCTAATCTAGATATTTGAGATTTTAGATATTAGATGAAAAAAGATCGCATCAATAAGACGATATTATATATACTTGAAGAAAATGAATCTCGAATCCTTGAATCGATTATGATTTTCGATTATTAGGGAACTAATGAAATAAGAACAAACGTGACATGAAAAAAGGATCATTTTTATGTGTGAAAAATAGTTCCCAATCCTAATTAAATTCAACTAGATATTTGGAGATTGCATTTCGGTATTGGAATTAGACAAAAGGACAAAGTGCACCCTAATTAAAATCAACTTGGGATTTTTCTTTGGTAGAAAAAATCAACTAGAAATTGAAAAGTGCATTTATATTGGAATTAGATAAAAGCACATACTTAAAGAAAACGAATCTTAAATCCTTCAAGTTGAATTTACCGTTTAATTATTAACTAATGAAATACAAAAAAAAATGTGGAAAAACATTTATGAATGTAAACTAGTCAATAACCCTAACTAAAATCGATCAGAGATTCAGATATTGCATTTGATACGGGAATTAAAGAAAAGAAAAGCACACACTCAAAGAAAAGGAATCTCGAATTCTTTAATCGAACTTATCGTTAATTTAATCAGTGAACTTATGAAACAAGAGGAAAAAAAAATTATGAGGAAAGAGATGATCTTTATGAGAAAGTAAAACTATAAATATCCCCAAGTCAAAATCAACTTGGGATTCAAAGATTTTATTCGACATTGGAATCAGACAAAAAAAAAAAAGGTTCACACTCAAAAGAAACGAATCTCGAGATCCACTGAACATACCATTAAACTGGATTCGTGACCCAATGAAATAAGGCAATAACAAGATGTGGAAGAACAACAGTTTATAAAAGGAAAATAGTACATATTTATTAAAGAAAAACGAATCTCGAATCCATCGATTGTGAATAATTTGATCTCGACATTGGTCCCATCCCATGTCGAGTCTAATCTAGACGTTCGAGATATTGGATAGAAAAAGGCCACATCAATAAAACGATATCATATATAATTAAAGAGAACGGATCTCGAATCCTTCAATCGATTATGATTTTCGATTAATAGGGAATTGATGAAACAAGAACAAACATGATGTGAAAAAAGGATAATCTTTATGTGTTAAAAAATAGTTCCCGTTAATTAAATTCAACTAGAGATTCAGAGATGGCATTTGACGTTAGAATTAGACAAAAGGCAAAGTGCACACTAATTAAAATCAACTTGAAATTTTTTTTTTTTAGAAAAAATCAACTAGAAATTGAAAAGTGCATTTATATTGGAATTAGACAAAAGTACATACTTAAAGAAAACGAATCTTAGATCTTTCTAGTTGAACTTACTGTTCAATTATTAACTGATGAAATATGAAAAAAAATTGTGGAAAAAATTTATGAATGTAAAGTAGTCAATAACCCTAGTTAAAATCGATTAGAGATTCAGATATTGCATTTGATACTGGAATTAAAAGAAAAGAAAAGGAACACACTTGAGGAAAATGTGTCTTCAATTCTTTAATCGAACTTATCATCAATTAAATCAGCGAACTTATGAAACAAGAGGAAAAAAATTCATGAGGAAAGGGATAATCTTTATGAGAAAATAAAACTATAAATATCCCCAAATCAAAATCAACTTGAGATTCAAAGATTTTATTCGACATTGGAATCAGACAAAAAAAGGTTCACGCTCAAAAGAAACGAATCTTGAGATCCATTGAGCATACCATTAAACTGGATTAGTGACCTGATGAAATAAGGCAAAAACAAGATGTGGAAGAACAATTGTCTTTACAGAAGGAAAATAGTAAATGACCCTAATTAATATCAAGATAAATTAGTAAATGCATCTAAGTTGGAAACAAACAAAAAGTACATATTTATTAAAGAAAAACGAATCTCGAATCCGTCGATCGAACTCACCACTCCATTAACTTTATGTAATCTTCATGTACGTAAAATGTTCAATAACCCTAATCGAAATCAACAAGGGATTCGCAGGTTGAGCCTTTATCATTGTTCACCAAACTATAACATGAAATCATCTTATTAATCACATGTTACATTAGATTAATTTTGGGTACGTGGCTCAAGTTCTAACAAAGTTTAAGTGATCAGAATAACAAATGTCAATACTAGTGAAAAGAGCAAGGCATTGCAAAGGCAAGACAAAACTATAAAAATAGCATAAACTATATAATTAGTGTTTTTAATTCAATTGAAGGTACCAAGAAGGTTTAGCAGCTTCAGAAATTATACTACATATATTGAGTTCGCTAAAGCAACGAAAATGTTTATAGACAACCAAGACCGTGATTAATGGAAGAAACCTAGCCAAAATCTTCATGAGATGCTCAATTCATTCGACTTCATCATTTTCACTTGCCATGAAAATAGAGAAGAAAAAGATATCGATTTTCGACTCAGCATCATTTGTAATGTGACCCTAAAAGCAAATTTGTCAGCAAAGAGGTTGCCACCTATCTGAGACCTTACCATAATAGTTCTATAGTCGTTACGGAATATTCGGTTGGAACATTTTCAATTGAAGGTGAATACTAGAAAGACGAGAGAGATTATCCGATTGATGATGGATTTTTATCCGGACAAGAATATTAGAATATCAACGACCATGATGATGACGACGATGATCAAATTTACCCATTTGTCCGGATGTCACGAAAGCCTTTGTTGAGAATATTCTACAATTAATTTGTAGAAAAGAAAAATCATTGTGCACCGATCTTTGTCCGGATGTCACGAAAGCCTTCGTTGAGAATATTCTGCGATTAATTTGTAGAAAAGAAAAATCATTGTGCACCAATCTTCATAATTGCAAAAGAAGTTGGACCTCACGTGAGCTCGTGCTTTTGGGATCGCGATCTCCTAAATCAACGGTAAACGTACATCAGGCAGTCGCCGACAATGCATATGATAAAACGGAGCGTTTGTCCAAATGGAGCGCTTGGAAAGAAAGAGTCCAAACATGCCGCCCGAGGCAAAAACCCCTAAAAATAAAAATCCCAAAGTACGAGAATCGTTTTGAGTTTAGCCGAAACGTCGATACTAACAACATTAACACCGGTCGAAAACGGGTCGTTCCCAGCCTCGGGGGGCATCAGTTCGTCTTCCCAAGGCTTATAGCCCCGGAGAATTAAATTGGCGGATTAAGTAGATAAGGGGATTTAAAACAATTCATTAAGGCGGACGGACACATAATTAAGATTATATATTCAAAAAGCCACCTTGGAATCTTCAAAGCTTACTCAAAATGTCCCCACGGTCCTGGCGCTTTGAAAAAAAATCCTTAATTATCAAATTGATTATAAGCTGGGGAGGGCGTAAGTGGGCCCTTAATCTAGTGATTATTGGGTAATTCACTAGATTTTTTGGGATTAGGACCACGTGAACCAAGCTCCCATGTGGGCCCATTGGGCCTGAAGCCGGTTTAGAAGGCCAGTTACCGATTAGACTGGGCCCATTCACGGACGGGCCCAAACAGGTCTTGGGCCGGGCTCAAGATCTAGACTAGGAGGTTGAATTCTGCGCTTTCTCCCTTTTTTGGGGCCCAATTGAGTGGCATCCGGGCCGAGCTCGAGCCTCGAAGGATAATTTGCACCTCTTCTTTTCGGCCTGGCCGTTTCACTTTCTGCCCGTTCAATTGGCTCCTCAGTTCATGTGACTTTTAGTCCTCTTGAAACTTGTCGGATAATAATATCCCCGATTTGTCGTGGCATCTTACGTGGCGCCACGTCAGCACGCCACGTCAGCACGCTGGAAAAAGTGGGAGTGGAGAAAAACGTGAGAGAGAGGAGGGGACTTCTGCCAAATTCAAAGATCTAGGGGTAGCCAAACCGGACATAAATCTAATTGCAACCTAAACCAAATTGAATAATTCGTGCATTTTTTGTTTGATTCAGGATTTGGTTTGGGTAAAGACACGTATTCCTCTTGACCCTTGGGCAAGGCAAGAGTTCGTTAGTGACAAAAGTGGTCCATCAATTACATTTCACGTAATTGTAAAAAGTTGTAAGACCGAATCATATAAAATGACTTATTTGTGTCATTTTATGCGTGTGTTTCGGCCAGAATAATGTAAATCCAACATTACCAAGTAATGTTGATTTTTCAAATTAATCGTGTTCACATTGCGATGCATTTGCATTGTTACGAGTGTTGTGCACCTCACTATGTCGAAAATTGCCACTCTACAAGGCTAGATTCTTTTAACCCTGCTGTGGAGCCAATTACTATTTTTCAAAAGGCTATCAGTCCCTATTACAAGCAATCTTTTGGGCTAATTCCATAAGAAAAATCATAAATTATATCCATTATAACATAAATACTCAAAAAAAATATTGTATTACTAAATGGTCACTATAACATTAATACCTCAAATTTTTTTTAAGTCGTCAAAATTACCAATGCAACAAACAATTAGGATTTTTTGGTTGCATGGTAAAGATTTGGGTATTAGTGACACAAAAAGAATTGAAGGGTTCTCATGTGGAAGAGAGGAAAATTGACATGGTGTACTTATATCGTACCGGTACAAATTTGGAAGTGTCGATGCGAAGTTTAAGATACTCGTGATAGAGTGGATATAAATTTGGGCATCCAGCGTTATTTTTTCTCGTTGTTTTCAAAATCAAGAGGAGAGAGAGAGAGGATAGTTTGTATCTTGCTTTATTTTTTATTTTTTTCCCCGGGGGGTAATTTGGCAAGTCTTGTCAGCCAGATTCTCATGGCGGATACCTCAAGGACAAAACGAGTCCATCTCCACACTCGTTCCTCCCCAAAACAATAAGACACGAGAAGAAGATAAAAAATCAAAAATCAAAAGCAAAAACACATCATTTTTTTTTTATTGTTTCCCTCTCTTGTTTTTTTGTTCTCCCTTTCCCCCATTTCTAAGGAAACCACCGTCCCAGAGATTTCTTCCCGATTCCGGTCCCTTTCCGGCTCTCCCCTTCTCCTTTCTTTAATTCCTCAACGTGCCCGTCCATCGCCCCTCTCTCCGCCCCCCATCCGCCACGCGCACCCATCTTCCGCGAACCCAAAAAAAAAAAAAAAAAAAAAGAAAAAGAAGAAGACAAAAGCTCCCACCTTTGCCTCTCCTCCTCCTCCTCCTCCTCCTCTCCGAGCCTCTGCTTCCCCCAAAAAAGCTCCGGCCTTTCGATTCGCCCACCCACCCACCTCGCGACTTCGGAATTGGGTCGGTCTTGCTTCTGGGTCACTTCCACCTCTCTCTCTCTCTTTCTTACCGGAGCCGGGTCTCCTCCAATCTCCTCGGATTCCGGGTCGGTCTCTCGGGGGTTCCAATTCGGCCCGCTCGAGTGTCGACGCGACCCGATTCGATCTCGGAAGGGGTGGGCGGCGGATTGATCGGCGGAATACAATTCGCCCCCTTCAGGTTAGTTCTTTGTTTTTTTTCTTTTTTTTTTTGACCTTCCTTTCCCTCCTTCGAATTTTTGCATGCTGGGTACTGGGTAGTGTTCGATTAGGACGTGGCTGAGCTCCTTCGTACTTCGATTCGTCCGAGTAGTGTTTGTTTTGTGGTTTTGTTCGCGTTTTTCGTTTCTTTGTCGTTTCTTGGGGTGACGGCGCGCCGAGCTAACTGGAGAGGCCGCGTGAGATTTTTTTTTTTTTTTTTTTTTTTTTTTTGGGGGGTGTGGTTCGTGGTTTGGTTTTGGGGGAGGAGCTTGATTGGCGGTGGGATTCGCGCGGTGTTGAATGGGAAAGGAGTGTTTTTGGGATTGATTTGTGGGGGAAGATGAATTTCTGGGGCGGCTGTGGCGTGCTTGCAAAGACTGTGTTTGCAATTTGCTGGTAGCTCCGAAGGATGGATTTCACTGTCCTGAACTTGAGGAGTATTTGTTTCGGAATTATGAAAGGTGGGTTAGGGGGAGATAGATAGAAATAGAATTGAAGACCCTTTTGGATCTTAATGAGGTCGGACTGATGCAAAGCCGAGTTCTCGTTCGTTGTTGAAGTGGGTAGTTGTGGGGATGTGCTGTTTAATATTTATGGAGTGCGGTGAATTTAATAGTGGAATGTACTAAGGGGCAATGGAGAATTTTCTGGTTCTTGCCAGTCAATTTTTGGGTAAAATGTTCTGTTGGAAAGTCCAGCGCCTTGTGCCGGCACAAAGTAGAGGAGTTCAAAGTTGAATGATTGCTGGTTTTTTTCTGACTTGTGTTGAAATAATTGCCCGCTGTTGAGGCTTGAGCTTGGGCAATCTGAGATATTTGGAGCTTGGACTGTTAAGAGAGCTTATATTCAAGGCTTGGTTTCTTGTCAACTCACGGGTTTAACTATTCTTTAGACTTATTGGATGAATGCTGCTGGGGTTATCAGAACAGATATGGTCAAGAAAGGCTCCTCCATTCTATCAGTTTTGTAACTGTTTTTCTTCCTCTCTTTTGAGGGCTGAAAATGAGTTATACTAGATTCTTGAGGGAAACCTAGGTTGGTAAACTTGGAGTGAGGTGATGAACACATTGAAACCGGGAAATTCCTTTCTTAGACAATTTTTGGGTCCAATGGTGATTCTTCGGGGATAAAATACATCTGGTACTTTGCACCAATCCTCTTAAATTATTCTTTACTTTTCGGGAGCATATTGCGCAAAATCCAGCGATGGAGTAAACTGCTCTACTTTGTGTTTTGCTCTGGCTGTGTATTGTCTCCCTTTGACTTCAATCAACACTCCCTGAATAGTTAGTTCTAGTGACCCTATTTTCTAATTCTGACAGCTGGAAGCTGTTCTAGTTTTCTCTTCTATGGTTTCCACTTGGGCAGTTGTACCTTTTTCCCCCCTTAATTTGTTAAATTACAATAATAATATTTTTTTGCTGCATGCAACTCTGCTCCACTTGGAGTTTGGCACAGGATTGGCATGTGAAGGATGTTTGATTAATTAAACTCTAGCCCAATTCAAGGACTTGTACAATCTGTTTTATTTTCTCACTTACAATTAATAGTATATTCAAGCTCTTACTCCCTGATCATCGATTTTCGTTATATTCAATATCAGACTAGCCTATAGTATTTCCCCTGTGGTATGCTTGGTGAGCGCAGGTTTCCATGCTTGAAAATGAAGAAGGATACAAAAGACATTTATAGCATGTATATTTGTGACATGGCAAACTGCTTTTCCCCTCATCTCTCTTCGACCACCCATCACTGTCCGCTTGCTGTTGACCCCCTCCTCACTGCCATCAGCCCCTCCTCCACTGCTCATGCTTGGGTCTTCCTCCTCTCTCGGTTCACTATGTCTCTTTCCCTCTTTCCTCTGTGAATCTGCATTCTCTTGGTGGCTGGTGACGACCTTTGACTTGGGGCTGTGTGCTTCCATGGACAGTCATGGTCTGAAGTCAGGGAATGGACAGGAGGACGGTGTTTAAGCCCATTTGAATTTAAAACTGGTTCTCATGGCCATTACAAGTCCTTAAACATTCTTTCCTTGTCGCCAGCTGTGGTGGTTTTTTTTTTTCTTTGGTACTCTTTGTTCCCTTTTCATTACTTCTTAGAATTTCCACAAGTATAAAAATGGGTCTGCTTGTAATTGTATTGTCTTGCTCTTTACGCGTAGGTTTTATCTTAAAGGACATTTCCTGTTATGCATGCTTCCTGGGATCTGTAACCCATTTATAGTAACAAAGGTGACAAGGCAATTGATAAGATCTTTCTTTCTTGTCTTTTCATTAGTTTCTTGCCTTTTCTGGTTCTTTTGTTCCCCCAGATACTCTATTATATAGGCCTTTTTAATCATTGTTACTTTTCCAGGTTTTATCTGTAGCATAAATTCGCACCTTGATGAATCTCTGCTGCTAGACTTGTGTCATTCCCAAGATGAGTAATCAATGTCCTGAGGATCCCGTAAGTTGCAAGCCTCTGTTACATAGCTTGACCTTGCTGAAGTACAATAGATGAAGGAGTTACTATTTGTGCAGGAAGAGCAAACCGTGGTGGGTTTTGAGCTTCCAAGATCCCCCGATTCAAGTTACAACTGCACGTATGCCAGCGAAGACGAGGCACGAGACCCGCCTCTCGTCCCGCAGCAACTTCTGAACCCTTTGCTTGGCTGCCCCCCAACCAGAGATGGCCCTGAAAACCTTCCACCTCCCATGAGCGTGCTTCTAAACCACCTTTACATCGAGAACCGGGAGGCTCCGCGCTCTGTCGTGGCTCTCGGGTTCACCCACCGCTTCCATTCCAAGTACGTCAGCGTCGTGTTGTACAAAGCAGTTCAGAGAAGAGGGGGGACCAGCTCTTGATGGGATTTATTTTAGCATTTCATCGAGTTTACAATTCGATTGTCCTTCATGTGACGGTAGCAGTACCTTGAAAAGAAAATGGCTTGAAGTAGCTAAGCCGAATGCTTATTGTTTCTCAGAGGTTCTTCCTGTGCTTGGTTGATGCTCCATGTCATTCGACATCATTTGTTTTACAATACAACTTAGTCTAGTGCTTGGATTGAGCATTGGGAGGGAAGCTCTCTTTTGCCCTGCTTTGATTGCGCTTAGAAAAGCTTTACAAAGCAACTTTCGACGTTCTAACTTCTAGAGTCGTTTGAGAAATTGTACTAATCATTAAACTAGTAACACAATAGCCATGATCAACATTTTGAGAGTTTCTTATCAGCTGATATGGTTTACCACAAAATACTTAAATTTCACTCATTAATACAACAAGAGTTATTTTTGGTTATTTAATACATATATTTGTTGGCATACATTTACACATTTTTCATTTCCTTGCAACTCGCAAATCTTTAATGAGGAAGCAGGATCTAGCCTTTGTCTTTGGAAATATTTTCAGAGAATTCAAGTTTAGTGAAAGTAAACCATTTTCTTTTTTGTTGTTTGTTTATGTTGAAAACAAGTCGAAAAAATTGATTTTATGATATTTAATAAGTGAACCCACTAAAAATAGTTAGTACCGTTAAAAATGTATTTAATGACTAATGACTAACAAATTAGAATCAACATCTTCTTTGTTTATTTTGTAATCCATCGAAACAACATATATTTTTAACTATACAAACTACCTTAGTGAATTCACCTTATTTTTGAAAAATCATAAAACTTTTTTTTTAAATTTGCTTTCAGCACACACAAACATCATAAAATGGTTTAATTTCCTGAAAGTTGAATCTTCTAAAATTATTTTCCAGCTGCAAGAAATTTTTGATGAAACAAACAGACCATAAATAGGTCACTTTCTAAATTAAGAATATGTAATATGAAAATTGGAATTATCTCGAGACGCTACACATACAATTACATGTGTATGGCTTTATTTGTACTCTCTGAGACTATGTTATATGTAGAACTAAATACTTAAATTTGTTAATCTAAACCATGTTGAGGTCCAAAGTGAATCGTATATAACCTTATTGACCAAAATTTTCATTGCTTCAAAGTTTTAGAACGGAGTATCGTTCTAAATTCAATTACTTTGGATTTCCTTAAGTGTATTTTTCTTAATTTTGTATTTGTATGTTATATTATAGAATATGCTAGACACTATGAAGGCATTAAATGTAAATCACTAGGCAATAAAGCACAAGAATAGTACATGATAAATGTAAAAAAAAATGATTTACAAAAAATCGGTTGAAAACTAAAAATAAGAAAGCATGACATCGTTAATTAGTTTTCATTGCTTTCTATGGAGAACTTGATTATAATATGATATAAAGTATTTCTCAAGGTTTTGCCGCTTGTACAATGGGAATTATCGTATCCACGCAAAAGCTTACTTTTTCATAAAATAAAAAAATGATCAGTACCATAAATATAGTTGGAAAAGCACGATGGCGATTTCAGTGATCGAACATCACTTGCATTAAAAAATATTCATATAAATTGCAAAATCTTTCTGAACACATTCTCTGAACTTTCCAACGTGAAATTAATGAAGATCAAGGTAAATATCTTTCTTAATCAAGGAGTTCTCATCAATCCTATTGCACCGGCCATTAAAAAAAAAAAAAAAAAAAAAAAAAAAAAAAAAAAAAAAAAAAAAACTCTCCTGAGCTCGAAAGAAGCAAACACATCAAGGCATCCATACCCTATTTGACGATTCGTGAGCGCCTTCTTGTCCCACCTGCGTAGGGTAAATCTCTTTTGGTTTTTCAAGCTCTTTATGGAGGATGTCCTTGGACAGTACCTTGAGACAGGGCACGAATTGTTTCGCAACCTCTTCATTGCTAGTCCATGGATGTTGATGGTGCACGACACATAGAGTTCAAAGTCTTTGATGAGCTTCTTGCGTTTGGTGGTTGTTTATTTGTAAATCAAATAAATGATGCTTTTTCTTATCTCGCATAAGAAAGATGGGAGGAAGTAGACTATTTTATAAGTGTGAATATCTTCTAGTTTGCTTAAAAGAAGAGAATGGGTTGTAGGTTAGACCACACAATACTCGCATGCAGATTGTTTAATCAGTATTTTGGGAAATCATGAAACTTTCGAAATTTTTTAAAAGATAATTTCTTTAATTATTATTTTGTTCTGAATTTTACATGTTATTTCAAGGTAGCCTTTAAGGATGTACCTGTTCATTTTGCAAGCATTTCCAAAGAG
The DNA here is from genome assembly GCA_014182565.1 of Eucalyptus marginata. Taxonomy (NCBI): domain Eukaryota; kingdom Viridiplantae; phylum Streptophyta; class Magnoliopsida; order Myrtales; family Myrtaceae; genus Eucalyptus; species Eucalyptus marginata. The sequence continues at coordinate 8,690,619 of CM024594.1, read as the reverse complement.
TTGCTTCTATTCATTAAGATAGAGATAAATACATTAGTTTTGGGATGAGTGATGTTTAAATATGTTTGAAATATCTTTCTAAAGAAAAGAATACAACAATCATTTCAATTATTTCCCTCAGAGAGATCTTGAAGAAATACTATAATTGATATTTAGTATTTTCAATCGAGATTTTATTATATTTTGGAAGAAATTTACTAGTAACCATTAGCAATATTGTGAGACAAATAATTCTTTAAAGAAAGTAATATTAAGTCTCAAAGTCTGATTTCATTGTTATTCACGATCGTTCGTCATATCTTTCCCTACACTTATTGGGGTTTTACTTAGTATCTGGCTGGTGATCAGCCTACCAAGCCTGCGATGGTGGATGCCCTTGACCTTGTGAATCTGGCGGTCAACGAAAGCAGGCTCATTGGTGACCAATGTTGTGATTTCATTGCAGTAGAAGAGAATCATGTGTATTAAAAACATATTTCGCTTGAGCAAAAGCAAGAGTATGTTTTCTTTTCTGTGGTGACACGCAATTTTCAAGAGGAATGGTTGAGATTTCTCGATATATTTCAATCAAGATTTGAAGAACAATTTCAAGTCTTGTGTCGTTTGTGGGGTTAATTGTGGTCCTAGTTTCGTACTAATTTCTCTTTTTGTAACCATACTAATTACGCAGTTTCATCAGGAGTAGACCGATAATTTAAATAACTATTCTTATAAACCATGCATGTTAAGTGAAGGCCCATTTGATCCCAAGATCCTATCCTTTGAAGACGATATTTTCTAAGTAATTTTTCTTTTTTTCTTCTTGTCACTCGTTAAACCTAATTCAGAGAAAATTAGCTTATTTGTTTTTTCCTTGAGTCCATGTCGTGGATCCGATACATTTGAAAAGACTAGCGAAAGGGCACACTTCATGATAAAAGAGAGAGAGAAAGAGAAATGGAAAAAAAAAACTAAAAATCCTCAAATACATAATTGTCCTCGCGAAATCGATATGGTATTATTTTTAATGTTATCATTTCTATTTTTAAGAATAGGTTTTCTAGGAACTTTCGAGTAAAAATATTCGAGGATGAAAGCTACTCTTTTGATTTATTGTATGTATAGTGTAGATCACAATTTATTTTTAATGCACTTGAGAGATGACACGAGATAGAATTTCTTAGATATTTCATTTAAATCAACATAACAAGCATAATGAGATTCAAATGTACACTCTTTTGGACACTCCAGGTAATTAATTTTATTTCTGTTTACGTGTGTTCTTAATATTGATTTTTTATCTGATATGTTATTGAATATACTATACCCTACGAAGTCATTATAAATGAATTACCGTAAAATAAAGTAAAAGAATAGGACATGATAACTTAAAATAAATTTAATTAAAAAAAACTGGTTAGGCACTAAAAAAGAAGAAGATAATGTCACATCAATAATTGCTTTACATTGCTTTTTATGGACAACTTGACTATAATATGATATAAAGTACTCTTTAAAGTTTTTGCAGCATGATCAAATACTTTTAGGACATTAGCATCTCTATTGATTCCTTATTTTCACTGAATGGCAGTGTCAATATCCAAAGACCTTCAAAAATATCAGTATCAACACTATTTTCACTGAATTCATTAAATCATTGGTATTATCAAAGTTTTTTTTACTTCATCTAAAAAGAACTGCTGCTGCCCATAATCTGTTACTTTGATAATTAATACCCCTGTTTCTTATGATCCTTTCAAGTATATTGACAATTGTGACTCTACAACTATTCATTCGCATAATCCTTTCAAGTTCTATTGAATATCGTCGTTTTAGACTTCGGGAACTATACCATATCCCTGCAAAGCACAGGTAATAAAACTAACCTTTTTTCATAAAAGAATGATCACTAGCCTTCTTTCCAAGTGAAAATATTGACTATGTCAGATATTACACATGAATAGAATAGTACGGTAAATATATTTAGAAATAAAACTATGATCTTCATGAAACATAATCAGACAATATTTGCATGAAAAATTAAATAGTAAACAATCATAAAAGCAGCAATATATTTCTGAACTTTTTAAAGTGAAATCCATGGAGATCAAGGGTAAATATCTTTCTCAAACAAGAAGTTCTCATCAATCCTAACACACCAACCATCAAAGACCCTATTCACTGAGGATGCCCTCAAGACTCTCCCAAGCTCGAAAGAAGCGAATGCGTCGAGGCACCCGTACTCAATTTGACGATGCGTGAGCACCTTATTGTCCCACCTACTCAATGTAATCTCCTTCGACTTTTCAAGCTCTTTATGGAGGATCTCCTTGAACAGCTTCTTGAGACTCTTGTAACCCCACAAATCGTTCCGCAACCTATTCGTTGCTAGTCCACGGATGTCAACGGTGCACGACACGTCGAGTCCGTAGTCTTTGGTGAGCTTCCTCGCGTCTTCATCCACACCGACTCCGACGAAGGTGTAGTTCACATTGGCGAGGAACACGAAGAGTGACTTGGGAATGTACCTCGCGTGAAGGAGCTGGAAGATGAGGCACTTGTGGCCAATGCAAAGCTGGAGAGTTGCAACCTGGGAAAGTCGCTATTAGACTCGGAACTCAGGCACCACTCAATATCGAGACCGATGATCAGCCTCCCGAGCTTGCGACGATGGAAGTGCTCGACCTCGTGAATCCAGCGGCTAACAACAGCAGGCTCGTCGGTGACCCATGCCTTGATTTCATCCTCGTAGAAGAGGATTGTGTGAACAGAAAACATATTTCCCTAAAAGTCGAGGTAAAGCACGAGATGAGTACGTAAAGCAGCGATCGAATAAAACGGGAGAGATCATGTCGATACAGGCCTGATTCATAGTCCAAGTCAAGTTGAATTAGGAAATATTCAGTCGAAGCCGCGTTGAATTAGGAAACTTCGAGTAACTCGTCATCTAAACTTGTACAATGACCGACGTATTTAAATCGAGTAAGTCAATCTACTTTCTCTCTCATGTTTTTGTGTTTTAACTTCGTTCCGAAGTTCTTTGCTTTTGCTTGAAGCGCAAGTTACCATAAAGCCATGAAGAAAGAGATCCCTTCGTCAAACTCAGGTATCCATCATTGGCAAATGGTATTCAGTCTAAACTTGCTGTCCAATTTTGCTAGTGACTTTTCATAATCGTACCAACAAAACTTTTGTATTTTGAGTTTCACTAAATTTTATTCAAGAACTTAAAATCAACATTTTTGTTGAATTCTCTGAAGCTTGCTGACATTTTAGAGATTTTTGTTTTTTCGTAGTTTTGGGACATAATTAATGCTAGACGTTTAATTTTAAAATGTAAATTGAAGTCCTTACGGAAATACAGAGGAACCATCCAATGCACTTTCCTCTTTTGAGAAGGGCAAAATAGTTTCGTAAGTTTGTGTCCTCTAGCTACTATGGATGTGGAAATTGAAACGTTTTAGGGTTCTAGGGCTTTTTTTTTTTTTTTTTTTTTTTTTGGAGACGGGAGGAACCAGCTTTGCGGCCGATAGCCACGCCGTAAACCCCAGTGACGTTAGCGCAGACCCACCACACGGCGTTACGCTTAATACCACTAGCGACTGCACGCCTGGGATTTGAACCCGTCCCCTTCGTGAGGGGGATGAAAGCCCAAGCCAACGCGGCCACCACATGGGGTGGTTTAGGGTTCTAGTTGTTGATCTTTAAAGTTAGAGAAAAAATAACCATAGAATGTTTCTAGTGACTTAACTCGAATTAGAGTTGCGGGATATCTTTCAATAAGAGTGATTAATTATATTTAGAGTACAGAGTGAAACGTAATTATAGAAAGACTCCATTATACATAATAACCATCAGCATCTCCAACTAGAGAAAAGTACCAAAAAAGTCATAAATCTATTGTATTTGTACCAATTTAGTCATAAATTTTCTAATTGGACTAATTTATTTCTAAACATTTTCACATTTGTATCAATTGGGTCCTAAACTTTTTAATTAGATCAATTTAATCTTAAACATTTTCACATTAATATTAATTTAGTCTATCTGTCAATTTTGGTCAACCGGCGCCGATGTAGACACCGAGCGATGACCAGACGTTGATGTGGCAATTTTTAAATATTTTATTTTTTATTTTTCTCTAATTTTTTATTAATTTTCTTTTTCCGTTTCTTTTCCTTCTTCTTCCTTCTTGAACTCTCTCGTAGTGGTCGGCAAGCCTCCAACGAGGTTCGCCGGCCATTGGGTGAGGGCCGTGAAGCCCTTACCAACCGCTAGCGAGGGTCCAACCCTTGCTCGACCTCACTTAGGGTAAAGCCACGACCCTCATTGATGGTTGGCAAGGGCTTTGCGGCCCTCCTCTAGTGGTCGACAAGCCTCATTGGAGGCTCACCCACCACTGCGAGAAACTCCAAGGAGGAAGAAAAAGGAAAAGAAAAAAAAAATTAATAAAAAATTTGAAAAAAAAAAAATTATTTAAAAATTGTCATGTCGGCATCGGAGCTAATATCCAAGTCAATGCCGACCGGTGTCCACATTAGCACCGGCCTGCCAAAATTGATCTAATAAACTAAATTTGTACTAATCTGAAAAAGTTTAGGATTAAATTGGTTTAATTGAAAGGTTTAAGACTAATTAATACCTATGTGAAAAAGGTTTAGGACTAAATTGGTCTAATTAAAAAGTTTAGAATTGAATTGGTATCAATGCAATAAGTTTATGATTTTTGTGATACTTTCCCCTCCCCAATTGATGGAAAGATAATTTCTTTTTAAGTTTTCGGCTAGCCCAACACAAATATGATATGATATACATTTTTGTCATGATTAATTATATCAAATACATACTCTCCTATGATAATAAATAGTAACAACAAACTAGATCATAATCATAAATTTATATTTTGTTAGTATTCAATTGGTGGTAATTGATCTTACTTGATGCTTTGAGTTTTAAATTTGAAAATGTAATCGTAAAGATTCATATATATTGATTTAGGAGCATCCTTTCCAACGGTTTCTAGGGGAGACAATTCGTGATTATCAGGAAAGAAAAAAAAAAAACCAACTAGATCGTAATTATAGATTGCACAGCATATTTTACCAATATTGAATTTGTGATTTGCAATACTCATTTGATTTATAAGTTAGATATGTAACATCACAATTAAAACTGACGGGTGGTAATTATCAATTATTGATAATATAATAGTAATCGAACAAATTATATACCGTTGATAACGACTGTGAAGACTACTAAAAATTGCCTCGAGGTTGAACGTCCTTTTCCACAATCAGCAGGAAACAACGGACAACCTATACTCCTCAGTTGCTAATGGATTGCTTGCGTCTGATTAGAAGAACTGGGGATCAGATTCAACGGAGAAGCCATTCAGGCTATGGATCGATGGATGCGGAATCGATAGAGCAATGCCCGCTCCGGGGGAAAAGGGAAGAGAAATTCCTAGCCACGGTGGTGGAAGTTCGGGGATGAAGCTTCTTTTGTCGGCGGCACACCGAACCTGTGAAGGCGCAGAAGATCGAAAGGGCCGTTGCTGAGTTCCGCGATATGAAGTCGAAGAGGTGCGGCAAAAACGAGGGCAGAGCCACCTCAAGAAAACATGGATGAGGAGCAACAGATATCGAGGAGTCTCGTGGAGGGATAGGAGCGATAGCCAGGAACAATGATGGCATGTTGATTGGTGCATCTTTTGTAATTTCGTGATATTCGTGATACGTACACGGTTCTATTCAGACTAGACTTCGTTTTGTACATTGGCTTGTAAATTAGCCAATCTCGAGCCGTTAATTCATGAAAAACGAATCATCTCGCCAGGTATCGGAGCATTAGTCGAAGGACAAAACACCAGTGCTCTCTCTCTTTTTGTCGTTCTACTTTGTAGGGTTTGTTCGATGTAATTACATTCATTGCGCATTTCAAGCTTGATGCCGAGCTTACATGTGGGGTGGGGCTATAGAATGCGGCACACATCAATTACAAGTAAACCAAATTTCCGGATAGCTCGCCTGACATGACATTTCGATAAGATGAGCAGAGAAACATGTTTGAAAAAAAGGCTTTCATCGATTGAATTATTGGTGCTAAAACCTTGCATGCATGCCATGTACCTCAGCTCTCCATTGACTTCCTCGAGGATATGGCTCGATAAAGCAGATAATGATAAAGAAAACAAATTATAATTCATTTATGTCGTCTGTTCTTATCTTCCAACAAAGAGGGAGAAGATAAAGGGACAATTGTACTTCAGCTAGATTAAATGCACATTCCTCACCACCTGTAGGGACATTATTTTGAGGAACAAGCCTCCAAGATCCGAGTCATTCTTCATAGCAAAGATAATATAAATTTGAAAAGTAAGCAAAAGCATTTATGCTTTGGATATTTGAACCTTCTAGTCATCTCTTACAACACTCCTATTGATATTTACATTTTTTGGATATTCTAATCTTTTACTGGTGCAAACCCCACCATCCACATATACCAAGTAAGGCTTTACCCACATAATAGCTTATGTCGCCTCGAGGCTATTCTGAGCTGGAAACAATGCGATTCAAGTATGGGATGCGTCTCGTCTGATAACCAAGCTTGTCGGTACAATACGCACGACCATACCACAAAATATAATATCTGATGAAGGACGCATTTCATTGAGTGATAAATATTACACATTGTGCCATCGAGATTTCGTCAATCTGAACCACTTGTTTTTTTGCAAAAAATAATTCATCGATGAATTCCATTTCTTGATTGATAATCTTGAGACCTACCTTAACAAAGCATCGAGAGGCCTCTCATCCCACCATAATTTATTAATAACCGAAAGGCCGTAGAAGCAGAAGCCAACACCATGACCGAAAACCTACGTAATCAATCCCCCAGTTGGAAACCTTCATATCCTTGTCCTACTAAGCAATGAATAATAGAGGGCGATCGACGGAAGCTGCTATAATGCAGCACTTATCATTAATTTTTGCGAATATTCTCTTGACTATCGAACAGACCCCTCGTCATCGTGTCGTATATATAGACGGGCGACCATGATGCAGCAGCTGTTAAGGAACGTCAAAGGGCTCTAAACAGTTTCAACGTCTGGTTCGATTCTTACAACTTGTGTCCACAAGAACTTAGTCAGATTCTTTGTTTTTGAGTTCTTGGACATAAACAAATGACTCGAAGCTCTCTGGACATGCGAAGGGGTACTGTTCGACATTATCATATATATTCTTGTCTCCATCAGCCCAGCAAATCTAAAATTAGGCGAAAACAAATGGCGTTGTGTATCATTTGACCTGTGAAGTAGGAGGAGATACATCTTGCGGGGCATTGGGAATAGGTGAAAACACTTCTTTATCGAGCAAGTTTGTGCTCGGGGCAACTATCTAGGGAAATATATTATTAGGGTTTTATTTGAAATGAACAAATAGTTAGTCATTTTGACGCTATTTGACTTTGTGATATTTCCCTTTTCCTGCTTTGTATTTTCGTGTTATACCACGGTAAAATTGGTTAATTCCTTTTATCACATTGAGAGTTCATTTGCTGAGACTTTACGTCATTGAATTTCTCGACCCTAATCCTGCTATTAGGGTTGAACTTAAAGGAGTTCTCTACAAGGAGAAACTAAATATAAATAGAAGTCAACGCTGTTTGCTCAATTTGGGGCAAGCCTGGAAATTTCTGAGTCTCTGCAGTTAAATTGAAATGTACTCATCATCATCTCATGGAGTGCCTTTTCGTTTTCTGCTAAAGATCTCATGGAATGCCGAATGGACAACTTAGGATCGCCATTTTATACTTTCCCTGTTTGCTTTCCCTTTTTTGCATGTGCAGAAACAGCGGGTTGAGCAAGAACTACTTGCGCGGGTCGACTTCATAGCGAAGAGACAGAAAAGCAAATCAAGTTTACAGCTGAACTGATAGTTATGGACACCAACATATGGGTCAACTTAAACAAAAATATTGTTGACTGACTCCTAGAGATCAGGCAAATGTTGCCCTCCAAAACACAAAAGGGCAAAAAGCTGGGGTGTTCTTATCACTAGTTCTTGCTTATTCTCGCCATCTTTAGAATGAAATTAACTCATTACTAATATGGCCTCAACTTGGACAGATTGCATAATAGTCTCACAACATATTTCCACACATCCCTAAGGTTTCAATCATCTTTTTTGCTGTGGTTATCATATTTCCATCAGTGATTCGTACCATTTAATTCGAAAAAAAAAAGAGAACCAAAAAATTATGTGTCAATTCATATATAATTCGAGTTAATCAGGTCATGACTTGTCGATATTTCGACTCCTCTAAGTGAATTTGTGCCATATTCGAGCCATGATCTTGTGTCGGGTCAGAAATTGCTACTTGACTAACTATGAACTAGAGGGCGGGTCCCAATTTTAAATACCTCGTGATCCCTTGGGATATACGATGAGACCCTTCCTTATTACTAATAGATGCGGCGAAGTGGATTCTCTCTGTTTTCTTTGATTTTCTATGCAACCTCACGACCATTCGGAAACTCCATCGGCTATTTTACAAAGTCAACCCTTGATCCTATATATACCCCCTCTCTAACTCCTCCACACAACATACCATCCAAAAATCACCCAAACTCACAAAGACACATCTCTCTTTTTAACACGAATCACTAAACACACTCCTTTCGTTTCTCAAACGCAGATCATTCGCATCTCTCTCTAAAATGGGGGAAATTGAAGGCTCACCGGGAAGCTCGATGCACGGAGTGACCGGCAAAGAGCAGGCATTCGCCTTCTCTGTGGCCTCCCCGACCGTCCCCACCGACCACACGGCCAAGTTCGCTCTCCCCGTGGACTCCGAGCACAAGGCCAAGGTTTTCAAGATCTTCTCCTTCGCCAACCCCCACATGAGGACCTTCCACCTCTCCTGGATCTCCTTCTTCACCTGCTTCGTCTCCACCTTTGCCGCCGCCCCCCTCGTCCCCATCATCCGTGACAACCTCAACCTCACTAAGGCCGACATTGGCAATGCCGGCGTTGCCTCCGTCTCTGGCAGCATCCTGTCCAGGCTAGCCATGGGCGCTGTCTGCGACCTCCTTGGCCCCCGCTATGGCTGTGCCTTCCTCATCATGCTCTCCGCCCCCACCGTCTTCTGCATGTCCTTCGTCTCTAATGCCGGTGGCTACATAGCGGTCCGCTTCATGATCGGCTTCTCCCTTGCCACCTTCGTCTCATGCCAGTACTGGATGAGCACCATGTTCAACAGCAAGATCATCGGCCTTGTCAATGGCACTGCTGCCGGCTGGGGCAACATGGGCGGTGGCGCGACCCAGCTGATCATGCCTGTGGTCTACGAGCTGATCCGGAGAACTGGTGCAACGCCCTTCAGCGCCTGGAGGATCGCCTTCTTCATCCCTGGTTGGCTTAATGTGATTATGGGGATCTTGGTCCTCACTCTTGGCCAAGACCTGCCTGATGGGAATTTGAGCACAATGCAAAAGAAGGGTGATGTTGCCAAGGATAAGTTCTCCAAGGTGGGTGAAACTAAGTGCTTAAATTGTCGTCATCGTCATCATCATTGTCATGGGACATTGTTTCAGCTAATAAATTTTGATGTCTCAGGTTTTGTGGTATGCTGTTACAAACTATAGGACTTGGGTCTTTGTTCTGCTGTATGGCTACTCTATGGGTGTCGAGCTATCGACTGACAATGTCATCGCCGAGTATTTCTATGACCGGTAAACTCATGCTTCATTGAACCATTGGAACTCCTTAAATTGTAATTTCCCTGGAAAAAGAGATTTATGATCTCTCTTGCCTAATGACAGGTTCGATCTTAAGCTCCACACTGCCGGAATAATCGCGGCTTCGTTCGGGATGGCAAACTTAGTGGCTCGTCCATTCGGCGGATTCGCTTCGGACTATTCAGCCAGATACTTTGGCATGAGAGGCAGATTGTGGGTTCTCTGGATCCTCCAAACCCTAGGAGGAGTCTTCTGCATCTGGCTTGGCCGTGCAAACTCGCTCCCGATCGCAGTCCTTGCCATGATCCTTTTCTCGCTTGGAGCTCAAGCAGCGTGCGGAGCGACTTTCGGGATCATCCCCTTCATTTCCCGCCGGTCCCTGGGCATCATATCTGGTCTCACTGGCGCGGGAGGGAACTTCGGCTCTGGACTGACCCAGCTGATCTTCTTCGCTAGCTCGAGCTACTCCACAGCGACTGGCCTCTCCCTTATGGGGGTCATGATCGTGTGCTGCTCGCTGCCCGTGACCCTGGTGCACTTCCCACAGTGGGGGGGCATGTTCTTCCCCCCATCGAAGGACGTCGTGAAGTCCACGGAGGAGTTCTACTATGGGTCCGAGTGGAACGAGGAGGAGAAGCGCAAGGGCATGCACCAAGGGAGCCTCAAGTTTGCCGAGAACAGCCGCTCGGAGCGTGGGAGGAAGGTCGCCTCCGCGCCGACTCCACCCGGCTCGACCCCGTCGCACGTCTAGGACTTTTCCCCGAGGAAAAACTTCGATAGAGTCACGGTGAGAAGGGAAGGATTATAATCACCAGGTGCTCAGTAAGAAGAAGTGCTTCGTGTATGTGTCTTGTCTTCATCTTTTTAATCACGAGTTTGTTTTAACTGTTAAGCTCTTGTTTTGCCTGAGATGGTGCCATCTGACTGGCAATGGCGAGGAAGGTGATTATGTTTTGGTCCAAACATAAAACATACAGTCAGATCAGGTCATGTACCGTGTCATCATTAAATTCACTTATTATACAAGTATGACGCTATCATATTCTGACCATCCAAGGTCGAATTTAGCTTATACTTGCCCCGGTTCTTCCATACATACCATGGCCATATGAAAAAACATACGAACAATTTATGTATCAGCAACCAACGCATTATTCGTTATTTACCTGCTTAATTTCAGCATCTCCAAAACAAATAATCCCTTGATCTAATATCAAAGCTTGTGCTCTCTTTTGGATTCAAAACATTCCACGTGATTGCTTCCTATTGGACATGCAAGTTGGTCGTGTCATCAGCTAGAAGTGTACATGTCTCAGACAAATAGGTGCGTCATGGAGTTGACTCTAAGGAACTCTAGGGGGAACGTTAGAGTCACTAAGATTCAATTGCAATAGCTCCCAGATGAGAAAGCGGACCCTTCACCTGATTATTAAAAAGACTAAGTTTTTGTTTAATGTACGCCTTTGAAGTCTTGTAAAAGTGTAATCGGGATATATTCCAGATTGAAGACGTGGTGTGAATTCATTCGGAGAATTATTTTATTGTGGAGGATCCTCCATTATTTCCCCCTGGTGCCACGAGAGACGTTGACTCGGAATATTTTAAGAACCAGGAATAAAGTAACAGAAGACAACATACGAGAGGAATCTTGTGATTCGAAAAGATTGCCCAAAAACCGTATCCATATCTGATGGAGGGAGACATAGGCTGCACCCCTCCCAACAACAGATGGAACCTCTGCACTTGGACAGGCAGAGACATTAGACATCTCACTCTTGGATTTAACATCTGAAAGAACTTACCTTAAATTATCATTCAAGAGATTTACTGTAAAACGATGTCCGTGGGACTCCTCTGCGTTACACTTTCTTACAGTCATATTTGACATTTTCTCTTTCATTTCATTTTGACTCAATATCCCAGAAGTACAAATCAAAAGCAGAGGGAGCTACTGTTTTGCCTCTGATTTTTGTGATTTAAGCTTTTCCCAGGTCGATGTTTAAGTGGCCTCCGATGGTAAAAGAGCACGTCGGATCAAATTCTATAAGGCATTTAGCAGAAATGGGGTTCCAAAAGCCCTATCATCACATGAAATTAAGCCAAAGGATTCTGCTATTTAGTGGAAGATCCGCTTTCAGTTCTGCAAACCTTGAATCTGTCAACTACCTCGCTTATCTCATGGACCGAGTGAGATGAGTTCATCTAAGATTTACCAGCATCAATCGCTCCCTTCTTATTTTTTCATCTTTCGTGTAGGCACTTAGCTGATTGTCATACTCGAACTATTACAGCCAATAACTACCTGATTTTCAGGTCATAATTAGGGCCGGCAATATATGATACGACCCATTTGCACTACACACAATTAAGTGCGCTCGAGTCAGGCTTAATTGTGTTTGTGTGATAAAGGCGCCATGACACAACAAACATGTCGTTTTGCAGGTTAACCATAGGGTTGACCTTTCTCGAGCAGATTATGGTTAACCCTCGAACAACACCCTTTAACACGTTAAATTGATCAAACTAATACTATTACCCAAGTTAACAGAATACATGTAGATATATTTAAACATGTTAATAAATGTTTAGACACATTTTACATAGTGTATACAAGAGTTTATAACTTAAACATGTCATAGTCTCGTGTTGTGTGACCTAATCGATAAATATGTCAGGTTTGGGTTTCAGAGCTACAACATGGATGATACACGTATGGTTCAGGTTAAACCTAAAATTGACACGATGCGATTATAATACAAAGACATCGACTTCCCAGCTTTAATCATAACGATGTGCAATGAAAGATGTGTTAACAGCATATATCAGCGACGTAGCTTCTTCTTTTCCCCTTCATTTTGAAGATATCTTCTGCATCTTCTGCATTTCCCAGTTATCCTCAGTAAAGTAAACGACATGACTGGATTTGCAGTTAAACAACTCTTTAGCAAACCTAATATTTTAATCCCCTGAAGTGACCCCTGCATCTTATCACACAATTCTCAAGTTTTCCTAATATGAAGATCTGAAACAAAATATACATAGTTGTCCTTACAGAGACTATAACGAACTAAGAGTAGTTGTCCTTACAGTGACAATAATGAACTAAGAGTAAATTTGATAGCAATATATCAGCACCGTGTATCTTGAACATTTGTAGCAGGCATTTAATTTCAGTCTAACATGTAGGTATCTTATAATAATCGACATGTTTATACATTGCATCTACATTAAGCAATGAACACTAAAACCACCAAAACTGAAGATGGCCGAGCTGAATTTGACTTATAGAAGATAGAAGTTTCTAAACTCATCCATTTACCCATCAAGAGTCACTTGAGCAGAGCTATAAGCTTAACTTCCCTCGCCCGCCACAAGCTAGACAAGAACGAGAGGAAGAGCACTTCGTACAGTAACTCCATTTCTTTGGAAGCCTGTCATCAATTATCAAATTGTCAATCTACGGCACAAGGCGAATTAGACGAGCACTAAAGGAAGTTTGCCAAGAGAATTACGCTGCAGTATATCGGGTAGCCATGTTCTTTGCAGTCAATCTTGCCTTCTCGGCACTTGCTTCTGACAGTCTCTTAAGCACAAAGCCTTCGCCTTTGCACTCAGAGCATATACCTGAACCTCCACAGGTTTCACAAGTTTTCACAGGGATCTGCATTCTTCAGGCAAAGATGGTATAAGAAACAGGATTTCAACATGCACAATATGCTGATTATGGATAGTTTACAGGTGGTCTGGAGAATTTCAGTCAGGCATGATTACGTTCTAAAAATTACTCTGATTATTGTTGTTTGATGACTCATACTTATGAGAAGCACTGGATACTGCCGTATCATTAAAATGAGTGAAAAGAGAAGTTTCCGTTCGACGAACTCATAGCATTTGGCATCTGACAGAAGTCCATAAAACCAAGTGGTACAGTTCATCTAGTACTATCTCTGAAGAACTTCTGTATGCAAGCAGAATTTTCTGTTTGTCGGCATAAAATTCGATGAAACTAATGTTCTAATTTGATGAAGACCTTAGGCCAAAAAGACAAAAGATATTCCGCAAAGAACCAATTGAAGACATTCATCGCTGTATAATTGAATTATAAGCACTCTTCAAATCATGATTTAGTTGAAATTTTCCACATCAAGCTACTATGCAGAAATCTCCCATCATCAGTCTCCTTCAGTATCGCATGGGACAGGTTTAAACTATGAAGAAATCAAAGGGAAGTGCCACAAACGAAATATCTTTTGATAGCATAATTTACCATAAGAAAAAAGTCTCTATCTTTGTTAGCCATGCTTGGTATTGCTTTAACCATTAAACCTCATTCAAATCAGCATATGACCAAACGCACTCAACATCTTGGAAACAGGCAGAAATTGTTGTAGGAGAGAATAAAGCCGGGAGGAGGTAATAGAAGCAAGAAAACAAACATATTTCACAAACTGAAATTCTCAGTAATATAGGTACGTAGGTTCCTTGATAGCATCTACAAGAAAATTAACCCATTTCATATCAATCAACTGCTTAAAAAAGGTGTACTTGATTGCACCTCAGTCTCTTCGGAAGCTTTGGTTCTCTTTATAAGAAGTGTCGTGGCAGCACCCACTGCAGCGGCAGCAACTGCTATGGAAATGGCTGTTTCTGGTAGTGCAGAAGAAACTGGTCGCTTTCTTTGTCGAATGTATCGAACATTAACTCCAGTGGGGAAACAAGAGCCAACTGTAAGTGCATCATAAACTTTACCTTCGGACTCCCTACTTGCTTCAAAAACATCAAAAATAAACATCAGCTTCAAGAGCCCTAGCAATATATAGCAAGTCATGCTTCCTATACGGTATCAAAACTCAAATTTTTAAGTTGGTTAATCTGTCTCTCATGATAATTGGTTTTCAAAGGTCAGATATACTATCTACTCATGTTTAAGCCTTGAGGTATGGTGCCAAGGCAGGACCGTCTCGATGTGACTCTTGGTCACAGACGCTACCCAAAGGCACTGGAACAGTTCCAAATTGAGGTAAACCATAAGTCAGGACAAGAAATTGGAGGGCACTACTTGGATGTTTAACATAAGGCCACAATGACTGCAGCCCATAACACGGATGCGCGATATAGCTATCTAAAAATCTCCGCACCCATCCCGCCTCCCAGCACAGAGCAATAAAAAGATAACTCAACTTCAATCACAGCATCAACATCCACAGCACACAAAGCGGCCATCTTTCCAACCATCAATCAAGAGGACCATCACAAATGGCCATGAAAGATCAACAGCGAAAGTAGTTGATTGCCAAATTTTCAGGAGAGACCCACTTCACCAAAACCCAAATGGCACAAATGAAAACAAACCCAACCCCAATCAATCTTGATTGCCCAGTTAAGGCCTCATATCAAATCGCTGCCTCTCTCGTCAACCTCAGACTGCCCAACCCGATCAAATTCAACACGTTTCCTGATCACCCCAGGACCCAGTAGGCTGAGCTCTTAACTAGGATCACGTCCTCGGCACCTAAACAAGAAAGAACTGCAAGACAAACCGACGCTCGCCGAATGCAATTACTATGCCAAGCAGATGGCGATCGAAGGTCGGCGCATATCAAAGGTACGAAATTGCTGTTTGACAGTAATGGGTGATCTTACTCTTGTTCAAGAAAGCGGGAGAGCAGTTGCCAACTACAGCGAGCTCCATTTCGAGTCGAACGCAGGACAAGGAAGTTGGAAACAGCAGGACAGGAAGTTATCGTTAGCCTCTCTTATCTTCGGCTAACGGAATCGGCATCGAATCGATCTTGCCCCCGGTACTTCACTAATTCACAAACAAGCCACTGCCCTCTTAAAGGAATTAGGAAGACGATACTTTTCATTTATACTTTCGCATTCTTTTCTAATCAAATTCATGTACTTTTAGTTCATATCATACCACCACGGTGTTGTTCAACGGTCACGGCAGCTGGATTTAGCCAAATTCAATGTTTGAGAGATTTGATTAAAAATTTTGTCTAAATAGAATGACTTGATTAGTTTCTAAATTGAAAATACAGAGACTTGATTAGAAATGACGTGAAAATACATAAAAGAAGATTAAGATATTTTCCTAAAATTTGTAAGGGGCTTATATGGTATAAATGTGAATCACACTCATAGGAATAAATTATAAGGTAAAAATAAATATTATCTGTCATGTTTTATATATTATTTTTAATTTTTCAACGTGTAGCAAATTTAAAATTTATAAAAGTTCCTATATTTTTGGAAAAATTCACTACTCGTCTCATTTATTAAAATTTAAATTAAATTCCCCGAATAGACAAAGGCTTCCTCTCCATACCTGTGTTCTTTTCATCTTCCTCGAACTGAACACAATTTGTTGTTTTTTTCCCCTCGAACTTGAACTCTCTCTCCACGCCATTGCCACCTCCGCATTTATTTCGCGTTTTTGTTGGGCTCATCCCGCTTCTACCTTTTTTCCTTTCCTTAGGCCTCCCCCCATTGTCCTCAATTTCGGGGACAAGGGTGAACTCTAAATCTAAGAAAAATTGTCCCCATTGTCCTCCTCATTGTCGTCTCGAGGGAGGAGCGGGAGACGGCGAAGGTGGTGGCAACGATGGTTTTTGGGACTCGTGATCTCCTAGTTTTTGAGGAAAATAAAGTTAAAAGCTAGAAAAGATAAAAAAAAATATTAAAAAATTAAAAGAAACAAAAAAACAATTATTCCAATTTTTCTTAAACGCGTTTTTAGTTTTGTTCTATTTGAAACCGCCTTCTGGACCATTTACC
This sequence comes from Eucalyptus marginata, assembly GCA_014182565.1. Classification (NCBI taxonomy): domain Eukaryota; kingdom Viridiplantae; phylum Streptophyta; class Magnoliopsida; order Myrtales; family Myrtaceae; genus Eucalyptus; species Eucalyptus marginata. The sequence goes on along the minus strand of CM024594.1, from coordinate 8,674,118 downwards.
CCTAACTCATATGGTATAAATGTGAATCACAGTCGTAGGAATAAATCATAAGGCAAAAGTAAATTTTATTTTTAATGTTTTATATGCGATTCTTTAATTTTTCAACGTGTGCCAGGTTTAAGTTTATTAAAGTTCCTTTCTTTTTTGGAAAATTCAACTCTTCCCATTTATTAAAATTTAAATTAAATTCCTTAATAGACAAAGCTGCTCAAATATTTGTTTTTCCACAAAATTGACAAATTGAAAAATCTTCTTTCGTCCACGCTTTCCCCGGGGGTGTCACATGGCAAAGACGGATGCTTCGGTGCGGCTCTCTTAAATATGCTCCCACGTGGCAGGACACGAGAGCTCCAGCCTGGCAGGACAAGGTGGCAATTAAGGTTGACCTCTCACGTGAAACCCTTTCGCTAACGATAAAGTTGTCGCCGAGGTTGGACGGAGGGATTTAAAAGCAGCGTCTCATCACGAACGGGGTGGAGGAAAATTTGGCAGCAACATTTGAAAACTTACGTGTAATATAGACATCCTAATCCATCATTTCTCTATACATTTTTTTTCAGGAGACATCCGTATTTATTTTGCAAATTAATGAGAAATTATTTTTGGTCCATTTCGTTTTTTCCCCTTATTTTGTTGCCATTATTAATTAATTGTAGTTTCCGAGCTTTTTGTTATCAATAACTTTTGTTAGGTAAGCCAACATTCTAGTGATTCTAGCTAAAAAAAGTGATGATATGATGATATCTAAGAAAGCAACGATAAGATGATATAGGTGGTATCTTCAACACAATCACAAAGCATGCAATAATACGAGGATATCTAATAGGCTTATATATTTCAAGTGAGTGGTCAACCTTAATTTTTATTAGTAAATTCAGTTCACTCGAGCAAGCAAAATGGGCCAACAATTTAAAGAGACAAACAATTCAATTATAAAAGATTAATGTTAAGAATCCCGGAGGCTAATAATAAATATACATTTTAAAATATAGTTTCTAGATACATAAGCCTTTTAATCGACAAAACTCATAAAAGAAAACATCGTTCTTGACATCACTGAACCAATCAAATGTCTCCATCAAGAGAGATATATAAATGGTGTGCTTGTTCGTTCTGGAAAGTTCTAAATTGTCGAAGATGGTTTAGAACACATTAACCGTCAAACAAATCTAATATCTCGGTGAATATTTACACAATTCAAATAGGCATTTTTACTTCTATCTTCCAATAAACTCCAGCCAACTACAAATAATATCGTCATGAAACTCTCAACTTTCGGATTCGCAAAGCATTTTCTTGAATCGTGATGGTATTTCCGAAGCAATCTGGTCTTCAAATCTAATGAGAGGGGCTTGCAATTCACCAGGAAACCATCTTTATAACACTGTGCAAGGCATATTAAAGGCCATAGCCACGCCAAGAGCGGGAAACCTCTCCCACCTTGAGGAAATCAAATGAAATCCGCAATTACTAAGACTAGAAATCATTAAAGATGGAACCTGCAACGATCTGACTACAGTGCAGTAACGAGAGCTCACGAGCATCTCCCTATCTCCTGCAGTCCTGCCCACAAAAAAAAAATAAAGGAGGAAGAAGGAGGCGAAGGAGAGGAAGCAAGAACACCCACCTCACCAGCTCATTCACTGATGGCCTCTCTCTCTCTCTCTCTCTATGAGTTGTGTTTTCTCCATCTCTACACTTTTCATCAGCTCCTCACGAGCACATTTAAGACACCCCCCCTCCTTCTTTTCCCTCTCCTTTTGTATATATACATGAACTTCAAACGCACACAAACTCGTCATAAGCTTAACCCTGATCTCTCACCGAGTTTTGAAGGGGTTGAAAGGAGAGAGAGCGGAACCGTTCATTCAAGAGACTGCCCGTCGAAAGGATGACTTCTTCGTCGTCGGCTGTCCTCATCCTCCTCCTGTTAGGTTCGGCAGCGGGCTTCACTGCAGCAGCACGAGGCGGGGCGATGCTGTCGAGCGTCCCGAGCACGATGATCCCCCTATTCCCGGACTCGCAGGAGTACGCGACGATGAAGCGCCCGTTTCTTCGCAAGGAGACGCGCGCCTTTGGGGGCAAGCAGCTGAGGAACTGCATGCCAAAGGGGTCTCCGCACACGTCCGCACCGAGCCGGTACGTGAACTATAAGCCTCTCGGGTCGTCGGCCGGTGTTCCGCGCCTAGCCCAACCAAGCATTGATTCCCATCATCGTGGATGGATAATGACCCTGTGGGAGGCGAAAAAGAAAGGAAGAATACTAGAAGTACATGTGTCTGTCTTCTATTTACGGTTGTATCATGGAAGTTTGAGGAGAAGCAATGGCCATGTTGTCCGAACTATCTTTTTACTAAATGCCGAGACGAGAGCCATGTTTGGATTTGTATAGGCTCTCTCTCTCTCCCTTGGACCATGTTTTGGTTTTTGCTGACGATGATAATGTGCTCAAATTTTGTTTGCTATCTTGTTGGTGACACTTGGAAGTCTCCATATCTATGTATAAGATTTGTTTAGTAAAAGACAAGCTTAAATCCACCGATGCTTTTCTTTTGATTTGCGGCACAGATTTGTTTCCATTTGCAATGAGAAAACACCCCAAAAGAATTCCAATCTACGATGTAATGTTCGAAAAAATTCGGACGGTTCTCGAATGAAAGAATTCCGCGAACCATGCAGAGGCCCGTCTGAAAAATCCATGCATGTGCGCCGGGATCCCGTGCAGCAGTGGCGGGGTGGAGAGCGGTGTATGCTCCGACCAGGCCACAGCCGGGGAAGCGCATTTATTTCATGTGAACGCAGGGGAGGAGTCATGTAATTCATGCGATGCTGTCGGAGATGCCTCGGCGTCTCCTGCTTCTGACAGCAATCCAGAGAGGGGAGGAAGACAAATTAACTGTGTTCACCGCTTTGTCCCCTGGCTGTGGCTGGACCACAAAAATCTATCAGACATGTTGAATGAAGTAACCCGTGCATCCTGATGCTCAGCTCTGCTCTGCACGACAACGGTAATGAAATCAAGCATTTGAAACCAGCACAAACTGCCATCGCCCGAATTGCCGGGAAGTACAGGCACTTAACGCCCACCGCAACTTACTCTAAAATTCAATCCAGAGTTCCCTCCCCTCAATACTCGCTGGTATCGACACCTAAGAACACAGATGGAGACTATAACCTTGAATCCGCCTTTCGTGGCCGCAAGAGGGACAGGGTTCGGACGATGCAAAACACAAGTAAGAAAACCGAAATAATATTTAATTGAGAAAGTATGGTAGTAGTACAATCTCATACTCTAGTGTTGTACTCAAACTCAACAGAACCGACATAAGCATTCATCCAGCAAAATCTAGAAGTAGGTCTTGCCATGCTACAGTGATAAATCGCTAGCAGTAAGGGACCAGCAAACACAGAAAAATATCATGTGGAGGTCACATGTAGGCTTGAAATAATAACCAAGCCTCACAGTACCTCTCTTCCTCTGCCCTAATGGGTTGCACAGCAACTGCGATGGCAGATCTATGCTTTAGTCTTGAGCAGTGGGAATCGATAGTGTGTGACGAACCCTGTTTTGCAATATAACATTACTAGCGGGGAATCACCGTCTTCGTACTACAATAGAGTTCAGTCTGATAAGCCAGATTTACTCCTCAAGTGCTCCTTGAAGTCCATAATATCACCCTCCCACCGAGTCACTGCCTGATTTTCACACACCCATATCTCATGAGCCACCTGGTTTATGAGCCTGAAATCGTGACTCACCAGCACCAAGCCCCCATCCCACTCATTCAATGCCTCAGCCAGAGAGTCAATTGTTTCAATATCCAGATGGTTAGTCGGCTCATCCAGCAAAAGCATGTGAGGCTGCCTCCATGCCAACCATGCAAAGATCACTCGGCTTCTTTGACCATCAGACAAGTTCTTCATGGGCATCACCTGGGCCTTGCCAGTCAGACCAAACTTGCCAATTGCTGCCCTCATCTTCTCCTCCTCATTCCCGGGGTACTCTTTGATCATGAACTGGAGTGCTGGCAAATCCAAGTCAAGTTTCTCAGCCAGGTGTTGGTGGAACTGTGCAATCCTTAAATGATTATGTCGCCGGACCATGCCATCTAGAGGTACCAATTCCCCTGTCATTAGCTTCAGCAACGTGCTCTTTCCTGCTCCATTAGGTCCCACCAGAGCAACTCTAGAATCCAAGTCAACCCCAAAATCAAGATTCTTGTAGATAAGATTGTCAGGTGTGTAACCAAAGGCTACTTCTACAAACTGGAGCACTGGTGGGGGAAGCTTCCCAACATCAGGAAAGCGGAAAACTAGGACCTTGTCCCTCACAACCCTTTCAGTAAGCCCACCACGCTCCATCTTGGCTAGAGTCTTTTCTTTGCTCTGGGCCTGACGGGCCAATTTTGCAGACCCATGCCCAAAGCGGGCAATGTATTCCTTCATGGAAGAAATCTGCTCCTGTTCCCATTTGTATTGTTTCATCTGATTTTCTTCCAGTTCAGAACGGGTCTGGACATACTGATCATAATTGCCAGTATAGATCTTCAGTTTCTTATTTTGCATGTGAATGATGTTCGTACAAACACCATTCAGAAAATCCTGTGAATGAGATACCACAACAAGGATCCTCTCAAACTTCTTCAATGTCTCCTCAAGCCAGACACAAGCCTCCAGATCTGCCACAGGGATAAACAGATGAGTTACTGAAAGGATTAACATCAGAAAAAATTGCACATTGCCAAATATTATCCAAAAATAGCCAATAGACTAAATAATCTAACTACATCAAAGGTCTAACGCAAGCTAGTTTGCATTAAAAATAACTCTTTTTCTTTGAAAACATTATCCCAATTTCAATAAAGCATGATTAAAATAAATTGAATTTGCGTGTCATCATTTGTATATTGTAAAAATTTCATGTTATTATGGTTAGAAAAAAAGTTGCATCTATCATAAGATTTAAACTAAGTTAAAACTAGAAATCTATCAAACACGTCTATAATGTATATTGTCTTAACAATTTTGTCTGCCCTCGTCAATTACAATGAACTATGCATATTCGGCTTCTTGACCAATAGGAATATGGGAAGGCCACTGAAATAACCATTGATCCTGAGAAAGAGTAGAACAACTAGCACCAGTAATGACTAAACCAAATTTTCAAAGGCCACAAAAATAAAAAAACTGCAAACATGATGCGTTAACTATTAACTGATTCAACTTACCAAGGTGGTTAGTAGGTTCATCAAGCAACAAGATAGTAGGATTCATAAAGAGAGCTCGTGCTAATGCAATCCTCATTCTCCAGCCACCAGAGAAATCTCGAGACTTCTTTGCCTGCATCTTCTTATTAAAGCCAAGACCATACAATATCTCAGCAGCACGTTTCTCTGCAGTCGCTGCATCCATAGATTCCAAGCGCTCATAAAGACGATCCAGAGCTTCTCCACCACCATCATCCTGAAGATAAAAGATGATAAAAGAACAGGGAAAAGATGTCATTGATTACCAAGCAACAGCGCGACAAAATAATACAGTCATGTGGTGAGCAGAGAGCAATCGGTGGAACTCAAAGGAAAAAAAAAAACTAGGACAGATGGCTGCAAGACGCACCTGTGCTGCCAAGGCTTCAGCTTCTTTCTCTAATTGCAATCTCTCCTCATCACAGCTAATGACAGCCTCGAGTGAAGACATGTCAGAAGCTTCAATTTCCCTACTTAAATGATATATATCCATGTGTTCTGGTATTGGAAGCTCTCTGCAACCAATTGCAGCTAGGAGTGTGGATTTCCCACATCCATTTAATCCAAGCAAACCGTATCGCCTACAAATTGAAAATGGCAATGTTAAATGAGCTATTAACTTCCAAAGATATCTTGCTTGATTTACATACTCACACATGTAATATCTAACACACCTGCCATAGTTAAGCTCCAGCTCAGAATCAACAATAAGATCATGTCCATGGAATGTAAGTGAGAGAGACTCTATCTGCAGCAGCAAAAACCTCAAGTCATGAATGTCCAATGGCAATGACAGATATAGTGACCCAAAATAGAAAAATTATGCATATGATGGAACAAAGTAAATATCTTAGTCATACTTAATCAGACAAGATGTTGATCAAGATCATTTATTCAGGAAAACACCCTCCAGAAAGAGCAACACAATACCGGTTGAAAGACCTCATTTAGAGACAAGAATAAAGATACCCAGGGCATCCAGTAGGAGGTCAAATGGGAGAGTGTGATATTTAGGACATGAGGCAGGCTAGGACTATATCCAGACCTGCAATCCCAGCTCTACTGTGATTACATGTACAGTGAGCTACCCTCCTAGACTTAGCACCTAAGCTAAAATACTGCTCTCTGAGAAGATACAAGGACATGCTCGAAATGACACTGACATAACAATAGATTTTTTGTCATTACATATATGGGACAACAGTGTCACTAAAGCTAACATATTTGACCACTTTCACTGGACAGTACAAGGATGACCAGAAAGAGTTTTGCCATTTAGATCAAGCAGCAACATATCAAAAAAATTTAAATACCGAAAGCGCCTCTAGGTTATCTTATAAAAGTATAGTAAAATCTCTCCTCAAAACGCAACATTTCCCTTCATCCATTCAACGGAAGGGCTCCCATACCATAGATTTCTACGATAATTTCCAGACTAGAATAGTCATATCCAGTCTAAAAGTTCTTCGAAAACGTTAAAACAACAATATAAGGTTCTCTCCAAAAATCGACCGATGTCAAATCCTCGACAGCAGCCAAAACAGAGCATCAAACACCAACCGCCCACTCCAACCAGCGAAATTCACTAAAACCATCGCATCCATCAACGGCCTCATATCAACTTCGGCCGTAGACAAACTCCCAATCTCCAAATCTGACCCCAAAATCAAACAAAATATATATACCCGCACAGATAGAAATCGTCTCATCTCATCCACCAAGCAAAACACGGAAGAGCCCACTTACGCGGATGTCCCTGGAGAGAGGATGCGAGCAGAGCACCCCGGTGCACGTCCGATCCGAAATGACCATGCTCCCGACGCCGTCGGCCAGCTTGTCGGCTCCGTTCTGCGCCTCGGCAGCGGACGACGCCGCCGCCTTCGACGAGGTGGCCGCCGCCGCCGCCTTCCCTCCCCTCTTGGCCGCGGCCGCCGCCTTCTTCTGAGCGGCCTTCTTCTTGCTCGCGTCCGACACCATCTTCAACAGCCCCAAAAATGACAAGAAGCGAGCAAGCAAACCCTAGACGAGAAACGACGGACGAAGAACAAATAAACCACGAATCCCCAAAAAAAAAAAAAAAAAAAACAAAAAAGCAGACCGATCGGCGCGAGAGCATTCGCGAGTACCTGGGAGACGGGAGCGGGGAGGCGATCCTAGGGTTCCCGAGCGCGGTGGCGGCTCCGCCGATGGCCGGAGTGTTGTTCGATCGACCGCACCGTCGCGGATGGAGGGGATTTCGGGAATGGTGGTGGGGGAAAAAAGGGGGAGATCGCGAGGTATTTATAGGGGACGAGGATGGCGTGTGAGATCGTCGGACTCGCGCGAGGGTTAGGGACTCGACGCGGCCACGTGTCGGGGGGCTGCGAGACGGCCGAGGGCAGTTCGGACTTTTCGCCGCCCCCGCAAGCCCATTTCCTGCTTGGCCTTCGGAATATTCGAAACCCCCGGGGAGATCGCGTATCGTGCAGTTTGATTAGTCTTCGCTTTTGCTTTAGATACACCTACGAACGCATTTTATACTCATCAAAAATCGAATTCTCGAGATCTTCTCGGGATGAAAAAAAAAAAAAGAGAGATAAAATTTTGGTTATTATCAAAAATTGATTGATTTTAGTTGATAATAATAAAATTTGATCGTTAATCAATAGGATTATTGATAACTTAAAAGGAATCGACAACTCGTTAATGAAGTCATTAACAATGCAATATGAAATTATTGATTTGATAAAGCCATCGATACTGGCGGCGAGCAATTGACGAGGAGTTGGCTATGTCCATATCTATTAATTTAGGATTTGTGTACCTTCTTTTGCATAAGTACTCTCGGAGAAGCTACCTACCATTAAGGAGCTACTTGTTTGTTTGAATTCCAAAGCTGTGATTGTATACATAAATCCACGTGAAGGATAATAACTACCCAGTGTACTCTTTCCAATAAGGGTTAGCAAAACAAACCATTCGAATCCAACTAGATATGCTGAAAATTGTATCCTTAGCCATAGGGCTTAGCTAAACAAAACAACTCGAATCAAATCATATATTATGGTTTTAAGCGATTCTCAAGAGCACAAGTTTGTTTCTTGGTTTTATAAAGTTGGAATTAAATTTCAATATGTTTATCAATTCCATGTGTGGAACTACCCATTTGAACCAATTTTTTTAAAATTTTTATTAAAAAATGCATTAAAAAAAAAAACTCCATCTATCTCCCTTTTTAGACTTCACTCATGCACACACAAGTTGCACAACTCTCATTTCACTCATGCATGTGAATAAGATGACAAGAACAAATCAAAACACAATAATAGTTGCCCTTTTTTTTTTTTGGGTCGAAATGTTACGAGTAGCTCATTGGTTGTAAAAATTCATTGATTTTCGAGAACATCTTCAAATTTGTCTTGGATATTAACGACAAATAAAAAAAGAAGAAGAATATGTCACTAGTTCCATTGGCCCACCCTAGAATTAGACCACCCAAGTTGATTACCCTTACTTTGTAAAGTCCCTAACCAATTGATTAAAGAACTTAACGTTCTCACCAACTTATCTCTATATTTACTTTTCCACGATTTAAATATTTTTCAATTTTCATATTTTAATCGTACTTTCAAATCCTGTCGTCAATAAAATTTCATCATGTATTTTAATTATTGTTTTTGGATCTCCGTACTCGATTAAATTTCGATGTTGTATCTCTTAATCATCATACTTTATCTTCGATTAAATTCCGATAAATTATTTTATATTTCGTCATAGATTAAATTCTGACAAAACATATTTATTCCTTGCTCATGTTCGAAAATCAGACGCGAATTTCAATAAAAGATGTTTCTTAGATGACGAAATCACAGCGGAACAAAATGTTAGTGCATAAAAGATAATAGGCTGCTTCGAGTTCGCTTTTATCGTACGAAAAAGGCAATACCGCTTTATTTAACCATTTATTTTATGTTTGACTGCGACTTACGAGTGTGTCTTGCGTCTTTTTTAGATATTTCAGACCAAATGGACGGTAGCTTGTTAGATAACATGTGAAATTACTCGCCCGACCTTAGATATTTTAGACCAAACGAATTGAATTGCTGCTACCACTGCACTGAGTTAGATTTGAGTAGTTCATGCACCGAATTGACGACATGTGACTTGAGCGACTCTCTAACCCATCGAATGCTTTTCCGTATGTCGCGATATGTTCGTCGTGCTATCAAAAGTTAAAATTATATATATTCCATCGTGCTTCTGTAAACTTGAGCTCGACCGTATGCCCTGGTCTCGAAATATCACGTCGAATCGAAGTTCAAAATAATGCTAACCGAGACGAATAAGGAAGCCCGCTGATTTGGGCATTGATCAAGCTATCGAGATCTCTTGCACGACATTACTTTCGGACCCATTTAAAAGTACGAATTCAATGCCAACTCTCGTTGGATTCGAATCCGATTCAATGTTTTAGTTCTTGCGAGGAACGGTCATCAATTTAATGTTCCCGTCGAAGGCCCATTTGACTTTGCTTTGCGACTTCAAGGAAGAAGACCCAAACTAGGTAGGCCCATCCCATCCCATCTCTCAAAATCAGCTCCGCTAAGGCCCAATTAGATCGGCCCAAGATCTAGAGGCCCATCCCATCGCAGTTCTAAAAATCAGCTCACCTGAGGCCCAATTAGATCGGCCCAAGATCTCGAGGCCCATCAAAGCCATTAGCTCAAAGCCTCTTCAGGTTGATGAGCCTCTTTCTTGTCGATTTCTAAGAAGCGACGGTCAAAAGTTGGGAGCTAGCTCATGAATTATTTGAGTTAATGATGACATGCTAAGACTTATGTATCTACATACGTATAATAATTTGTTAGGCTGTATAGGGCTTTCAGAGCGTAACATTTACGTCAGCTTAGTCGAGAATGGGGCCCGAGGTCAACTTTGGTTCCAAACGGTTTCGAGAGTGGACCGATTCAAATCGAATGGATTTATGTATTCATGTCTTGTATGCATACTCACATCATCTAAAGGTACATTTCTATGCGCATAATTTGTGAGTCACGTTTACAGATATTGACATTCCATCTATTAAATCATATCATCTTTTCAAATGGGTTTTTCACTTTTTCGTAAACATAATTATATGCGAAGAGAAATTTAAATCTCTTTTGACACACTTTTCTTCTTTTAACCTTTTGCTCACAGCCATTGAAATTGGCAACCTCTCTTCATACCCCAAAACAAAAACAAAATAAAGGCAAGAAAAAAGTTTAGAAAAAGAAAGGAGAAAGGAAGGGTTTGGGGTTAAAAAAGCCCTCTACTTTTTATGCATTTTAGGTCTACGACACATGGGATGTGCTCATGCAATCATCACGTCTAGTGTGAAAATTTTTCTAAAAAAATTCTCTAATCACATGGATGGGAATCTAACCCCAATTACTTTTTTTTTTTCCCTTCCCCTCAAAGTCTTGAGGTCCCAAAAGCATCCACGTATGCACGCATGCACACTCCCGAGCCTTTAAAATTGTATAAGTCGAGATTAAATTCCATCGATCATGTCTCAAAAGATCGTGAAATTACTACAAAAACGTCGTCTGAACACAGAATCTGGGTCAAACGAATTGATGGATTTTTGTGGGTACCACATAAATTTCATCGGATCCAACTCATTAGATTCGATTCGATATATTAAATTTAGGATTCTCACTAATTTGGTGGACATTAATGACGGGCTTGATGAGGTTCGTTGAGTTGGTTTGGTGGGATAGAAAATGCAAAGGATATGCTCGAATTCAATGGATTCCAACACAAAGGATTACAATCTCCTTCATTTATTTATTTATTTTTTTTTTCATTTTTCAGTTTTTTTTTTTTTTCCAATTTCCCATAATTGAGCCCACGGGGAATATTCGAAATTCCTGACGCCAACGTGCAATTTGCTTCTCCAATCAATACAACGTTGAACTTTTCCCTTTTCTTCTGACCCAAAAAAGAAACAAAAATACAGACACTTGTCCCTTTTCTTGGTGTGTTTTTTCTTTTCCTTTTTTCCATTTTATTTCGTTTATTTGTTGTAATAAAGAATGGGTTTTGGCCTTTACCCCCGCACTTTATGTAAAGTCCCCATTTTCTTTCTTAAAGACGGTGACGGAAACATTGGGTGGGGCCCACGTCTTACACATGCGTGGCATGTCGCGGGCACTAACATGCGCATGCATGCATGTCTAGCGCATTCACGCATGCATGCTCAACCATCTCAAGCACATCGTGGAGGAATTAAATTAAAAATTTGATCACGTCGCCAGTGTAAATTAAATACTACTACTAAAATTATAGAATCGCTCATTTAATTTTTCTATTTTTTTATACTGACGGTATATGCTATAATTACCAATGGCAATATACATGCAATGTCACCCTCTATTTTTTATTATAAAAATCATTCTTAACGTCATAATTTTTATTTATTTATTTATTTTACAATTTTCGTAAAAATATCTCGTTACTCGAGCAATTTAGCTATAAGCAATTTTTTTTTTTAGTAATTTAGTTTTTTATTCCACAACCCATTGGAGAAATCTAGATGCAAAGTTCGAGATTGCTCTCAAATCTCCATAAGTCTAAATGAATAATGGTGTGAATTTGAGTCAAAATCGTCGTTTTTCCTTTGGTCAAAGGACGAACATGATCGCATAATTTGATTTTCTAGGTACTCCATGCTTCTCGCATCAAAGACTTATTGTCATAAAGTGTGACCTTCAAGGTCGAATATGCCTTGGAAATTCTCTAATATTGTATTTGATTAATGATGACGTGACATCCTTAATTTTTTTTTTAATCGAAGGCATCTTTGGTTAATCAAGTCAATATAATTTGCGGGGCGATATTTGACAACTTGATTTGACAGGAGGGATGTTAGATAATGACCGTGTTTGATAAGCACTTTGCTAAAGACTTTTGGGGGAAAAATGCATTGCATTTCCAATGTCCTCTAAAGTCTCAAGATGAACCCATAAAAAGTTTTGGCTTTAGTATTTTCATAATGCTTATATATTTGTTTTCTTTTAAATTTTGCTCTCGCTAATTTTACGAAATTCCATAAGTGCCTTCACCGCTTTCCACCTCATGAGACATCGCCATTGATGCTAGATTTGATAGCCAGCAAGCCGTATTCGGCACTCGTGACCACTGGCAATAACTGTTGGTCGTTGGTCGTCGGTGCCTAGTGAATACTTTGAGGGTATGTTTTTTATAAAAAGAATTTAGCAAAAGTCATTTATAAGGTAATTTTTTGAAGCACCATTTAAATCAAATCACTTCATAATGAACTTTTAAATTACACTTTACCAAACACCCTTTACATTTTGAAAATGCTCTTTTAATCCAAACTCATTTACATTTTTCCAAAGTTTTTTTTTTTCTTTATGGCAAAAACACAAGCAAACCCAATCAATGCAATGGAATATTTTTCTCTTTTGCCATTTTTATCTTTACCGAAGCGGATAATAATGGTTGGAAGAGGAAAGGTGCCTGAACTTTCCACGCACGCACTGGCGACTGACAATGGCATGGCTTTTTGCCTAGAAATACCCTTTCTCTCGCCCCATCACATTTTCTTTTTTATTATAAAAAAAGGTACGACACAAAAAAGAAAAAAAAAAGAAAAAGAGAAAAAGAGAAAAAGAAAAAAAGATGGGACATTGGAAAAAAGTTTTGGAAGCATACGAGATGATTGAGAGGGGGAGCTTCTTTGTTGCCTCAATAATTAGCGATGTCCCCACCCATCCCCGAAGACCCCCAAAAGTCAAGTCTACATACGCACTTACCTCCCAATGTTCACACCCCAGTCGAACCCAACATGATTGATTTACGATTAGGGCGAACCAAAAAAAAAAAAAAAAAAAACCCCACCTTACAAACCATCCATCGATAAGACGGCACTAGTGCCTTCTTGATACCCAGTCGAATCATGTTATTAATCACATTCAGATCTCGTATCACTTATCAATGATGCCATATCGATCAGTATTACACAGAAGAAACCGATTGTGGACGCCAACACAATTAGATCTGCACTCGGGCGGGCGGGCGGCTTTTGCATCTGAAGGGAGCAGGCCGACACATGACTTTTGGTTAAATGGACTTAAATCGAGAGGGGTCGAGGTGGAAAGGGAGGACGTGTCTGCTGTCCAGCTTCCGAGGAAGGAGCGGGGAACGTCTTTTTGCTTAAAGAGGTGGGAGGGGCATGCGGTGTGGAACGCCACCATTCTTTGCTTTTAGCGAAAAGGGCACCATTGGAAAAGGAAAGGAGACGGGAGCGCACGCAAGCGCACGCACCGCGAATGCGACGAGAGGTTCGTGCGGAGTTCCGTTCCGATCGGACGCTCGTTTGTCGTCTTTCGACTAATGTCGCGATTAGGGCCAATCGAATGTGGCCGAATTGGGTTGGTCATAATTTATTATGGTCTTTTAGATCCGCATTAGCAAGAGAAAGTCAATCGAGTGATGGCGAATGCTTTGATCGGTGGGGGCGTATCAACTGGGGAAGGCGATGTTTCACACGAGATCGGTCTCGATGAACTTTTAAGACGCTTTAGCTTGTTCTTATCTATGAGCAAGGAAGAAGTTTGGACATATGCAAGTTCTTAAAAGGCTTCATCCTGATTCAATTCAAACCTCGGGACTTTCCAGATGTGAAATACCTAGAGAGTATTCTCTCTCCTTATGGGAAAAAGAGAGGTACGAAGGAGAATTAGGGAGAGCAAGGTGTGCAAACACCGATATGTTAAAATAAGGAACGCAGATTGACAGCTCGCCCCATTGGAGGACAGATGCATTCAATCGAGGGACGGCAAATATTTGATTAGTGGGGCATATCGGGTAGGTGAAGGTGGTGTTTCACACGAGATCAATGTTGATGGACTTTCAAGACTGTAGCTTGTTATTATCCACAAGTGAGGAAGAAGTGACGTTTTGCTATATCATTTGTGCTTAAAATAAGTTTTGAATCTGAGCTCGTTTGACGAAACTTGATCAGGATTTGAATTGTGCAAAAGGCCGGTCATGTCAAAGTGCTGAAACCCGAACACGGCATCATTGAAGGAAAGTCTAAAATTGGGCTTTGCAAACTTCCGAAAGCCAGTCGGATTTTCTAAACCCAGCTATTCGAGTTGAAGTGATTTTTTGGAGGAAGTCGCAGATGTCTCGCATTTTTGTTGAATTAGGGTTTGGGGCGTTTGTTTCCATCCCGTATATTTGATAACAAAATGGTGAGAAGAATTCTCGTTCTTCACAACAATAAATGATAAGAGTGACACATAAAAGTTACAGATAGACAAATCAAGATATGAAGCCACTAGAGAAAATTACTGAGCATGTTATTTTGAGTCATATATATATTTACTTTTTGATCTATAGTAAAATCAATCGAGTGTGTTTATAATGTATCGCTTATTTATAGCAAAATCTTGCACCACTCTTCTTGTAACGTGGGTCTACGTCTAACCAATCGAGCCAAGTATATTGCACGTTCAACTTATATAATTTATTTTATTTTTATTTTAATATTATCTTTTGTGGTTTATTTCCGCACGATGAGAATCTTCCAGATCATGTGCCAATTTCGATTTTTGAATTCATGAAAGTGGTTGCCATAATGCTACCTGGATTTTGGCGAATGGTGTCCAGTGTCCACATTCTGTCCTGTCTCGAACTTTAAAATGGCATGTGCCCCCGTCTTTGAACGGTCTTCCTCCAAAGTTTTAATGCTTGTGAGCAGAAAAAAAAGTAGCTCAACTATGAAATTCAATAAATGGACCTTCATCTTCCTTTTTTTTTTTTTTAAAAGAACCAATTTTATTTTTGTCATGAAATTGTTACATCGAAAAAGTGCCCATTAACGCTATCTCTCAAATTAGAGAAAACTGTCTAAAAAGTTGTAATTTTTTTATGTGAACGACGGTAATTTTTTATGATATAGCCGATGCAGACGTGACTAGGATCGCATGTTCTTCAATTTGCCAAATTCCAACTTGCATCATACACTTTCCGATCACAAAAATCCCCAAATAGCACCTGCCCAGCTTCGTTGATTCTGGCCACAAAAGGGAACGAGAACCCCACCCCATACAAAATTCAAAATGAATTGAACAAAGAGGAGCCAAAAAGGTACCAAAAACTAAGGAAGAAAAACCCAAATATTCAATTCTCCATAACCATAGTCCGAATCAAACTTAATTGACAAAACTAGTCTTGAAAAGTCAACCCTTACCCACAAAAGATATTAATAAAGTCAACCCCACCACCACCATCTTTCCCTTCTAAAATTTCTTTGCCTCTCTATTCTCCTCATATATACAGTTATTTCCAAATACCTGCTTCCAAACATATCACATGTATGATAAGCACTAGCTCCGAGCGACATCAAAATTCGATTCGAGGACATCATCACATGACATGGCATGCATTCGGGTTCTCGTCGCTGAACATCTGAGGCGCGTGCAAGTGGTTCCCATACATATACGCATAATTGTAGCCATAGCTAGGCGGCGGTAATCCGTAGCCAGGCGGCGGTAATCCGTAGCCAGGCGGTATTCCGTAGTGCTGCTCCATTTTGAAATACTCTCCAGGTATGCCGTAGCTCTCCTCCACCCCATCATCGCCGCCGTCGTCCCCTCCTTCTTCCTTACCCCCGTTCCCTCCGCCTTTCTTGTTCTTCTTTCCTCCGCCGCCGCCGCCGCCGCCGCCGCCTCCGTCCTTGTCTTTCTTCGGTTGGACGACCTCGACCGGCCTCTTCATCTTCTCCTTCAAAGTCTCCACGAGGACCTTCGCGTCCATCGTGCCCGTCACCGCGACCAAATCCTTCTCCTTCTCAAAATTAACGCTTTGCACTCCTAGGATCAAAACCAGAAACAATCGGTCAGCGATTGCCCATGCCGCGAAATCTCATTTACCCACAAATTAAAATTTCAAATTAAACTACGGAAAAGACGTTACCGTGACGGTAAGGTAAAACAGGGAGTGAGATTAAAGTAATTGAATCTACCTTTGACTTTCGTGGCGGTTTTGTGAATCTTGTCGATGCACCCCGCGCAGTGCAATTCCAGCTTCAGAACCGCCATGGTCACCGGAGGCTGAATTAAAATATACAACTTCTAATTATTAGTAGATATAAATGCGATTATATATATATATATATATATATATATATATATATATATGTGTGTGTGTGTGTGTGTGGTCAAGAAGCAAACCTTAGACCTTGCAATAAAGAATAATTTCCAGATTCTGACCTAACGAGAACGCAACCACCACAATTTCATGCATAAACGTGACCGTTCAGAATCTCGTCAATATAAAATTCGGGCATCCCAAAAACAGTGGTGATCATGATTTCGTGACAAATTGTACAGAAATTAACCATGGGACAACAATTTCCCAGTTCACAACATTCATTCAATGTGCCACCTAACCGCATAATTCTCCACCCTAATGTAGAGGACCTAACTTTCTTCCCAATTTTTTTTTAAAAAATAGAAGTTCACTAAAATTCATAGCCTTGGCCATTGACATAAACTATTACTTATAAAAAGATAAAAAAAAAAAAATCTATTTTTCAAATTTATTCTTTATGGTAAAAATAAATAAATTATTCTTTATGGGTTTTCCTTTTTGAAATGATCTGGAGGGGTTCTTCTGGTGAACCAGAAGGAGACAAGCAAATGAAAGAAAGGCCACATGCAGAGCGTGGAATCCCAAGAACAAACGAGATATAAATGCACGAAGCAGGAGACCTTAAATGGTCCCGGGAGTGAAAATTCAAATGCCGAGAGAATGACAACCTCTTTGGGTTTCTTGTCCTCGGCCTTTTTATCCTTGGCCTTCTTGTTGTTGCCGTCCGGAGATGCCGATGATTTGCTGTCCTTGTCCTTGTCCTTGTCCTTCTTGGGCAGCTGCGGCGACACCACCTCCACCTTCTTCTTCGTCCTCCCCTCCAGCTCCTCCCGAAGCTCCCACGGGTCCATCTCCCCCCGCACCGTCAGCTTGTTCGCCTCCCAGTCCGCCTTCGCCTTCTCCACCCCTTCACAGACCAACCGCAGAACGCGGGTCGCAGTCAGATTTTTTCTCGGCTCTCTCGAAATCTCGGAATCCGCGAGCTCGATAAGGCAAAAAAGAAGGAAAGAAAAACAGAGCGAGCAACAGTCGAAGCGGGGTGCAGAGGAGGAAAAAAACAGAGCACGGAGCCGGTCTTGGCATCGGGGGATTTGGAAAAGTCGCAGTAAGTGAAGAACGAAGCAAGACCCACTATTCAGCGCGCCTATTCGGACTCCTAAAACGGAACGACGGAACGCGAAGTCGAGAGGGGGACGAAATACGAATCTAAGAACGGGACTTTGAAATCGCAAATGAAAAACAGAGCAGATCCTCGTCGCGCGGTTTACACAAAAATCATCTGAATGAGTGAACAGAGAGAGAGAGAGAGTGGAGACGATGTTTAGTAGTACCCTCGACGTTCTTGGCCCATTTGACGATCTTGTCGGCGCAACCCCCGCAGTGCATGTCCATCTTCAGGACCACCGTGAAGCCATCCTCGCCTTCCTTCTTCTTGTTCTCCACCTCCCCTCCTTTGCTCTTCGCCTCCTGCTTCGCGTCGCCACCTCCCTTGTTGCCCTTCTTCTGCACACAGCGAGAAAAAAGCCCAAAACACGAGAGACAATAAGGGAAGGGAAGAAGAAGAAGAAGAAGGGGGGCGAAAAAGGAGTGAACTTGGGGCGAGGACGAGGACGAGGACGAGTCGACTCACCTTGCCCATTCGGGGAGACTCGGGTTTCGCCTGCGGACGAGCGGACGAGCGTGACTCGGGAGATAGAATCGGGGGATCGAGGGAGGAGGAAGTATCGGTGGATTCAGTGCAGGGGTGATTTTTATAGCGAGCGAGCGAGCATTTTGGTTTGCGAAATGGGGGAGTAGTTGCGGCGGAAGTGGCGATGGCAATCGGATGGATGGGCATGGCCCTGGCTCGTGCACCATGCACCGTGCATCATGCATCATGCATCATGGTGGACAATGGGTCATTCCATGATGGATCACTGAAAATTAATTTGTTGGGGAGGGAGTGTACTTTTCCTCTTTTCTTTTTACCCTTTTTCTTTTGAAAAATTTCTAAAAAGCCATCCTCACTTTTTAACCCTGTGCCACTTTTCATCCTCTATTTTTATAAACTACGACTTTGCATTATAAAAATGAAATTTCATCTCGGACGACGAACTGCTTCCCGCGTGAATCGACATTTTTTATTTATTTATGATGCCGCTATTTCTTCTTCCTAAAGTAAACCCTCCAACCCGACTGTGGTTCCGAATTTTCCCACGCTATCATAAAAATCCTGTTCATTAAGAAAACCAGGAAGAGGATCTAACATTAAGATTAGAAATAGGTGTCTGTGTTGGAGGGAAAGGCATCACATTCAAAGAACGGGAATTATGTTCCGTGTATAACCTGGCATTGAAAGAAAATATATGTAAAACAAAATAATAATATTTTTGTTTTATATATATATATATACACATATGTATGTCGTTTTTTCAATTATGTTCGGAATAACAATTTGTAGATTGAAGAAAGAGGGAGCCGTTTTCCATCATCAATTCTTACATTTAATTGAAAAACGTTACGGAACAATTTTCCATCATTAATTCTTGCATTTAATTGAAAAATGTTACAAATCCGTTGCCAATGGAGAAGGGTCAAACCGTTCTTAAACCATTGTAGAATGTTACAAAAATGTTATATATTAATGATGGACAAAAACCGTTACAACAATCCCTTGTATATAATGCCGTGTTATTGTAATGGAGTATAATACATCGGAATTGGTGTTTGTTAGGCTATGAACCAGACCTTAAAAAAATGGAATATAATTCATGAAATAATTGGTAAAGTTTGAAACTATTATGAACCAAGATTTTTTTTTTTTTTTGTAAATTATAATTTTCACCAATCACTTTATGCTCCCACAATTTTGTTGTTCAATGTGGTTTTGCACTAATAGGCCATGTGTGTCTCCATTTATTCATAAGTGCTCTAGAGATTATTGCCAATAATTTTTATAGGAGTGCCCCCACTCCACACTTTATAGATGATTCCATCGAGTGTGGTCTACAATTTTATACACAACCAATAATAGCTATAGAATTTATTAAGAGCTTGGCTTAGCCTCATTTTCATTGCAATCTTGCACTATTACATTATTTTTTTTTTTTTTTTTTTATAGTGCATCACTATATCAACACGTGACTTGTTTTTACCCATAGAAACCTAACTCATGGAATCGCCAATCACATGGGTTGGGTTACTATCATTGTTAATTTTCTTCAACAGGCTTAAGTCCCATTCTCCTCAATGTATAAGTAGAGAATCATACAAATTCACATTTAACTTTACATAATTGATGAACATAATTTCATCTTTAAGCAATTGCTTTTCACATCATGCCTCAACCAAATGTGTTTATTTTTACTACTGAAAGTTTTTTCATGGCAATTGTTATTGCCTCTTGGCAATCGCAATGCATAGATATTAAAGGTGTTGGTTTCATTTACAAAGGAATATCTACTAAGAAGTTTCTTAGCTACTCACCCTTATTTGCCATATCTAAGTTTACCACTCATTCTTTCACATTGGTCACAATATTGGCTTGGGAAATGACTGCAACAACTACATCATTAGATCATTTGTTTCAACCAATTCGCCTTTTTTTTGTTTTTGTTTAATAGGATTGTCATTTCCCTCAATAATTTTTGTTTGGCTAATTTCCAACTTATAACATCTCCATCAAAGGTGAACACATATCCTATAGCGATTTTGCCTAATATGAATGTGAGATCTAATTAACATCATTGTTTCCTTTTAACATGGTGAAAATCCACAATGTAAAATGCTATAATTTTATATCGATATGGTTGCAAAATTGCAACTCTAAAGTCCATATTTGACATTCATATCTTTATTTTTGGTCCACAGTTTTGCTCATTTCGTCTCACATTCACGCACATAAAACAGCACGCTCAATTCTCATACAGCAATTTACAAGATAGCCCATTTCACAAATTATAAATATATATGTAGGTAGCATCAGTCGCACGTAGACTTCAGAATAAGACAGAAATTTAGCAGTTACAAAGCAATTAGGCACATTGAAATTGCCAATATGACCCAGAAGTAAAAGATAAGAATAAAATCATATAAACAACTCCCACATAAAGAAGATTTAGGAAAAGAATAATAAATGCATATATCCCAACGTAAGAATGAAGGGTTTTTCTTCTTGATAACGAGATTTAGTGTTTTCCCATACATCCACACATTATATAATCACCGTTATCCATCTGAACATTATGCTATTAGATTTTCAATGAAGAGGATTACGTGACATAAAAAAGAAAACACCCAAGGTTCAGCTTAATTCGTGGAAAAGTAATCCAAGAAAATTGGTCCAAGAAACAACACTTTGCTCATAGCAGCAAGGATAACAAAATTAATGCGATGTTGTTCATTTCCAGAGGTCACTTGACACATTGCTAGTCAGCAATTATCATCACTTTAGCTCAGTAATCCAACACTTGACACCGTATTCCTTAAGTTGGTTCTGAACAAAGCCTCTTCATTGGCAACAATTTTTCCTATTAAATAGGCAAAATAATCTCTAAAATCAAACTCAACTAAGGTATTAAAAGCCATTCACACCCACTACAACATCGAACTATGCCTCGATGTATAATTACTTGATCATGATTTCGTATCTTCGCCAAAAATCAAATGCAGACCGGTGAATTCATGAATGAAAAATAGAAAGTCATTAGGTGCCCCAATTTCCAGTTCTTGATGCATGCTTAAAAAAGATAACCATGAACTTGAGAGAGAAAACACCTACAAAGTCCAACTTCCTCTCACAAAAACAAACATAGGTATTGAAGTCTCAAAAGACGATATTACACACAATAATCTTACTGAAATAACCAAAAGCTCTTTTGTGCTGACAATCGGTAATGTTCTGCGACAAACCACCCACAAATATGTGATATTTGTCTCTCACTATCTCTAAGTCGTCATTCAATTCCAATAGCGTTAGTAGCGGCAGTTTAATTTGAGAATCCATGAGGCGGTTATTCTTGAGATTGTTAGAAAAAATATACGAGAGATAAGAATTGTCAGGAAATCTATTGAAAAAGATAAAATTAAACAAATATATTTGAGGCATGCTACCATTTTCTTTAAGGATAATAATGTTTCTTGGAATACAAAACTAGGTGCGATAGATTCTAGCGGTTATCCTCCTAAAAAGAACCAACCTTCCTCCTTATTCTGCACAAAATAAAAGATACAAGATGGTATTGAAGTAAAAAATAGGAGGATATTTAATTTTTCCCCCTTTTCCCTTTTTCCTTTTCCTTTTTTTGATTTCTTTATTGATTTTATTTTCACGTGTTTAGGGCGAGGGGAGGAGATAGAAAAGTGGCTGTGAAATTAATAAAACTTGAATTTTGTAAAAGAGAACACAGAGATAATTTTAAAATTTTCCTCCCCTCCTAATTTTTCCTCAGCCGGGAGAGCATTGGTGTTGCTTTAACGATCATTGTTCTTGTAAAATTTGATATTTAGAATTTGATATCCTCTCTAGCAATTTTTTATTGGATAATTGAATGTGAAGTTGAACATTTAAAATGAAGATTGAGATAAAATATTTGGAAAAATACGGTGGAAGTTCGAAAACTTTCGATTTGTCCACCCAAATCATAAAACTTATTGATTTTGCACAATTCAGCCCTTCCATTAAGTCTATCAGTCTATACACTTAATTTTTTCTTATTATTTTATCCAAATTCATGTGGCTTTTGAACACACGATGACATTGTTTTGTGGGTGCCACATCAGAAAATTTAAAAAATCGAAATCGAAAATAAAAAAATCCAGAACATAGAAAAAAGGTGAGGGTGGGCTGATGAGAGCCCGTGAAGGTCGGCATCGCCATAAGCGAGGGCGTGTAGGCCCTCCTTTGCTTGTATTTTGGGCTTGTCGCACGAGCCCTGATAAAGAGGACGCTGTTGCTATTAAACCATCGTCTTCTTTTTTCTTCTCTAATTGTTTTTCAATTTCATTATTTCTCCCTAGCTCTCGAGATTGCCATGCCATGCCATGCCATGCGAGGGCCGGGCGACCCTTGTCTGCGGTGGCGAGATTTGCCCCCGCCACTTGCAAGGGCAAGCTGACCATGGTCCCCTTAAATTATCATTCCGATCCTATCGTATCTTCTTCTTTCTTCCTTTATTCTTTTCGATTTTGATACTTGATTTTTATCTTCATTTTTTCATTTTCATTTATTTCCATTTTTTTTTTAATTTTATGACGTGGAGTTATAAAATGACACTGTTTTATGTTCAATTATTAAAAAAATACTTGAAGAGGCATGAGATGTCCGTCATGAAATTCAAAAGGCATAAATGGATGAAAGTTACAAATTTTAACAAAAAAGAAGAAGAAATATACCTAATCATGATAAATCTTCTGCAACCTAATACCAAAAAGAAGAGTCAAAGGGGAATCTGCAAAGCGACCCACCAAGGGATATCATTCCATCAGTACACGCAGACGTGGATTTAGGACGCTATATATTTTTATTATCCAAGGTAATTTATAAAGAATACAATTCTTGTACTGTAACACGCCGACAAGACAACTAATCTTCTCGAGTCTAATGCTGAGCATTCCATCTCTCAGTCATCCTGCATTTCACATCATGTCTCTGCCAATTCTGTTAGATGTTTTTTTTTAGTGAGAAACAAGATATTAATCATTCGTGTTTATTATAAGTATCTACATTATTGAGAATTATCACAAAAAGTCTCTAAATCTTAACCCAATAAATAATATAGTCCATGAAATTTTAATTCGTTCAATATGATTCTTAAACTTTTGAAAAATATTTAATATAATCCATATATTATATGAAAATATTTAATTTTATTCTTACATTAATTCAAATTAATGAAGTTTGCTGATTTGGCTTCCGATTCAATAAGTTTTTGAGAAAAAAAAAACATTGTGCATATATTATTCATGTAAGATATTCAACCCAAATTGGAATATGATAATCGATGTCATCAAATAACATTGATAATCGTTTTTTTCCAAATTGAACAAATTAAGCAAATTAAAAGCATTATTAATTTAAGTTGAATATCTTACATTGATAATCATTTTTTTTCCGAATTAATGGAATGACAACATTAAATATCTTTATGTATTTTAGTAGTAAAAAGGTTCGAGGACCACATAGAACAAATAAAAATTTATGGGAGACGTTGGGCCCAATTGGTTCGGTTTTGAGGAAATGCTCTTGGGAGAATGCAAATACCTTTGAGGTAAAGGGATTTTCTGAAATCTTTAGACTTTTTGGTAAATTATAACCGAAAGTCTTTAGGGAAATGCAAAGATCGTTTGGTAAACATATATTTAAAAAGCCCTTTAGTGTGACCAAATTAAGTTTTTAGTTTTAGTATTTTTAAAATTGCAAAAAGAAACAATGACTATATAACATTTTACATTTTCATGTTGAGAGTAATGTAAAAGATATATATAGTAAATTTATTTAAAAATTATATTAAAAGAAATTGATTATAGATTAGATGCAAACCTCAACTTTTGGTCTAAGGTTCTTTTAGGTTTGTTTTTAACTTTGAATAATTTTTTTTAAATTATTGTAGTATTAATCATCTTCGTTAATTAATGATCATTCTAGTGTATTAATAAAAAGTTGGGCTATTGATTGTCAAAAGATAAAAATGAAAAAAAAAAAAAAAGAAGGTGAACCCAACATTTGCAAAGGGTTTTTATTATTTTTTTAAAAATAAAAATAAAATCGATGAAACTCCCTAATCAACGGCGGTTAGGGTGTGGGAAGATGATTGGTTTTTTTTTTTTTTTAAAAAGAAAAAGAAAAAGAAGTCAACGAGATGAATAGTAGAGGTGGACTTGCATTTAGAAATCCCAAAGCAGGTCCCCACCTACTTTGGGGTTTCGGCATTTCAAAGCGCCAACATTTGGCCCGGACACCTCCAAATCTTTGAACCAAACACCTAATTTTTTTTTTCCCACCGTCAAAGCCCCTTTCGAATGAACCAAACGTTGTACATTGGAGACCAAATTGAAAAAATTATAAGTTCGAAACAACATTACATATCGCCGTTAAATTTTATGGATTATTTTTGTCATTTTCCCATATTATCACTTCATTGCACGAACTAAAAAATAACTAAAGAATACCAATTTACCACTACATATTTTTTCCATTAACAATTTTCACTTTGTAAATTAGAGATAATTTGTTAGATTTCACAGTAAAGTTAGATATCGACTGTCGGTTGAATTGTTGGAGCAAAGGAAACTCTACGCACCAATGAGCATGAAGTCTGGGTCATTGAAAAAGAAAATTCATTTCTCTAAGAATCTCCTTGCATCGGCTATGGGAAATTGAAGATTTTGGGGAAAATAAAAGAGAGGAATAATAAAACGAGAGATTGCCTGAAATCTGGACCTATTGGGCTTTCTAGTCAAGAGAATGGATGGATACTCAGCCCATGTTACCTTTAACAGCTAAACCATCACATTAGTTAATGACGTCTCATTGCTTATGCGACAGAAAATGAAAAGTGATGTTAATTTGGCGCCGAATAAGCAAGAAAAAAGAAAACCTAATTTAACAGTATTAGTCACAGAGCACCTTCACAAATCAAGGATTGTAATGATTGCACAAATTCGGAAAGATATAGCATTTGATTGCACAAAATAAAAGTTGGGGGATCAAACTTTACCAACGTTGAAAGTTAGAGCACAAAATCCACACTTATCCTCTCTCTCTCTCTCTCTCTTTTTATTTTTATTTTTTTATTTTATACTAGGGTTAAGCTTATGAGTGTAATTGCTATTTTTCCTCAGCAACTGTAGTTGTGAACAAGGGTACTACAACTTTTCTAAGATAACATGTGCTAAGTGTCGATATGCTCTCTTAACTTTTCAAATGTGGGGCTATATGTAAATTATCTCGTACAAAAAAGTGGTAGATTTTCTTGAATTAAATTAGGGATACTAGATTTTCATTAATAATATGCACATTTTCCTTTAATTTTTTTCATAGTGATACTATTGTTATCTTAGTTATTTTGTGCAATAGACAGCAAAATGCATGTATTTATACGGTGTTACAAGGTTTGTCTCTTTCTTTTTTTTTTGTTAGTCCTGTTCTATCATTTTATTTATTTATTTTATTTATTTATTATTTTTGCATAGGAAGCCGAAAAACGAAGCTGCGTTCTCTTCACGCAGAGGCCACCGACGAAGTCCCTAAACATGCAAACGTGAAGCATGCGAGTGAAAATATATATAAAGTGATGAAAACCTAGAAATGCTTTAAAGAAAATGTGAGCTGGAATCAAATTCGTGATCTCGACTTATTACCTAATTATAAAAAAAGGTTGTCATAAAGGTTTTGATTGGAGGTTATTTTGTTTAGTAGAAATAAAAAGGTACTCGTGGCCTAATTGGCTCTACGACTCTTGTTTTGTGAAAAAGAATTAATGCTTTTAACAGAGTGATTAGACTGACATTTGCTTTTAAATTCTCTATCAAGTCATATCAAGCCAAAATTTTTCATAACTTTCAAGATTTAAATAATTCTTAAAATCTTGATAGAAAAGTCAAATAAGTACTTTTGTTTAATTGCACGATGTCTTTCAATCAATGATATCGAGTCGACAAGTCGATAGAAAGACATTGTGTGGAGCACAGGTCGATCCAGCATGAACCTTATGAGTTCTACCGCCTCACCTCAAGGGCGCAAGATGCTATTATACTTACTTATCCGGCAATAGCCCTCTCTAAAGAGAAGATGAGAGGTCCATGTGAATCTGAATATCTTTAAATTTTATGTCTCACGAGTTCAGACGAAACAGTTTAATGGCATCCTTAGGTAAAAAACTATACAATAACAATTGCTAAGTGCATGAACTACCCAACAAATGATCAATTCTATTTATCAAATTAGTTTTTCTTGAATTCTTTTTTACTATTTCCTAGTTAACACATTTGATTTCCATAAATTGTCTAAAAGAAAATGAGAAAGGTCGGATGGTTATAATTTTTTTGTTTTGTTTGGTATCTTTAGCTTAAGATTTAATTAATGCCGACATAGTTGTGGGAAATATGCTAAAATTGGATCTAATTTGACATAATCTTGAATTATCTTATGAATATTTAGATTATTTTATTTTTATCTATAAATGTGATTGATTTGATATTGAGGTGATTGCTAGGAAGTCTTCAATGGTTTCGGCTTCCTTTTTGCAGATTGGGCATAGCGGATCAGGTACGATTCTTCTCCTGGCAGACTGTGGTTGCTCTCCAGTTCATGCCATGGTTCACTTTTAACAAGCATGTCGTCATCGCTCACCAATACGAAATCGATCAATCTCTTTCAAGATCAAATCGACCTATCAGCTCGACCCATTTGGTGAGTTCTACCACTTTCTCCATTGGTGATGAGGCCTTGATTGAATCCAACACGGGAATTCGGCAATCTAATGCCAGGTCAGAGGGCATCTTTGGTGAATGCACCTCCACAGCAATAACCATCTAAATCATTCTTTTCATTGGTCCAGATGCACTTCAACAACTACCAAGAGTTCGACAAAATATATCCTGAGAAATGTACGGGATTTCAACCAAATCCATCAAATACAAAGAAAAGGGAAAGCTAATTGAGTACATCTATGTTGATTAAAAATTCAAAGGTTGATAATCTAAATTCTCTGTTAAAATACGCCTACCATCAATGATATTTATTCATGGCTTGCGTTGGAGCTAGAGAGGTAAATTTATTCCACTACGCCAAAAATATCCAGGATACAGAAGGAAAAAAGGGGAAGGGAAGGGCCAAAACGAGAAATGACATGAAAATGAGTCTCTTTTTCTCCCAAATAAAACAAAAAAAATAAATAAATCCAAAACCTTCTCACGTGTATAATGCCACAATTAGGGATGGATTAATATGCGAAAATGAAAAAAAAAAAAAAAAAAGTCAGTAGGGCCACAATGAAAGACAAAAACAAGAGATTGGGTTTGATAAAACGGGCTTAGCTGTCTCCATCGAAACCTAATAATAATTGAGAGTAGGTGGGGCCTTGTCTAGTCTAGCGAATAATTAGTGAAGGCACGATGAATAATTCGTAAATTGAGCAAATTTATTCTTGACTTAAAAATTGAATTTGTATCGGATAAAATTCTGGCAAAATCTTGTAATAGTTGGAGAACATGAAGACAATATTTCGTATTTTTATATTCCAAAATATTCTAGTACTTGGCAAGGTTTTTATCCAAAAAATAAGATTAATATGGACTTGGCTTTGCTAATTACGGGCCGGAGTCAATGTGTATATATGCCTTGCTAAAAGTGTGTCATCTCTACGTAAAATGTAAAAGTTGAATTAAATACATTGTCGTATGATTTTATGAGAGTAAGTAGAATAAATTTGAATTGATTAATTAATCAGAAAGATCAAGTTGTCTTAATTTTATGGCTTATGGTATGATGTGATTTTGTGTCTTGTCATATTAGAAAATATGAAGTACACAAATATGAAAAAAAAAAAATTGAAAGGTGCATTTATTTATGAAAAATGAATGATTTGAAAAATATTTTACTAAAATTAATCACTTGTATTGCCTACGAAAATGAATGAATTATTTTTGAAAGTATTTAGACACAAATTATTGACGATAATAAAGACATTTTTCATTGATTAATCATTTTGATATAGCACATTGTCAAGGTATATATTTTTATCACGAAAGTTGTTATTATTTACTTTATTTTGACGTAAAAATAGAAATCAGAAGAATATTAAGATCTTTCATTTCTCTTTCAACTAAAACATAATCTAACTACACGTAATGATTTCATTTGAAATTTAAGAGGTTAGTAGATTAATAATTAATTAAAAGAATGAACTGTATGACTTTCAGTATGTGATATACATTAAAGAAAATAATTGGCATTATCCCATTGTAATTAAGCTGGAAATTAAGGGTGCGTTTGTTTGTGTTTTTGTTCTTTTTCTGTTCTAACAATTTTTGAACAAAAGAACGCGTTTGGTAAACTTGTTCGGAATAAAAAAGAACGAAACACGTGTTTGGTAAATTTGTGTTCTTTTTTTTTTCTTTTTAATTTTTTAATATTTTTATTTTATTTTTCATTTTTCTTTCTTTTTCTTTTTTCTTTTTTTTTCTTCCTTGTGGCCGGTCGCCGGCGTCGGCCATGGCCGGCGACCGACCGACGAGGGCCGATGGCCTCGCCTTGGTTGGGCAAGCTGGCGAGCTCGGCCTCGCCGGATTTGGGTGAGCCCGAGCTCGCCCAGCCAAAGGCGAGGCCGAGCCTCGCCAGGGGCCGGCGATGCTCGGCCTCGCCGGGGGCTGGCGACGCTTCAGTGAGGTTGTTGGCCCTCGACGGCGTCGCCGGCCCTCGATGGCCATGGCCAAGGCCAGCGACCGACCAAAGAATAAAGAAGAAGAAAAGAAGAAGAAAAAAAAAAGAAAAGAGAGGTGAGAGAAAAGTTGTTCTTAAAATTTTTTAAAACAAGAAACACGTTTTTCTTTGTTTTAACATTTTGCCCAAATGTGTTCGAACAAAAAAATAGATTTGGAATAAAAACGCAAACAAACGCGTTTTACTTCTTTTTTTGTTCCTCGGAACAAAAAAATAGAAATTTTGTTTATAAATAAAAAAAAGAACATTAACAAACATGCCCCAAATTTTCAAGATAGGATTTAATAGTAGTAACTTGAAAATGAAAAAAATCGTTGGAAGAAAATAATATTGAAAGATACAATAATGAAGACTAAAATCTTATGATTCATCCTGACACTAACACTTTAAACGCAAAAAGAATGGAGGGAAATTAAAATTTCACTTCAAAAGTAAATTGAGAAAAAGGAAAAAAAAAGCTTCGTTTATAGTATAATGAAAAAAGGGGAGGGAATATATGGGAAGATTTTTTTATAGTGCAAGAGAAAAACAAATTAAAAGGGAGAAAAATAGGAAGACAGTGATATGGGAGGAGCTTTTATTTCAGTAAGATAGGGACATAAAAAAGAGGCAAGGAGGGAGAGGGTGACACATGTCCTCCCAAATCCTCCTTCATGTGTAGGTAAGATCATATATCTCAATAAAAATTTCATTGATAAATTTTTTGTTTACACTTAAACAAAAGTAAAAAGAGTTTCACCAAAATTTGAAATATCATTTAATTATCAAAAGATGATGAAAAAAAAAACTATACATGATTTTAGTTTTTAACATTAGATTGTTGTTAAAGTATCAAGACTCGTAAATCTAGAAAGAGTCAAGATATGAGAGAAGAAAAATTTAGAATAAACAAAAAAGCAAAAATAATTCTTTCAAAATGAAGTTCAAGTCTTGATAGGGATATATACAATTTTTTTTTCTCTAAAGATATATACAAGATTTACATGCACCTATCGCAACTTATTGATAGTGACATTGATCTTATCGCAAATGATGAAAAGCCAATTAATTTGCAAATATATTTGACATTGTCACGTCCAATGGTAGAAGTTTCACTTTATAAAAGAAGATTCGTTTCAAGATGTGTGACCCCTTTGACTTTAGTCTAAATCAGGATGGTGGAGAGTTTCTTTAGCATGGTGTAGCAAAAATGAGTTAGGCTTGATGGGTGACGGTTCTATCTTGTTATAGAAAAGTTTTTAATATATACGTTATATCATGTGTCATATCGATGTATCATCATCAAATTAATAATATTCTTTTGAAATTTACAATTTAAATATTGAATGGTCATCATTAATGCACAAATTAAGTAGGTCTGGTTTGGCGAAATCATGCTAAGTGTTCCTTATCCTGGTGAAGTGAATGGAAAAAAAAAAAAAAAAAGTCTCCAGACTGGCTAGGGTACACGAGAACTTTCTTCTTTCTCGCGTTGATTTGCTTCAAGAATAAATACTCTGAGGAATGAATTTATCTTCGCGTGAATAGTAACCTACTCCAATATGAAATATCTAGTCGCAACCGGACTTGGTTGGCCGACCTTAGCCGAGGCAAAACTGGGATACCATCCGGCCTCGAGGTGGAAAAGGCGCTGCCCGGGAGATTGAGTCTAGCTCGGCAGAGAGCGGGAGAGCAGAAAAGCTTTCGCTCGAATTAGATTTATGTCGATTTGCATCGCGTGCTGCTGCTAGTTGCATTCATGGTCAGGATTGCCTTCGAGGCCTCGCTTTTTGTGAAGAGAAAAAAGCAAGTTTCCAATCGACGCCAGCGGAATTGCCTGTCTTTAGTGGTGTTTTTGCAGCCATGCTGCTGCTGATGATGCTGCGCAGGTGCCCTTCGCAATCGGGCAAGAATTCACCGAATCATCTCCTCTCTGTTGCTTCCCTCCACCCTTTCGAGCGTTCCAAAAATGGTGGGGGCGCCTCGGGTTTCAATCGATTCGATCACGTATGGGAGACATTTATCGAGATGGCGATAAAGTCTCGGCCAATCCGCCCTCATCAAATGACCTGAACTCCGCAGGCGGATTTATGACTGGCGAGGGAGAGAGAGAGATCGGGTGAGGAAATCAGGAGGTGGGCCGGCCCCGGGCACGGACGACGCCTGGCGGGAGCCACCACCACCGGGGGGAAGTCCCACGTGCTGGTGCTGGTAGGGCTCTGCATCACGTGGCCGGAGATGACGGAGATTCTTACCATGTATCTATTGTCCCACGTGCTGGTAGGTTCTTAGGACAGACACATGTGTACTCGTTTCCCTCTCTCTCTCTCTCTCTCTCTCTCTCTGAATTTCTTTCTCAGTGTGGGTGGGTGGAGCCTGTCAAATCCTTATCCGCTCTCTCCTTTGTCTCCCCCCTTCTCCACCCTTTTTCATGTAATAAAAAGCCAGAGACTTCCGTTAACTAGCGAAGATGCCATGGCTCCTCCTCCTCCTCCTCCTCCTCCCATCTGAAGAAAACATGAAGGAGAGGAGCCCAGAGAGAGTGAGTTCCGAAGCAAAAGATTTCGTCAAGGTGTAGCCTTTATCTGCATTTGCACCTGCACCTTAGATCGCTCTCGGTTCTTTCCTGCGTGCGTCTCTCTGCCGAGATTTGCCAGAGCTATATCTCGAGGGAATAAGAAGAGGGTTGTACGAAGAGAAGGAAAAAAAAGTTGCCCCAAAACGTGTTTCGAACTGATATTTCCCTAAAACCCAGTAATCTAGGAAGAAAAAAACTGCAGATGAAGAAGCAGAGCGCTTGAAAGGTGCAGGTGCAGGTGCAGATGAATGCCATTTTGATTCTTGGTGATCAGCGTCCATGATGGTCAGATCTCACGGGCATAATGGTAATATTCTCTTCTTTTCTTTTCTTTAGTGGGTTTCTTGAGGCCCCTATATGGTAAATTTAATCTATTATCTTCACAAGACATGGAGATCTCTTTGGGGGGGTTCCTTAGGCTTTTTTTTGCTCCTGCTTGTTTAGAGATTCGGGAGATTTCAAACGGCAGTGAAGTGCGGATCAAGCAAATCACAGAAAACCTAGATATTCAGTAGATTGCATCTCTTAATATCAGATGGGAACATGGGGCAAGAACTCGTGGGCGGGTGCTGTCCTTGGCTGTCTCTAAGCTGGATCTAGGGTTTCCCCAATGCTTGTGTACTTTAGCCTCGTTATATTCTCTAATACTCATTAATTCCAGGGATTCGAATGAACAAATGATCCTTGATTTACAAACTACTTGGCCAGATCGTCGCCTTCCGACAGCTATCATATGTTATGTTTCATATGGATAGCTTCCGTCGTGCTTTAGCTCATGGCACAACTAACTAGCCGTAATGGTTGTTTTTTTTAATCCAATTTGACTTGTTGCATTTACATATTGTGCATATATCTGGGCGCTTATTGGTGAAAAGTATGATCAAATTATATGCAGGAGATATGAGAACAATTGAGTTCCCACTGTTTTTTAATCGAAAAGGGAGGTGCTACAGTTTTAGAAAGTATAGAGTAAACATTTCAACAGATGTAGCATCTCTAAAGTTGTAGCACGATTTAGAAAACTACCTCATCCAATTTTAAGATGCTATAGTTTTAAGACATGTGTTATCAAACATATAGTCACAACATAACCATAATACAACAGAATCACAAGGCTGTCCCGACCGTACTAGATAGTCTTTTATGTTAAATTTACTCTGTTTCGGTATCATATTTTTAAGTTCATTTCAAATATAAGTTGACTAGAAGTGTTGTCATATATATTACATATGTGATAAATGATAAGATATGAAGTACAAACCGTGTCAATCGTGACTTGTTGGATTTCTTTGAAGGGGTACAAGAAAAACAAAGGCAAAGGTCGATTTTATCATAATATCCCCCCATTTCATGGCCTAATTTACTCCTCCTTTATCCTTCTTTATCATAATGGATTTCCGACTGTTCTTCACTGACACATCACCGGTTTAAAAGCTTTGTCCTGTCATGTCCATCAGCGGCCTTAAATATAAAGTACAAATAACGTCATTTTCTAAAGTTTCTTTTTCTTTTTTTGGGGGGGGTCTTGACATTTTCTAAAGCTGTTAGCTTGAGATTTGAGTGAAAATATTTATGGTATTATCTATCCACTTGCTTTTTCCTTCTCCTTTTTGGCAAGAGTATACAGATAGAGGAGGCGCTCGTACTAAGACGGATTTTCGCCATTTGTGAAGGTAGGTTCGTACACAAAATTGTCTTCATTAATTATGGAATTTTAGAAGGCCTTTGTACATTATAAATTAGGGAGATTAGTCCCAAAGGCTTCACTTCCTTCTCGAGACTAGGTTATATCAGTATCGATATGAAGATTGAAACTGTGCCCATCTAGAATAATTGTGGGTTGTATAAAGTGATCAAAAGCTCTTTTAGGTGTTTGGATATATCCGATCAATTATTTGAATATCCACTCCAAATTTATGCTAAGCAGTCTCATAAAATTTTGCTAATCAATCTATATCTAGCAGTCTACCCTGAAATGTCAAGCAACTAAACGTTTTGGAACAAAGTTGGCATTGACATCAGGTATTGACTAAAATGGAGTAGAATGATGATCGGGTATTGCTGCTTTTTTATGCAATGGTACGTGGCGATATTTATTGTTTGCTGTACTATAGTTAGGCGTTCCAAGAACTGTATAAATTCTTATGTCTTACCTTCATATAATTAAGCTACTATTAACTTAGAGATCTCAGATGCAATAATATAAGCAATCAGCAATACTGAATTGTTTTCCTTATGCGATTTTTATAAGATCATAGTTGAAAACTTCAACGCGATAGACATGGGTTCTTATAACTGAATTATTCAATGAAAGGAAGTAGATGATTCTGCTAAGTATTTGCATTTTCATTTTCTGTGGTCGTTCTTTGTCTATATATTGATTTTTCGTGACAAATTTTTTTAAATTTGTTAGTTTTCTGTCTAGATGTTCAACTGATTCTTTGGGCATCAAATTTTATGGCTTTCGTATGATTTTTTGGTCTTTATTCTCCATTTCTGTCTATTTGGATTCCAATTCTATCGGCTGAAGCATAGTATGATTACACGAATGACGCTAACAAATTATAAAAATTATAGAAAAGCACAACCTTCTTATGGTCTAAAGCATTTAAACTTTTGTATCAAACCGAGACTCATCAGATGTCCCGTCCAGTAGTTGAAATGTTGATTGATTTCAGAATCTGAGCAGACCGGAAAATAAGCAGCAAATAACAAGATCTTGATTTTGACTCGTTTGGCTTCGTCATGATCAATTGAGTGTTGATAACTACACGGTTAAACACTCAATTTTGGCTTTGTCATGATCACCTAGTGTGCTAATTGATCGGTTCGAATGAACAAATGATCCTCAATTTACAAACTACTTGGCCAGATTGTTGCCTTTCTACCGCTATCATATGTTATGTTTCGTATGGATAGCTTTTGTTGTGCTTCAGCTCATAGCGCAGCTAACTAGTCATAATGGTTATTTATTATCCTATTTGACATGATGCATTTACATATTTTTCACATGTTCAGGCTCTTATTGATGAAAACGATGATGGTAGTATATTCATGAGATAGGAGAGCAATTGAGTTCCCGCAGCTGTCTTAATTGAAAAGGGGAAAGCCAGAGCTTTAAAAAGTATATGGTGAACACTTCAACGGCTATAGCATGGTCTAGTAAGCTGCCTCACCCAATTTTAAGATGCTATATTTTTAAGACATGTATTACTAAACATACAATCACAGAGCTGCAATGAACGCAACCACGGTGCAGCCCCAACTGTACTAGATAGTCTCTTCATGTTAAATACACCCTGTCCGATATCATGTTATAGAGCACATTTTTAAGTTCATTTCAAAGTATTAGTTGACGAGGAGGGTTATTATCTATGTTATACAGGTGGTGATAAATGATAAGATATGAAGTACAAAACATGTTGATTTCTTAGTTTTTTGACCTTTCGGATTTCTTTGAAAGGGTACAAGAGAAACAAAGGAAAATGCTGATTTTATGAAAAGGCTGTTTTCATCATAATATCCTGTTTTGTGGCCTATTTTACTCCTCCTTTATCCTCCCTTATCGTAATGGGTTTCAACTTTTCTTCACTAACACATCACCGGATTACAAGCTTTTAAGTCCTGTCATGTCCATCAGCGGCTTTAGATATATAGTACAAATAACGTCTTTTTCTAAAGCTTTTTCTTTTAGTCTGACATTTTCTAAAGTTTAATAGCTGAAGATTTGAGTGGAAATCTTTATGCTATTGTCTATCCACTTGTTTTTCCCTGCTCATTTTTGGCAGGTTATACAGGCAGAGGCAGCACTCGTGTCGAAGACAGACCTTAGCCATTTGTGAAGGTAAGTTCATCCGCAAGATTTTCTTCATTAATTATGCGAATTTTAGAAGGCCTTTGTACATTATAACTTGGGGAGATCAGTCCCAAAGGATTCATTCTCTTCTCGAGACTAGAATAATTGTAATGCTATTCACAGAATGGGTTTTATCAAGAGATCACAAGCTCTTTTAGGTGTTCGGATATATCCAATCACTTATTTGAATTTCCACTCAAAATCTAAGCTAAATGGTTTTATAGAATTTTGTAAATCGATCTATATTCCGAAATGTCAAGCAACTAAATAGTTTGGAACAATACACATCAACATGGTTGGAACTTTGGACAGGGTTGATAGCAACAAAGTTGGTATTGACATCAGTTGCATTGAATCGGATGTTGATTGCACCTTGCTGTCTTTTTTGCAATCGTACGTGGCGATTTTAATTGTTTGGTGTACTTAAGTTGTGTTCTAAGAACTATCCACTTCTTATGTCTTGCTGTCAAATAATTAAAGCTACTATTAATTTAGAGATAGCAGACACAATGATATAAACGGTCAGTAATAGGTATAAGCAATCAGCAATACTGTATCAGATTTCTTATTAGATCTTTTATAAGATCACAGTTGAAAGCTTTATTGTGATAGACATGGATTCTTATAACTTAATTCTTCAATCGAGAGAA
This sequence comes from Eucalyptus marginata, assembly GCA_014182565.1. Taxonomy (NCBI): domain Eukaryota; kingdom Viridiplantae; phylum Streptophyta; class Magnoliopsida; order Myrtales; family Myrtaceae; genus Eucalyptus; species Eucalyptus marginata. Next base: position 8,638,243 of record CM024594.1, on the reverse strand, counting down.
AAGATGATTCTGGTAATTATTTGCATTTCAAATTCTGTGCTTGGACTTTGTGTATATATCGGTTTATCATGACATAATCTTTCAGATTTAAAACTACCCTCTCTAGATGTTCAACTGAATCTTGAGGCTTCAAATTTTATGGCTTTTATATGATTTTGGTCTTCGGTCTCCAATTCTGTCCTTCTGGATTCCAATTCTAACAGCTGAAGCATAGTATGATTACACAAATGGTGCAAACAAATTACAAAAAGTATAAAAAGGCACAACCTTCTTATAATCTGCAGCATTTTCACTTTTGTATTGATCTGGGACTGATTAGGATGTCCCGTCCAGTAGTGCAGATGTTGATCAATTTCAGTATATGAGCAGACCAGAAAATAAGAAGCAAATAACAAGATCTTGATTTTGGCATGTTTGGCTTTGTCATGATCAGTTAGAGTATTAATACCAACACGATTAAACACTTAACGTAAGCTTGAGTGTTTCGATGCTTTTCCAGAAAGTTTTTGTGGGACTCTTATCCCAGATCAAAAGGTTGTCTAGTTATCCGATTTTCGTAGCACTTAACCTCTAAGTGAAGGGTTTTAAACAATGATAATAATGGAATCTGGCTTTAATTCACCCTTTTCTTTTTGCATTTGAACACGCATCTTTTCATTTCATATATGATTGCTCAGAGGCAGGAAAATCATATCCAAAAGAATTGTTGCTGGTTGTTCCACAATCTCTATGTCCTTTAATGTTAAGCATATAATAGAGAATTGTATGTTTCGAGTGCAGGAAGGAAGCCGAATTTCAATTGGAACAAGGACCCTCATTTATTTTTATTGCCTTCTCACTAGCACTGTAGCATGCGCCCACATTTTTTGCTCCTATTGAATCTGTCTTGATCTGACTTAAAGTAAGCATCGAGCATGCTTAATTGCTATTTGTTGGGTTCTATTGTACGAGACTTCAATTTCGTCTAAATGTTTTTAGTGCTGATCGGAGGAAAAAGTAATCTGGTCACTGTCCTTGATGCAACAAGTATTCGAAAGAAGGATGTTCGATGTCCTCAGAGTCCGACTAGTAACTTCTTATAGCGTTTGAGCGGGAACTTATATCTATGTACTCGATTTTAGCAAAATTAGGACTAGGACATCATCTGGCCCATCAAGTTTTACGATCTCAGTGCAATGCTTAGTCACAGGCAAGACGTTCGAGGGTAAGTCCCTGCAGTTGAGGGTGTACAATTGTTCTACTAAAGCAAAACCGAGGTAGCTTCGAATCTTGCTGATCTTTAAGGATGCATGTCACAGGACAGAGTCATTGGCCGTACAACAGGCACCGCATGTTTGCCCACGATGGTCAATTATATGCAAAATATGCTGTTACTTTTGCAAGTCCATAACCTGCCCTTGGATTTGAATATGAGCTTGATTCTTAAGAATGGCCTTCTTGGGCATGATTTCCAGGGCTTGTTCTTGATGTCCAAATTCTACTGACTAGTTCATTAACCTTCTGTTTCATTATCTTCTGAGTTTAACGTTGATATGCTTGTTCTCTCACACACGATGCTTGTGCACAGAAGCAAAAAAGGAGAGGTTGATTAATCATGTAATGACTCCTACAGATACGTTATGTTTCATCATTCTCTTTTTCCTAGCATCTGCAGATTTTGGTGGATGTCAGGCATAGAGCAGCTACATGCTTCTTGACGCCATACCAGGGAACCCGTCCGCTTTAATGGATTGCAATGCAGCGATTTACTTTCCTTATTGCTGCAGTTTGGAAAAAGAGCAATCGTATCGTTATAATGTGGCGGATAAATCTTCATTTCGCATATATGTAAACATTTCTTGGGGAATCATTAGAGAGATTCGGGATAAGGGGAAGAATCTACTTAAGAGTAATCTTAGAGAAATGAAGATTGTTAGTCAAGACGATTTTGGATTGTGGTATAATAAATATTCCGGAGCAGCACAATTGATATTTTGCGCTGCGAAAATATTTGCCCTTTTTTCCTGGCCATCTAGCGTTTGCATTTTCTAATTCGACATAGGACACTTTGCAAAGGCAAACTTGCCATCCGCTAAAGAAGTGAAAGGTACGAGAAAGGAGACAGGTGCAACTACCTTTCTTGTGGTTACTATAAGTGTTCTATGCTTGTTACGGAATGTTTGGTTTGAGTCATGTTTACTCTAAATCACCGCGGGTGTACAAATTGTAGGCACATCCCAACCAGTGTGCTGGAAGCTTGGGAAATTTTCCACATGAGGTTGGGTAAAACTCGTCGTCTCACATAAAACATTGCGATCTCTTTACCATTGGGTTATCATGCCGGTTTGTTGTTACGACTTAGAGGCTCAAATATGAAACCTCACTTTTGTATCATTTGCTGGACATGATAGGCTGAGTTGAGGTCAAGTTCAATATAATAAAAACATTGTGCGTACTATTTCCAAAAATTGATAAATTTATTGTACATCGACTAATTTAATCTTAAAATTTTCAATTTTTCTAATTTAGTTTTAAACTTTTTGACAATTTACTAATGTAGTCATTTTAACCAATTTTGGTTGGAGTTTGCTAATCTGGACTCAACCTTTCTCCGTGGCACAATCGGCTGATGCTAACATGGATCACTAAGTCAACAATTTTTGGTCAAAATTAGTCGAAAGGATTATATTAGTCAATTGTCAAAAGGTTCATGACTAAATTAATAAATTATCGAAAGTTTTTGGACTAAATTGGCAAAGATGAAAAGTTTGAGATTGAAGGACATTTTGGATAATTATTACTATCTAATATTAATGTAAATAGTTAAGAAAGATTTTGTGAGATCACGGTCAACTATTCTTAAAGTTGAAGCTATTAGATGAATGCATGACTTATTATTTAAAGATTCTAACACTTCTCATCATACTTAATCTGGAAATTTAATTGGGGAGGCCAATGGAGCCTGGAAAGATTTGAACTCAAGTCACAATCAACTGTTCTAAAAACTTAAGCTATTAAATGAAACCGTGGTTTATTATTTAGATATTCTATCAAATTCATTTTTTGATAGGATCAAAGGGAGATGGACTAGTCATTGTGTGTGCAAAATTTGACTCGTTTTATTTTTGGATATTGCATATTTCAGCTATCATTCCATTGTGTCTCTAAATTATAAAAAAATAATATTAAATCCTCATAACAATAAACAGACGATGATATTTTGGTTAACTCTATATTTATAGACTACTTTGCAATGTTCACATGTTCACTCAGCATAAAAATACTAAAAGTGTAAAGAGTTTCGTATGATCCTCCCTTTATTGTTAAAAAATTTTGCTAGCTCACGTTGAGGGCCAAATCAGAGAAAATACAATCACTTAAGTATCTCTAACAAGAAATTCCGATGAAAAATATTATGTGACTTTTATAATAAGAATTTTCATATGACGTGGCATTGCTTTTTGATAATAAAAAAAAAAACCGGTCCACGTGGACATCCTGAACGATGTCGAATGAGCCGACGTGGCTAGTCTTCCAAAAATTGATATCGTATGCTTGTCTTCCGTTTTTGTTGTTGAACTTGTTTATCCTGAGGCTCTCTCTCTCTCTCAGGAGACATGGGACACTGTCGCCGAAGGAGGCGAAGGAGGCTGAGAGGCGGTTGGAGGAGGAGGCGCGGCGGGTTGTAAAGCAGACGAAGGAGCTATAGGCCTACGCCGTCGCGCACATTGCCCATACGTTGATCAGGGAGCAGTTGTCACGGCAGCGCACCCTATCTCTTGACTCCTCCATCCGCGCCCTCTAGGCCTCCATCAGTTCTTAGGCGAGCAGCGCACTGTCCCCAAAAAGCTCGAGGAGGAGTTGCAGAGGGCTAGGTGTGCATCATTGCTGACGGAGACGCATTGTCATTTCTTTCGTTGAAAGCTCAGGCGTGTTTGACTTTTGCTCGTTCTCCTTCCTTTCCTCTGCCGCCGGTTTCATCGTCCTTGCCGTTTGGATTTATGTCGTGGTGGATGATGCTGACTGCGACGCGCAGGCGGGCGGCTTTGTGAGGATATGTTTAGGACCGACTAACCTGCCTGCCTTGAGGAAAGATGGAGCTGTCAATTATGGGGGCAAATCGATTTAGGATTGAATGGTCGATTTAGGGTTTGGAATTTGAGAATCTCGTTGAATTGGTGATTTAGGGTTTATATCTGGGGCAAGACTCATACACAATGGAGTTTGGGGGATAATATGTTGATTGGACATGACGGCGAACTATGTCGGTCGAAGATATTAATGAAATATAGTATTGTTGGAATTTTAGTGACTCAAACCGAAGTTGGCTTTTTTCTTTAAAAAGTGATACTAAAGTAAGAGCCGCACGAAACTTTGATCACTTTTAATGTCATTATGCCTATTCTCTTGAGGTGTTCCATTTCCAAGAAGACCTTTCGATTCAATCTTTGCCTTTTTTAATGAATGCTCCAAGAAAACTTAAGTCAAATTAATTTGTGAAATTTATAGAATTGCATGCATATTAAATTTTGTTCGTGTTATTTATGCAAAATAATTAATACTAAAAATGGGACATTGATTTCAATAAACAAAATCTCATGTAACACCTTTAATATATATATATATATATATCATATATATATATATATGTATATCAAAACACAATCGCCACATGAAGTTATACAAAACATAAATAAATGCATGCCACCTAACGTGCAGTAGCTCGGAGAGTGGCTTATTTGAGCCCATCACCTGTTGAGCAAATTAACCCTAATACCACAAGCAGATGGAATTGCTAATGAATTGGTAGAACGACTTGATTGTATGAATCGCCACATGAAGTTATACAAAACCACAAATAAATGCATGTCACCTATCGTGTAACTGTTTGAAGAGCGGCTGATTCAAGCCCATCACCTGTTGAGCAAACTAATCCTAATGCGACAAGCCAATGGAATTTACTAACGAATTGGTAGGACTCAGTTGCATGAATTGCCTCATGAAGTTATACAAAACCACAAATAAAATGCATGCCACCTATCGTGCAGCGATCTCGAGAGCGGCTGATTTGAGTCCATCACCTGTTGAGCAAATTAACCCTAATGCGACAAGCCGAGGGAATGGCCAATGGATTGGCAAAAGGACACGGTTGCATGAATCAAGTGAGTTAGAAAATTTGATCTAGAAAGAAACGAAGGACTTGATTGCACATTTCACAAGTATCAAAGGACCTAAAAGCAATCCAATTGTTTTATTTTTCTCGCATCAGTTATAATTTCTCATGAGATGCCTTTTATTTTTCCACGGTTTGATCCAAAGTAACAAATTGAAACTTCTCAAAACATCCCCTTTAAAATACAAGATGACATCACAAATTGCAAAGAACGCATAAAATTCAATGACGACGATTTCTTTGTTATCTTCTTCTTCTTCTTCTTAATAATTTTTGGTGAACGGGCTAAAATCAATGCTGACGAAGCAACATGTCCTTGTACGATGAGACTGTTCAACCATAATAAAACACTTATATAATAATTGTCAAGACTGTCGGTTCCATACCTTTGACCTTTGACCTTTGCCGTCTCAGCCTTTCCTCCTCAGCTTTACACACGACCAAGTTCAGACCCCAAAAATTAAAAAAGAAGAAGAAGAAGAAGAAGAAGAAGAAAAAGAAAATATTAAATAAAGATAATGATGAAATCTTCATGAAATAGGAAAAAAAAGTGGGAACAGCTGTGAACTCCATTAATCAAATGTATGATTGGCCGTCTTAGATGCGCAAGCGTCAACCGAGGTGCAAGATCAAACGCGATATACAGAATCTTATCTTTATATAATGTGTAATTAATTCGCTAGATGGGAACTGAAATCAAGAACCCAAAAAGGTTGGAATGGTCTTTGGAACAGGTGTTTGGTTGGCTAGAAGCACAAGATATTGAGATTCATTTCGGGACCCATGGAAGAGCTAGTTAGACATATATTTATGTATATGTAAATGTGTATAATATATAGATGTGTGCGTGTATGTGTGCGCATGCCTTTGCGTAATTGCTAATTAGAGTATTTAACTTTTAGATCACGTCTCTATAGTCATCTTGAACTTTCAGATGGATTGGCATTGATGTCTCATGAAATTTGTTTCGTAAGCCATGATCGCACGTAATTTCTAAACGAGATTGGAAATTTTTTGGGAGTAACTTTACAAAGCGAGTCAATTAGGCTAAAATATTTTCATCTCTCTTGAAATTTATCCCAAATATCAAACTAATTGAACACACATCTCTCTCTCTCTCTCTTCCCACCCTCCTCGGCCACAGATCTAGTTGCTCTCCCACCCCAACCCTAGCGCAATTGCTATAACTCAAAGCTGTCACCGTCGCCTCCCTGCGACCGTTGTGATCATCGTCGCCACTGGCTGCCATCGACCGAAGTCCCTGTTAAGGTTATGGTCTAGTCTTAGGTGCCCGTGACCTCGGATCTAAACTCGAGGGGGTGCCAGAGCCATGCTCGATCCGACCCAATCGATATCGAGAGAGGGCGTGTGAGATAGAGGGGGACGAGCTGCGACGACGTTGGCATCGTCGACAGTCGACAAGGTGAACGCGTGACTACTCCTGTTGGGTCAGCGATTATGATTGGCGTCAGGGCCACAAGGCGACGACAGGTGATGGTGGTGGCTAGCGCTAGGGTCTTTGGCTTGACCCGTCAACAATGTCCTTGAGTGGAGACTATAGATTAGGAAAATGGAAAATGGCAAAAAAGAAAGAAAAGGAAAAAGAACGAAGAACAAGAAGTTCCGATCTGGGCTGCCCAAATAATGTTATGCTCGAGCGTTGGTCTTTCATTTTTAGAGGTAATATTAAGAGTGTTTATTTGAGGCTGAAAACTTTATGATAAAAGAAAAATATATTTTATGAAAATCATTTTAAAAGAAAATGTTTAGTTTTTATTTATTAAGCGATTTAGGGAAAGTAATTTTCTTCTTATTAGTAGAGGAAAGTCAATTTTCCTCAAATCTAAGTGTGTTATTTAAAGTCAATTGAAGATGTTTTTGTAAATAGATTAGTTCTCCATGGTCAGAAAACAATTTTTTGAAAATGGACCTAAAATGCAAAGTTATACCTTTACTTTAGAGAATCCTAATCCTTCTAAATGATAGATATGTCCATGCAAGCTCCTTGCCAAGAGGGAGCTTTTCACTCAAAAGGGTTGTGGACCGATTAGGATATATATTGACCATTCTCCTATGTGAAATTTTAGACTGAACTATGGAGGTTACCATAGGGCCGAGGTCATCAACGTATCTAGTTAGACATATTTTTAGTTAAAATTTTAAATTAATGAATTATAAATCAATAAGAATTTTCTAAGCGTTCCGTATCATACCAATTCTCAAATGTATTCATACATGCAACTCAACGAGCACCATTTAATCTCTGATACAATTTTGAAGATGCCAGTTTTTTATCTACAATGAACCGTGGTAACTTTTCCGAGTCCGACAAGATTTTTGCCTAATCTATCTTTGTCTTTTGTAGAATTCTTCGTGGGCGCTACAGAACAAGGATGGAACCCAACAAAAAAGCCTCTCATTTATTATGTCCACTGACAGAGATCTTGTCGTGATTACTTCGCGGCCTTTGGATTTGCATCCTTCTAGGGATTCCGGGCCCCGTTCTACACCACATATATATATATATATATATAATGATCTTTACTTCGGACAAAGTTAATGACCCTTTGGATTTGCACGATATTTCGCAATGCTCTAAATCTTTCTCGTCTCCCCATTCGTTTTCCCAAAACCAACATTTATTTACACCGTTTCATATTTGGTGAATAAAATAAAATTTTTAGTACCCCTTAGCATGTGTTCCTGAGGATTTCTAGACATATCAATGACGACCAACATTTATTCACGCCGTTTCATATGGTGAATAAAATAATGTAATTAGACCCTAATACTATCGTCTCAAAGTTCTCTAATCGTGTAAATATTTTACGATATAAATATCGAGAATAACATATGATTCATGGTCAAGAATCCGGGCTGTTCTCTTCAATTGACTTGTGTGCTTGAAAGTTTGGTACTGTATCTTAGACTGGTCGTCATTGTTTTTTTGTTTTTTTCCCAGCTTTCAAACTTTTTTTCGAAAATGGCTGTTATGTGAGAAACCTTTAGGTTGTTATGAAACAAAATATGAACATTTACACCCGATAAAATTGTAACAAAATGTTCGTTTGGAGGGAACTAAAAGAATCTTAGTACTTAGAATAGCTTGGATCGATGGCGTCGGTATTGGTAGTGAAGACGGTGGTCGGATGTGACAGAGCAACGGTCGACGGTAGGGATGTTGATGAACGATGGGGATTAAATCTTGTGGGTAAGGGGTGGACTGGGTGCTAGGGTTTGTGGGATTTAGGAGATGCTGAGTTTTTTGAATGGGGATAGTTCTTCTAAGATGCGTTTTGAAAAATAGAAGAAGCAATGCAAAAAGTTGGAAGGGAGGTTTGTCCATTCCTTTTCGACAGTGTCATCACAATTGACAGTCCTCTGCACGGTCATTCACTATCGATCTGTCAATTTTGGAGCACGCACAGGTTAATCCCATGACTTCCCAATCGGAAAAGTCGTGCGATCACAATTACTATGGAGATCCCTTTCATAAGATGAAGTGTTTAGACCTTTCGCTCAACCATGCATTTCGTTTATAATTATCAAGTACACTACACACCTTTCATTACAATGTTTCTAGGGTCGGTAGAGACCAAGCACGCCTGCTCATTTTCTAATCCACATGAAAGGAGGTTATTGCCTGCGTCGACTACATGTGACGTGGGTATGCAGACCATCGGATCGAGCGAGACCAGCACATGAATGGTCGAGGACTCGAGGCTCATGAGCGCACCGTTTCGGAATATTTACATACATAATCAGTGATAATATTAACTAGTGATTACTATGACCGATTTACCCTATCAATTCAATAATCTCCCCAGCGATGTGCATGGAACATCATGACGCATGTACGTAAGAGATTAGGATTGATTCCTCGCATCAACGGGCTTTTAAAATTATGCTGCGCATGCATATGATGCACTGTTGAACAGTTTTAATCTCCTTTTATATTACACAACAAGGACTGAAACTCATATGCACAAGTCAGAGAGACTAAGATATTGATGTGAACTCTCCTATTTATTTAAGCGCTTCAAAGCTCCAAAAACTTCCAAGCTGTGAACACTCACAAATTTCAAACTTCTGCAGAAAAAAGATGAGATTTTATTATTGTTGTCACTTCTTCCCCTCCGCTTGCTGCAGATCAGTGTTCTTGGCATGAAGCACAAAACCCCCCGCTGAAAAGCTGTGGAAAATAATAAGGATGACAGGGATAACAACAACGCAATACCTGTTTACGTGTGAATTGCGAAGATATGGAAAGGTACTATTTGCCTTTCCACCCTACACTGAATCGCAGACCCAGTTTTCGAGAGGATTGTGGGGGGCTACTGCACAGCGATTTGATTTTTTTTTTTTTTTATGGAGGAAAGAAAATTAGATAATCTGAGTCTAGTAAAATGTGCCTGCAGATTTTCTATGTTTTATATCATTTTTATTCCTTGCGTTGCCTCATACTCTTGAATAGTGTGGGGAATTGGGGATGTTACTCTAATTTTCATGAGATATTATGTAATGAATCTTGGTCAGTGAGAGGACCCCGAGAGAGAGAGAGAGAGAGAGTGAGAGGGAGATCCGTACAGTTTAACCTCACCTCTCATCATCTTTCACAAAAATAAATGCATTAATTCAAGGAAAAAAATGTCATCTGTACTGTCAAAGATGGAAATGTCATATATTTCATCACAAAAAGAAAGAACACACAGACTCCCAGAAGCCGAAAGTCTCAATCTCTGGACTGAATCCCCCTTTCCCTAAACCTTACCCCATCAAATCTCCCTTGACTTGACACATATTCATCGGTCAGACTCAGAGGCTCAGATACTTGATTTACACGAATCAGAAATAGTACAAGGCCCTCTGATCTCCTATTTTGTTGCTCTCATCGGTGAACAATAAGCTGTTGCTGCTGCTGCTGTTACTGCTAATCAGTCTCTTGACATCCTCAAGATCATAGTCCAACACGCTGTTATCATTTCCCACAAAGCACCCACTTAAATGGTTGGCATTGTCACAGCTCCCACTGTTGCCGTAACTAGACTCAACCCTCTGTACATTGTTGTTCCCCTCAAACCCATTAGGTATATATCCTCGGAAGTCCAACTCTTCTTGCTTGATCCCCATCTCTCTCCCATAGCTGCAATCACTCCTCTCACTACTTCCAAACACAAGCATGTTGTTGTTGTTGTTGTTGATGTCTTTAACTGAAGAATCATACTGGATGGGGCACAGAAAACCACCCTCTTGGGCTTGAAACAGTGATGAGGAATCGGTTAAGAGAGTAGTGCTAGAAGAGAGCGATGATGAGAACTCAAGGCCTGTGATTGATGGCCTGCTGTTGTTGCTTGGGGGGTTATAAAAAGATGCGGCGCAGTCTCTGTACAGTGAGGAGGGTAGTGATGATAATTGGGACGATGGGCTAATTGGGTAATTGTTAGGAGCTGACGACGAAAATGGAGGGATCATGAGCTTTCTCTGGGATGGTGGAATCATGCCCATGAGCTTCTTCTTGAGCTTGGTGTTCCAGTAGTTCTTGATATCATTGTCCGTCCTGCCTGGTAGCTGAGCAGCTATTATTGACCATCTGCGTGAAACAAGGGGAAAATAATGAACGTCTTTTCTTTAGACAAATTTGGCCTGGGTGCGTTAGATCCTAACCTATATGGAATATACGGAGCAGAAAGAACGCCCAAAAATGGATGATTTTCCACTCAATGCAATATTTTGTTTGAAAAAGAAACACCCACTTCTCATCTTCCTTTACTGGTTCTTGTTCTACACCCATTTCAAGCAAGAATTTAATCTTTCAAGACATGATAATAGGCTCCTGCCAAGTCCTCTCAGATGATAATACTCGAAGCAGTTCTATGTAACAAGAATGGAAGCATCACCACACAAGTCAATCAAGAAATGGAAATAAAAGTGTACCCTCAAGAAACAGTTTCCCCTGAGAGAGAGAGGGAGGGAGGGAGGGAGGGAGGGATTTCTGTATATGAATGATATATGTATGTACCTGCTTCCGATGGTGGCGAAGAGGCTGAAGATGATCCGGTCCTCCTCATCCGAGAATTCACCATGCTTGATGTTTGGCCTCAGATAGTTGAGCCATCTAAGCCTACAGCTCTTCCCACATCTCTTGAGACCTGAATGACCAAGAAAGAAACCAAAGCTCAAATCAGAATCACACATATCTTAACTCACCATCATCAGACAACACTGGACTAGGTTTCAGACAGCAGATCAGAGAGAGAGAGGGGGGGTGGGGGGAGGCAGGGAGGGAGGGAGCGAGATGGGTGGTACTTCATCTTGAAAATCAAATTACCAGCTTTCTGTGGGAGGGCAATCCAATTGCCACCGGTGCCACACTTCTCAATGTACTCCTTGAGCTTGGAGTCCTCTTCAGGAGACCATGGCCCTTTCTTAACGTTTGCCTTGTCACAGCATGGTGCCCTTCCCATCTCTCCCTCCCTCCCTCCCTCTCCCTCTCTCTCTCTCTGTCTCTCTATGACCTCGTGGGTAATGAGCAACTTCTTCGGAGCATCAGAGAGCGAGACAGAAGGAAACTTTCTTTTTTCTGACGATTCTTTCGGTGAGTGCGCGCTTGGGGACTTTCCTTATATCAAGAAGCCGACGCGCTCCACAGTACACCTATTATTAAATTATTATGGATTGAGTGTGATAAGTCAAAAGGAAAGCAATGTTCAATGCACAGAAAGTTTCAGACTCTCGGTTCCACCCACCCCCCGCCGGGGGGTTGATTTAGATAAGCCAACGGAACTTTCCATATTACCCCAAGTTTTGTGTCGAAAAAACCCAAGCTACGATATTTATCGCAAGGCCATCTTGCTTCTCGGTAAAGAATCCCCCCAAGCCTTAGCTCAGGGGAAACATCACGCGCATGATTGTTGTCATTAATTCTTTTTCAATGGTGGTGACACTTTCCAAACTGAAGACCTTTGCGAGCTGTGTTTAATTGCATTGCATGGAAGGCGCAGCAGAGGCGATGATTTTGACATTGAGTCCCGAAACGACATGAAAATGATCTTTCCCTCTTGGATTTCTTTCGGCTTTTTGCTCGAACAACGACACGGACACTTAGACTCGTCTTCATCAAGTTTTGAATATGATCTGCTTATCTAACAATCCATCCATTTGTAATTGGTCGCGTTACTTGTACCGTTTCGTGATTACTCCTGCGATGTCTTTTTCTTTCCTTTTCCTCTCGAACTGGATTTCAAGAAACATCAATTGTGCAGAAGCATTGTTTACGCATTCACATAAAAGAAGACAAGTTATAGGCGACACACTTGCTAAAGCCAAGAACTTTGCCACGCTAGAAGCGTGTTTAATTCCATCGACGGTATAGGAAAGGCCATGCTTTTTGACAATAAATTTCGTCCCAAACTATATGACAGTGATTTTTCCCCGATTATTTCCACATTCGTGCTTAAATGTTGTATATATATTTAAACTTATTCCATACTTAGTATATTACTAATCTACCACGCAACTTAATATATCCACCCCGTTGACCAATCATAATATTTGTAGCATCACTCCTCACGCAAGCATGAGATCGTCTACTTTGATCACCAGCTCACTTGGGCCTGCATGGTCTTAAAACTCATTAGGCTAAATTAAAATTACGCGAGATTTATCTATTAGCGTAACAGCTCACATCTAGACAATGTGGAATGGTAGAGATTTGCAAAATCCAACGTATAGAAATTTCTTAATAGTGCAACAGAGGTATCGAATTATTGTCAATAGCAATAGCTGCCATGCTTTATATCTACTTTTTCGTGCCGTGATCAATTGCTAGCGTCAAATTAAGCACATTGCTAAATCTAAATGATACATACAGTAGATGCTTTGATAATTCTAGGCATAATAGTAAATCTTTATCAAATTATGGAGATGCAATTATTGTCTGACCATCTTTCTATATTATTATATACTTATCATCTAAAATTAGTATCTTCACCGGAGTATCGAAATTAAGTTCCACTTTATCGGAGCATCGAGAATAAGGTTTCCACAGCTAAAGCTGCTGTGAAAAAGCTGACTCAAGCAACTTCCGATTCATCGATCAAAGTATGAGAAGAAAACCATGTCATGCAGGTTTTAGCGTCATTGATTTTCTAATCTAAATTCTTAGAAGCAGTTCTTCAAGGGATTAATCAAGAAATTAGCAGATGAGATCGAGTAAAACCAAATCAAAAAGATCATACGCACGGATCCCGTACTTCGAAGCATAGAGCGAAGCACCGCAAAACGGGTGAGTGATTCAAAGAGGAAATCAATCATTGGGACGGCTCGAGCACCGTGGGACAGAGTCCAAAGCATTGAAGTGCTGATGAGCGATGACCGATGAGAGATCGAGACGACGAGTCCCCATTGGATCGGCCACTCTCAGGTGTTTCGTCGGACTGACAATTCAATGCCAAAGTGAAAAACCCATGACAAATCACGTCACGACAGCATCTCTTGACTTGCATTTGTGGCCAAACAGCTTTCCGCCTCAAGATCGCCAGATCACTCTTTCGGAAGTCCTTCTACAGTACTACCGAAAACCCCTTTTGTCAAGTAACAAATGAATAGTTCTCAATCAGCCCTCGAGAGACATAATTTGTATTTATTGACAATTTCATCGAAATTAGGGCAAGATACAGTTTGCTATGCCGTGAAAGACCGTCTCTCAAACGATAGCGGAGGGGTTGTATTGAAAGTTTTTCTCTTTGTTGCTGTCGATCTAATAAACGAGAAACTTTCACATATGGTTATAGCATCACTAATTATTGCATGAACTTAAGACTTTTTGATCGGTTGATCAATATGATAAACTATTGTTGAGTCTTCCATTTTCATTTACTGAAGGTAGATTTTTCGCATATTACTTTATAAGTTAATTTGTAAATCAACGTTTATTTTTTATAATGAGAAGTCATAATTCAAACGTTGCTTACCTCCCAAATTGCGGTATATTCGTTGGGATTGCGATTGACCGTTAAAAAAATTGGCGACAAGCGTTACCTGACAAACCTATTGAGTGTCGAATACAAACTCTATGCTAACTAAATAGTCAATGATGATAGAGATGAAAAAGTAAATCCCTAAAAAATATAAAAACGGAGCGAGGACGATGGGGCGGCATACATGGAGAATTGACCATACCAGGTCAAAAGTTAGTAGATGCAAAGGAACAATCGAACCAGATGTTCAAGGGTATATATAAAAAAAAAAGGTGCTGTGTTTCTCCACAATAAGCAAAAAAGGCTTCTAGAATAATCTATCTCGATTTGAATAATCTAGCGGAGGAAGAGAAAAATTAGGGTTCTTCAGACTATGCAGTTTCTCCTTCTTGGAAGCTTCGTGCATCGGAAATGATTTGTTTTGCATGATTTAGGGACCTAATTGTTTGAAGTAAGAGAGAAAAAGGTTGCCTAGGAGCAGGCAAACAAGGAGGAAGTTTTTGTCCCAACTTTTAGCTTCCTTGATATATCACTTCAAGTGACCAAAAATTGATCATAGTCAAGCCTAAAACCATAGTCTAAAAAACTATTATTTTAATTAGCGGTAATCATCTTCTCCTTTTCAGTCCGCGATGAGAGAGTAAAAGCAACCCCAAAAGCAAATATTTTGAATTTACAGTTTACAATGGGACTTTAATATATCTCAAAAGTCAATGTTTACACACAAATTTTTACAATCGTCAATGATTTTCTAGTATCGTCCGACAAAGGTTGCGGGGAACGAGAAATGATTAAAAAAACATTAGGAGATTGGTCAGAATCTGCATAAGACCATGCAGGGTCTTCGTCCAATAACGTGCAATATTGTATTAGGGTTTACTATGGACGGTGGGGTCCAAGAAAATGCATTGTTTCGATGCATTGATTAATGCCAATAGCCAACAATGATGTGATCGTTGCTAACGTCTTCGTTCCTTGCTGTGAGATTTCAACTACCGTTTCATCAGCGAATCTCACTCGCTATCCAATCACTGTTCATCTTTCACCAAATCGACCTCGTTAATCTTGCCGATTCTTCTCCAAGATTAATGTTTCGTTTTTAGATTTTATGATCACATGTACGTGCTCACAATGGCAGAGGCAACCAGCCCCATTTCTTTCTCTCTTTTTTTTCCTTTTCTTTTGAGGGGGATTTCCTTTTTCCTGTCATGATTGCGGTCAGATGGTACCATAAGCTAAATTTCCAACCACTAGACTAAGGTTGTTTTACCTATTTAGCCAAATATACACTACACATGCATGCCAAGATTAATGGAATGATGTATGGTCTAGGTTTTGTGCTGTTTGATCGACCGGCTTGAATACACACGGCGCTAGATTATGCCCCTGGAAGCCACCCTTTATCTTTTGTATACATGATTTAGAATGAATATATGTTGTGGGGTCTATGATTTTTGACCAGTTTTATGAGGCGTGCTTGTACACTTCAATTGCTAATTAATTTTATGAGTTCTACTCGAAGCTCCATCATACCATTAAGACCCGCCCTTTCTTTTTTTTGTTTTGTTTATGTTGTGGATTATTAGATACAGAAAGACAAATGAGAGAGCGATAAAGGGTTGGGCAAGGAAGCGTGTGAGAGAAATGCATGTTATTTGTTAGTATTTAGTAGATGAGAGATAGAGAGAATCAAGAAGATAAGGGTTGACCTTTCTCTAGGCCATGAGCCGAATGTCGTTAAGATGTGTATGATTATGCAATTGTTTACTCCATCGGTAGGCTGATCTTTAAATAATCGGCTGGAAAAATTAAAATTCAGAAATAGAAGGGTAAAGTATATAATTACTGACGTAGTGTCGCCAAGCTTTTTATTTCAACCTCTCAAGAGACATGAGAGGCTTGGCGACGTCGTATTGGCATGACATGTGGTATCATGGATGCGCAAAACAATTTCCTAATCTGATTCCAGGATATAGCTTTGTTTTTCGTTCGGAGAATAAATCAAGAGCATGCTTGCGAGCTACAAATGAGGAGTAGAATAAATTATTTCAACCGCTGGTTTCCTTTAGAAAACTAAAACTTGGGAATGGATCCGAAAGGTGTTCAAATAACGAGTCTGAGTTTCCAACAACCACTTTTAATGTATTATAGAAAATGAGTAAAATGGTACCCATTTCTCATAACCTTCCATGTAAGGGAATAGATATTGGGAAAAGTTGCCGGGCTACTTTTATTTTGCGAAAAATGAATGATTTGAAAAATATATTTCTAAAAATGTTTGCTTAAATTGCTTACAAAACCGAATGAATGAAAAACGTTTTTTCATCATTCACAACAATATTTAGATATAAAAATGGTTGTTGATAATGAAAATATTTTTCATTAGCTAATTATTTTAAGTGATCAGTAAAATGTTTTTTTAAATTATTCATTTTCAGTGAAATGAGCGGAGTCTAATGACATGCTGATCTTCAATTAGTTCGTCGTCTATTCAAGCCTTTCACAAAAACACCAATCTCCAAATTCATGGAGAAATCAAACTAGGTTCATGTTAGAACTTCAATCGTTAGCATGGCTCACTCAATGTAAGCACAACTGGAACCATGTCCCTTGTGTTGGCCTTTTCAATGCTAAGTGATCCGTAGCTAAGATCTACTATAGAGGTTGACTTTAGTCGATAACTCCCTACTATAAAGGCAGCTCACAACTTGTATTGTGTTGTGCTCTCTAAATCTTCTTAAAATCTCAAAGAGTTTTGGGTTGGAGTCCCATTCCACTAAGGATTTTTATGATTCCGGAGGATCCCATTACGAGAGAACAAGGAATAGAGAGCTTGCCCCACTCCCTCTCGACTCTTAGGTCAATAAGTGATTGCCCTTTTTCTAACCCTTACTGCTCAACCTAGGAACTAATGGCAATACCACTTTTGGTAGATGTGTGCATCATGGATGGACAAGGCCCATGCCAGATTCGACGATGGTGAGGAGTTATTGGTGGGGAAGAGATAGCTTGGACAAGGCGCTACTATTGACGGGCTTGTAGGAATGGCAGGTAATATGAATGGACCGAATCATACTCCAAATAGAGGGATCATCACTAGTCTTTTGCTACTTACTAACACTTATTGAAATCTACTAGGACGGTGCATTTTTTGGCCTGGAAAAATTGAATTTTGCCTCTTTGGTGTACCATAATTGAGCAAAAAAAAAGGTTATTTTTGTGCGGGGTCTTATGCAACCGTAGATTGCAAATATAAACGTAGAATGAGGAAAACCCTAGCCCAAAACTCCAGATCTTATCTTTTGATTGAACGGAAAGCGTGCGGCATGCAAATTGGGAAATTCAAAATGGGAATCTTGGTCGATATTGAAACAGAGAAAAGTCGCCGAAGAAATGTAAATTCAAACAAGTTTCCTACAAAGCGATCAACTTTCTTCTTCTGTCTTTTCTGGGCACAAAGGAATCTTTAAATAAAACAATGGGGAAAACATGTAGGGTCTTCCCTCTCCTTTTCAATGTAATTGACAGGAACACACACATAATAAAGCCAGCAAAACGATTATATTTAAAAAGGACGGACTAAACTAATGAAGACAAGGGACAAGCGTCGTCATCTGCATTGACTCTGAAATGCATAAACCGGTTGTGCTATGTTTGTCTGGTCCCTCACTTTCTCGAGGTTGGCAAACCAAGATTAGAAAAACCATGCATGCAGGCTGTATCCACGCATTAAAATGGAGAAGGACCTCTTGTCCTTTGCCAAGTAGTTTGATTTGGACTCTTGGCCATGTGTTTAGGGTCTAATAATTCATTGGATCTCTCCCTCTCTCTATCTGACCTAATATGCTTGAAAGGACATGCGAGTGATTAAAGTCTTGTTAATTTCCATAATCTTTTTCTTAATTAAGTTTACTATGCACGGCACACCAAGAGTTGAAAGTGAATATGTTTTTTATTTTTTATTTTTTTGGATGTGCCCTCGAAAAAATATTGTTTCTCCCTGAGAATCTCAGTGCAAAGGAGATTTTCTTTTACGCTTTTTTCATTTTAAGGACTTTACATTAGAAACGGTGGGTGACAATCCAAGCATAGCGACAAGGATGCATTGGTAGTATCAATCAACCGCAAAAACATGAATAATTACTCAATTAAGCATAGTGCAACGTATCAAGGTTGCGTGTTGACCAGGTTGTGTGGCTTAGACATTACACATATTATATATAGAAAAATAACAGGCCCAGAAGAGCCTTGAAATTGGAATCTCCTATCCCATCAAAATCTTTAGGAATAATTACAAGAACAACACTGAAGTTTCAGGCGAGCGGCGAATACAAAGTAATGCCAAATGGAACTTAAATTTTACGTGCCTTTTTTTCCGCCCCGAGTGAGTGACCTTAAAATCCATTGATTATTACAACTAACAATTCATATTCAACAACATATCATTTGAAGGTTTATGAGCGTTATATTCCGCATCGCTTGTCTATAGAGTTTTAATGAGTCTTATAACCATGCAATCTTCATGCTTACACATCCTATATGCCTAAGATTTTTGCTTATGTGTGTTTTTCCTAATTCGTCATTCTAGGTGCCATTCTTCTAAGGTGCTTATATGTTATTTATATGCATGATAAAGTATATCCCACATCTCTTTTTTGTATGGTTTCATAGAGTCTTATATTCATTCAATCTCCCTCCACCTCTACATATCAATTTGAACTTTTGAATAGGACTTTCTAACATAGTATTCGAACCAAGTTCCACATATGTGAGGCCCCCCATTTGTCAATTCTGCTTGCCGTTCTTGATCTCTCCTTGCACATAAGAGGATGTGTTAAATGTGTATCCTACATCGCTTGTCTATGATGAATTAGGAGAAAAAAGTGAGTGTGTTTGAGCGTGTGTCGGGAGCTCGGCAGTCGAAATGGACTTTGTTGATGGGTTTCCTACATCGCTCGTCTATAACGAAGTAGGAGAAAGCCACAAGAATGTGTGTTGGCGCATGTGTCGGGGAGTCGGCAGTCGAAATAGACTTTGTTATTCAGCGTAGAAATTTTCTCCGAATCCCCGAGTACCCATCTTCTCAGCCGAGTTCGAAGTTCAAACTTCAGAAAGGCAGGATGCTCTAGCTGGACGTAGAAACGTGCGCGGCTTTTGAATCCTCGTTCCGTCACGCGCAGAACCACGTTTTGGTTTCGGCAGCTGTCAAGTAGTGTACAGTGCCCGCACGATGTTGATACCGGGCAAGAAGTTCCGGTCGGCCAACGCTGGGGCTCGCGCTGGTACGCAAACACAACCGAGCTGTCCATACGTCCCGTGTCGTCCACAACTCGAGGCACAAACCCACGCAAAAACCCACGACGACGACGGACGACGACAGACAGACGGACAGACAGACGGACAGAAGATGGCACAACGCGACAAGAGAAAGCAACCCCCGCCCCGCGTGACCTCAGCGCTTCCCCACAGGCGCCAGAGGGTCTCCAACGCCACCGGAAAACGCCAAAAAGCCACGAAAGTCAATCTCCCAGTCATCACTGGGATTCTGCTCACCGCAAGAAAGGCGAGAAAAAGAAGCTTGGAAAAAGAACAAAGGGGAGAGAGAAAGAGAGAGAGAGACAGAGAGAGAGATGGATAGAGGAGGACTCGCTCTCGCTGTCGGCTTGCGAGCGACGTAGACGTGGTTGCGTGCGAGGAGGGAGCCGCCCGTTCGGGTGGGGGACACGCGCGCGGAGCGCCCGGGGCCTTCCTTCACGCCTCTCTCGAAACGTGTCCGTCTTGCCTCTCTGTCCTCCGAGATCGTGACCTCATCCTGCGGGCCCCGCCGCTCACGAGGCCGCTCTCCAGGATTCGCAGCCGCGCGCTAAGATTCCGCTTTCGGAAGCACCCCCCTCCCTTCCTCCCCCTCGCCTGGAGCGGAGTCGACAGGACCGACGGATCGCGACCGTCGATTGATCAGGAGTCGCTTGAGATCCATTAGATCAATGATTGTGCCTGATCCCTCTGTTATCCAAATCCATCCATGTACCTTTCGAGCCTCTTCTGCTTGGACGGGGCAACAATCACCTCTACAAACTGGGTAAACTACGTCTCCTCATCGTGTGTTGTCCTTGTTAGTTCCAAGCTAATCTCATAAAAGCTCAAAATGCTCACTGATTTTGGTAAACATCATATGTGAAATACGACGTATGCACCTACTTTCCCTCTCTTTGAGAAAATTTTATGAAATGAATACCTATTCTATGCGACAATGATAAATGAGAAGCGAACGAACATGTCGGAGCTTTGAAATTCGAACAAGAAATTTGGTGCCATACATGTTATGCTATGGATGATGTGATTGGTCAAATTATATCATATCAATTGTAATCGTGACATAGAAATGAGGACTTTTACTATAATTTTCTTTTCCAACGGTAAAGGGTGTCTAAATTTGAAAAATTATAAAGCTCATCTACAAGAAAATGTTGGATTTAAGATCGTAGATTTGACCCGGTCATCATTGCGCCACCACGATGTGAGTGGAGAGCCCAACGCCAACGATACATCTAAGCCCCGACTCGTTCTTTGTAGACGTATTCAAGTTTTCTTCGTGATGGAAAATAGAGGACGGATTAGGAATACATGAGCGAACCAGCGAGTGGAGGCATGGCAGCATACTCGAGCGCGTGCGATGGGCGGGTCTGGTGAGTTGGTCCTCGGTTTCTATGATTAGATTAAATATGGGTTTGTTAACTGACTGGTGCTCTGGAGAACCAATCAATCGAGCGCCTCATGCAAAATCTTCCAACAAGGAAAAGAAACAGTTCCCATCTGTTCGATTTGGTAGGTGGGAGATTGGTGAGCATCTTTGAAATCTCACGATTTGTCAACGGGGCCGGGTCGGCTCCAGATTTCTGGATCCGGTGCTGTGAACCATGACCAGCTCCTCGAGAACTGGGGCCGATCGATGGGTAAGTTCCCGACCCCGCTCATGCTTAGAAGATTAATAAATTTCCCATACGAAGAGTTGATCAAGTTAGGCAGGATAAGAGCAGGCGAATTGAGCTCAATTACGGTGTGCAGAATCGACTAAGACAACCCGGAAATACCATTTTTTAATTGACTTGTGTTTGGATGTGCTCGTTGCATGTTTATGATGTGCCAGAAATTTGGTACACTGAGATGAACATTTATGTCTTGAATATGATGGCGAAGGTCAGTCATTGTGGTGTGGTATTGGTGGTTTAGAATGGCAAGACTTTCGACCTAAAAAACAGATAAGAGGCATGACTTTTCTTTTCCTTGGTGCTTCTATCGTTTCTTTGTTCACATCATATCCATCTTCATTTCTTCATGTTCATGTAAGATATCTTGTACATCAAATACATAATTTATTCCATTAAAATTCATATATTTAATAATTTAGATATAGGCACTATGATCTCTTATAGAGCATATTAACTTTGATGCACCACCTTAGTCTCGTGACTTCTATCTAAGGAGCATCCTCATCTATATCTCCCTATATCTCATCCAATTAACTAACCAAAACTGGACATGATTGATAGGCGTGTCTTGTATTGTTCTAAAAGCTCTTGTCTAGAACTGCAATAGATATTACCTTCCCTTTGTAGAAATGATCGGTCACGAGCGAGCCTAATTAGACTAGCCAAACTGAAAAGGAGTCATTTACATAGATTGCACATTCGTGCTTTGCACCCGGGTGCATTCCCGAACCCACGATCAAGTTGTAATTCATACACAAGATAAAGCAAAATTTTTTATCCTATCTTACCCTATGCCTTGTGCAAATAACAGCACGAAACCATATACTATATTGATCCTATTGTAAAGTATATTATCATGTCCACATAATTGGGCTCCAGATGACTCATTCATAAATCCTTGGTAAAATAATCTATTTTGCGGAATCCTAGGCAATCTTAAGGTGCATTGCGTGGAGGAGGCAGAAATGGGGACATTTGACTTGAGATGATGAAGCAATTTCGACTGTTTTCACACGTGGTTTGAAATCAATTATTGCTCAGTACTATTGTTGACTCTACTAAATCTTTCGAATAGTTCATCCCATTTGACTGATCAGAGGTCAAATTCAATATTAACTTTTGCAAGCGCAGAGAGAGAGAGAGAGAGAGAGAGAGAGAGAGAGATTTGGGTAGGCTTCCTAGTTTGATACGAGTAGATGAGCCCTAGTTCAACCTAGGACATGCCTTGTGCAAATTGCTTCGGGCAGGAGGCAGCTCGAGGCGCTGACTTTGTAGAGTGAAGTTTCCATGCATTCGGAGCTCATTTGGAACGAGGTCTTGATGCCCAATCATTGACCGCTTTCGACTTCTATTATTAGTTCTCGCAACTATTACATAGAGATGAAGACAGAAGATGCCTTAGGTGGAAGTCAACTTATACGCAACTCCAGGAAGCAACCTCTCTGGCTTTTCACTTACGTCTTGCCTTGTCCCTAAAGTCAGTAACTACATAATGTTTGAAAAAGTGCCATCGGGCGCAACTGGTAAATAAATATTTAAAAAAATATCATAATATTCGATTCACTTATCGTTATCGTGATATGTACAATCAATAATTTGAAAATTAAATGTTTTCATGTTAAACATATTTAACTAGTGTCCATTGGGCACTTATGACCACTCTTAATAATTTGTTTGCACAGATTTATTTACTCAAGAGCAATTCTTATTTGCTTTTCTCCTTTTGTATCTTTCTCTCTTAGGATCTGTTAGTTTACTGGAATGCTAGCCACAATCCCCTATGCCATGCCCGGGAAGAATTTTCAAGAGGTGTAAATTATGACCTACAACGAATTGGAAGGAATAATTCAATGAGTATTTGTTAAAATTTAAGATAATGATGATTAACTTAGAGTTTTTTTGAGTAAGAACGAATTAGAAATATCATTTAAGCTATTTCTTGTAATGTTTTAAAGTTTTATTGTCACAATTCTTTGATTGGTGTTGTTATTATCTATACACATGTAAGAAATTCTCTTTTGCCTTTCCAAAATGGGGCTGATATCTACCGTCTTATTCAATTTGTCACTATAATAACACTCCAATTTGGCATCAACCTTGTTAGCCAATGATGAGTTTACATCAAAACTTTGATCCATAAATATTTATCATGTTTTCTTGGTCATTCTCTTGTATTGTGCATTGTTTCCTGGAAAGTCATCTACATTTAATCTCTCATTAGTTATTAATTTAAGCATGTAAATACTAATTACATTTAATGCATAAATTTTTTTGGAAAAAAATATTTTCACATTTTCCAAAGTAGGTGCAACTGCATGTTGACTCTATTTTGCATCTTTAGGAGCTTTATAATTTTAGTAGTCTTTATACGTTTTTGTCTTTTCTAGAAGTTTAGAGGGCGTTTCAAATTTTTAAATTTTTTATTCTTTCATTATTTCTTAAAAGTATTATGCCTTTTCTCTTAAAAAAAATTTCTTTCCAAATTTTTTTCTCATTCATGTAATTTCTTGAATTTCTATACCCTCTTTGTCTTATCATCAATTTATGCCATTTTAATTTGATTGTTCATCTTTTATTGGTTGGGCTGGACAAATGCACTCATTATGGCATGCCGAATGGCAACATTCAACAAATTTTTTTTCCATCGTCAATTTACTATATTTCTATAGATAGATAGATAGATAAGTAGCTAATTTGTGTATGCTTCAGTGGGCTTCTGCTTTGGTAGCTAAAAAGACACAAAAAGTCCATAGAAATTCTTCTTTTGAGGGATGATGGGCCTAAAATTACAATGTCTTCGACAGAACACTTTATGTAGGCCCAATCATATTAAGGAAAAAGGCACAATGAGAAAATAAGAAGATACGTCAACATGGGAATGTGCAAGCATACTCATTAGCATAATTTCAGCGAGCTGAAATTTGAACCGATGAAGGCATTTGAGGTTGGGATTGAACCTGGGCCTAGCCAACTTAATTTAAGGCTAATCAATTTTTGTCAAGACCATCCCAAACACCATCCGACCACATTCACTCATCTAAGAAGCTAAATTTGATAAATATTGTATTGGAAGAAAAAAAGAACATTGTTGTGATGTCGAAGTTTTGAAGGATCTACTACTCAAAAAGTCAAAAAGTTCGGCGCATGATTACGAAAAATATTTGGAACATTATTCGATTTAATTGTCAAGTAATTTGGACTGTCCAATACTTCTCCCGAGTTTTCCAGAGTTTAACAAGTTATTGCCAACCAAACAGAAAGGAGTTAGCGAGTCACTTGACAGCGCTTACATTTTCGGCCTATTTGGACAACAATAAAAGAGCAAATCTAATCCACCTCGGGGTGGATGCGCTGGTTTGCTCTCTACCCCTCATCCGGGAGGAGAGGGGTTCGAAACTCCGCGCCTCCATTGCGCCACTAAAGTGGAGTACCATGGGAGGTGAGCCTCTACGCTAGTGCTCCCCCTGGTTTATGCCCTGCCCCCTCATTCGGGAGGGGAGGGGTTCGAAACTTCGCGCCTCCATTGTGCGACTAAAGTGGAGTACCATGGGAGGTGGGCCCGCCGCTTCCTTGGTTTACGCCACCTGGCCGCCATACATACGGTGGTTAGGGGCATAAAAAAATAAAAAAAAAAAATAAAAATAAAAGCAAATCTACAAAATTGACCCCTAAAATGGAAAGATCAAATCTACGAAGACTCACGCTAGATGTTACAAAAATCATTCAAGCATTATCTATTAATTCTAGGCTCTACTTCATAGCCAAATGCTCTCATTATCTCATATAATGCACGTCATTACAATGGGTGAAGAACACCCCAAGTGCCAACACTTGGCATGGGTAGACACATAAGTGTTAAAATTTCAAAGGGCTTTTTAGCACTTATGTGCCAAAATCGGAGAAGAAATGAATACTTAAGTGCCAACGACAAGAATTTTCGTTTAAATAACTGACATAGCTTTTTCTGACGAAAAATTTAAATAATGTGACATTCTTAAAAAAAAATAAAATTAATTCACATGGTGCAGACGTAACTATATAAACAACGTTGTTTTGGTAAAATACTTATTGAATTAAATTTTAAAACAAATTTTTTTTTAAAGGCATCAAATCAATGAGGCTTGGTGACAGTCGAGGTTGTCAAGCCCTGACAAATCGACAGGCTACAGGCGCCCAAATTTGGGGCAAGGGGTAGTGGTCCTACCCCAAATCAGGCGAGGGTTGCCAGCCCTCGCCTAGAGGGTCCAAAGGCCGTCGTTGGTTGGGGTGAGGTCGGGCGGTGACCTTGCCCTAGCCAGCGATGCCCTTGGCCTAATTTGGGCGAGAACCAACGACCCTCACCCAATTTGGGGGAGGGCCACAATCCCTCGCCCAGCCATATCTGGGTCAGAGTGTGCAAGTCCTCGCATACGGTCGGCCAAGGTTGCCGACCACTAGTTGGGTTTGACGACCTCGACCAACCCTTGCTCCACCATCACTGGTCCTTTCCGACAACGGAGAGGGCTGTGGAGCTCTCATTGATTTGCTACCTTTATTTATTTATTTTTAATTTAATTTAATTAATATTTATATTAAAAATCAAATTTGGAGGAAAATCGATGTCATTTTAGGATAAAGATTTCTAAGTGAACATTTCGACAAGCCATGTAAACTGATTTTATTAATAAAATAATGCCACGTTGGATTTTCAATAAGTCTCATTGAAATTGACACTTAAGTGTCCAATTTAAAAAAAAAATGACGCTTAAGTGTACTTTTTAAAAGTTTTGACTCTTAGATGTCCACCCATATCGAGTTTGGCACTTGAGGTGTTCTTCCCCCTTCCTACAACCTTGACTCTGCTAAATTTCTTAACATAGTGTTGCTCTATCTTTGCTCATTTTGCTCCTGAACAAAGCAACTTTCTATATGGTCAACGCATCCGATGTCAGTCCCCTTAGCTACGTTTTTGCTTTCGGAACTACTCGACCGTGGAGAACATTGTCTTCGACGTGGTCGCAGACAAGATTTCGAAGGTGCCAGCCATGGCAGCCACCGTTCCTAAGCATTTTCTTGCACGCTCTTATGCTCATATAAGGTCATGAAATTTCAGTACCGAGTCATGAGATCTCCTGACCAGAGTTGTCAAATAGGTAAATTGAGTTGAAAATGATCTAATCTAAATTGATCTATCTATATGCAACCTAACCTGTAGCCTAGCTTACCCATATTACTAAAATAATTCCATATTAAATTTGACATATGAAAATTTGTATCATCTAGTTAACTTACTTTAAGCTTTTCATGTGTTTGTTATTTTGATAAAATCACTAGTTCAACTATAAGATGCTAAAGAATTGAATTTCAACATTGCATAGAATTTTCAATTTTTGTATCAATCCACAATGAAGAATAATGGGAAGTTAGTACTTGGTAGTAAATTTATAAAGTTACATCAATAAATAACATGGAGGATTGAATAAGATGATTTATGCTGACCATAGATTGTAATAACAAGAACTAAGATTAGAATGTGACTTAAAAATAACAATGCCAAATGCAACCAATGAAAGATAACTAACATACAAAACTTACAAAATTAATAAAAATAAAATATAATAGGGCAAAAAAAGAAGCTGTCTCGATATTTTTAATAAGGGTGAAGTCGAGCCTATCTTATGATCCGCCAAGACTTATCTAAACTGAATAGTGCAAGGAGGCTGTCATGTTCTCATAGAGGGCGAAGAGAGAGCCATAAACATGGGTTTGGGTAAACTAAAACCATTTAGCACATATTTTTTTAGGCTTTGCCATTCCAAGCCCGCTAATTTACTGAATATAATTGATCCATATAATGACTTAGCTCGTTATATATGGATTAAAACATAGGTCTATAACCCATTTTGACGGGTCTACTCCTAATGAACATTAAAGAGTACCAATTGATTAATAGACCGGTCTGAAAATTTTATAATAATGAGGGCTGATTGCCGCGAGAACCATGAGTTGCACCTTTTCCTCTTAATTTCTTTCTACTGTTCTTTTTATGTATCCATTTCATAGGCTTCCAACTTTACATATTTATTGATGGATTATTCTTCACAATGTAATACAAATAGGGATAAAATGCATGGGTTTTGATAACAACAAATGACACTAACAAGGCGGAGACCGATGCAGAGCTCAGTCTGGAATTGTCCGGTGATGGGTATGATTTTGATTTATTCTTTAGACTTTAGAGCCAAGAAAGCTGTAGAGTTGCAGTGCGAGGTTGGTCTCTTATGCCAATCTCATGACCATCGCCGCCCGCGACTCCATTTACATGGTAAGTTTACTCGATATTTCAATCATTCCATTCTGTTTACTTCAGTGAATCAATGTAAAGTATGTTTCCACTGAAACATCAGAATAAGCATAATCTTTTAAGGGTAGATCAGAAGCAAAAGGAAGGAGAGATGGACTCACCTCCGGGGCATCAAGAGTGGTGGGAAACATCCCACAAGTGAACCAAACTCTCCCCCTCGAATCATCTCTCTCTTCCAATCCAACGGCCTCTCTGTTGGAGATATGGTGGCCTTGGTGGGTGCACACTGCATTCGTGCCTCTCACATCCAGAATCTACCACTGCAACGTACACAAGCCATCAACCCAATCATGGACAGAGACAACGTGTGGCATCCCGGAGGCATGTGTCTCAAGAGTGGCAGTGATGGCATTCAACATGACAACGTCATGCACGCTGGACAATGCATACTACCAGAACCTTCAAAAGTGTTTCAGGTTGTTAGCGACTAATCAGATGTTGAATTCGGGAAAGAAGACCTGAGGAATGGTGAGTTTGATGACTAGAGCTCAGCAAGCGTTCTTCAAACACTTCATTGTGGCCATGATCAAGCTGAGAAGACTGGGGGATCAAGACAGGAAATGATGTCTGATCAGAAAATACTGTAGATTTTTCAATTATAATTGAGCTTTATCATACTTAATGAGATTGTATTTCATGCATTTGCTTGCTCACAGCACAATTCATGTCTACTTATTGAGAACATCTGTTTTTGTGTTTCTGCTTTCAGTCAGATTCAACTAATTAAAAATCATAAATGAAAAATATGTTTGACCAGTAGTTTGCATTTTCTCATCAGTGAAACATCATAAATCAGAAATAGATCATTCCATCATCAGATGCAAGCTACAAATATATCTATAACATGTATCTCTGCTAAGTACAATGTGTAACAACGTACTACAAAAAATACCAACATCAGCCAATCATAAATACGCCGCCAAAAGAAATTGCAGCAACACTAGCATCTACTGAGTGCTAAAATGTTACTAGCATTTTTCATAGAACCAACTATTACAAAATTGATCGAATCATTTGATCTGTCTAGTATTGCAGCAATACCATTCAGATGACTCAAGCATGCAACACCCAGGTGAGGAAATTGAATAAGTCTGCATCTCACTCGAATGAACTAACACCAAAACTTTGCTTGGTTGCAGAAGATAGGCATTAACTGGCATTTCCAGTAGATCCACTGTTAGTCAAGCCAGAATAAAGACAACAGATAATGAGTCCAGGCTTACCTCTTAACAGAGAGCATCTCCATCAAAGTAGTCTGCAGTTCAACTTTCAATGTGCTTGTATCCAGCTATATCCAGGGGACTTTGAAATTCCTTTCCAAATCATATTTTGTCTCAGATGCTCAGCATTTTCCCAACTACCTGCTTCTGAATAAACCTTAAACAACAGCACATGAGCTGCATCATTTTCCGGGACCAATTGACATAGCATTTGAGAAGCCCATTCTCCTAACTCTCTATTTCCATGTATCCTGCAACCACTAAGGAAAGATCTCCAAATGCCAGGCCAAGGTGAAAAAGGCATTGTTTCAATCAAACCCTTAGCACCTTCAAGGTATCCATTTCGTGACAGCATATCTACTAAGCAGCCGAAAACTCCTGGAGATGGTTCCAACCCATAATCCGATTTCATTGACTCAAACAATGCACAACCTTGATCAACATACCCCATATGACCACAAGCAGAAATGACAGAGATAAAAGTAGCCTGACTAGGACACAGATTTGCCAACTTCATTTTGTGAAAGAGTTCCAAAGCTTCCGTTACGAGACCATGATGAGCATAAGCCATGATCATGGAATTGAATACAACCACGTCATCTGATCCAGATGACTGATTGAAAGCTAATCTTGCATTAGCAATGTCCCCGCACTTTGAATAAGCATCGATAATTGAACTAGCAACATATACATGTCTATCATTGCCTGTCTTGGTAGCAAGTGAATGGACAGATCTAGCTCGATTAAAAGAAGAACTATCAGCACAACTGTTAAATATACTGCCGAAGATGAACTCATCAGGTTTGCCATCAGCTTCTAAAAGAAAGTTCAGAGATCTAATGGCTTCCCTATGGAAGCTGCTGCCATTGAAGGCTGATATAATAATACTCCAGCAGGTCAAATCTAATTTCTCAAGCGCATCAAAACATAGAAAAGCAACATCAGGACACCTGAACCTAATATAGAATTTAGCTAACGAGCAGCAAATATGATTATCTCCTGAAAGAGCCCTCTTAATTATCACTCCGTGAATTTGTCTGCCCATCTTTCCATTTCCAGATTCTACACAGGTTTCTAAAATGCTGGCAAACGTAAATACATTAGTTTCCACTTCTGACCTTAATAAATCGCGGAAAACATGTACAGATTCTGGGTAATAACAATACAAATTGTACCCAGAAATCAATTCATTGAAATCACCTGTCCCCTTCGACAGTATGCTATTGAAAACTGAACGTGCCATAGATAAAGCGTTGCATCTGGCAAACATGTTGATAAGTGAACTTGTGACATTACTGTGGTGGAAGTGTCCAAAATGCATGGCAAGACAGCAAAGCTGAAGCCCCATGCTTAAATCACAAGCGTTTCCACATTGTCTGAACAAGACAGAAAAAGTAACTTCATTAGGCTTCAATCCTGCAAGCATGAATTTACGAAATAAGCCTGCAACTTTTGTCACATCCTGTTCTTCATGAAAGGCCCCAAATATGGTATTCCAGGATATAACATCTTTCTTCAGCATCCTATCAAATACTTCAAAAGCATATTTCTCCTGACAATTTTTAAGATACATATCAATGAGTGAATTCATCACTGGAATGCTAAATTGCATGTTGCTACACATGATCAGCCCATGAAGCTCTTTTCCGTAATGCAAATTACCCAACAGTATGCAGCCTTTAAGGGCATTGATAAACGTAAACTCATCCATAATCATTCCCTTAGTCCTCATTGAAGACGCAAGCCTCATGGCTTCAACTCCACATCCGCACAGTACATACCCTCCTATCATAGCATTCCAACAGCCAACATCACAATTCTCCATGTAATTAAAAATCTGCTCAGCTTCTTCAACACAGCCCAACTTGGAATATAAGCTCAACATTGAACTCCCGAAAAAAGATTCCTTTTCCATCCCAAGCTTCACAACAAGGCCATGAACGCACAGACCCAACCCGCAAGCCTCCATGATGGCGCACCCTTTCAAAACACTGCCAATAGAAAACTCGTTTGGCCTTAACCCACTCCCCATCAACTCCAGAAAAACCCGGAAACCAACATCTAGCTCCCCACTACACACCGCGCCCGAGATAAGCGAAGTCCAGGAAACAAGATTTCTCTGAGGCATTTCACCGAACACCTTGAGCCCGTCGCCCAAGGTCCCACACCTCGAGTACATGTTGATGAGATGGTTCTGAACAAAGACGTCATCTCTGAACCCAAGCTTAACTGCCCTACAATGGGCTTGAGCTCCAACGGCCAGTGCTTTTGACTCGGTGGAGATGGAGAGGAGATTTGCGAGCGAAGCAACATGTCGTTGTCTCTGTAGCGATGCATGACCCAAATCGGAAAAACCCGACCGAAAGGTGAGGTCTTGGTGGCCGCGGGCGAATGCGAGACGGAATTTACGGGCGGCTTGGACGGGCAGAGAAGGGTTGAGTGTCGATGGCAGAGACAAGATTCTCATGTGACATCGTAGGATGAGGAACAGCGTCGTGTTCTCCAGGCAGAGCAAAACCCCTCTGGGCTTAGAGTAAAGCACAAATTAATAATAATTCGAAGCGAGATTTCCCGAACACCTCACAAAGTTGGCTACTTTTCTCTCTCTCTCTCTCAATTTTTTGTCGGTTCGTGACATTCTTAGTATTCTCGAATCATGCTTTGGAACGTTCGTGGAAACGACGCACCAGTAGTTGGCTGGGCCTACTTCATGGTGCTGTCGATACGCGATTCGCGCCAGTACGATGTGCGATGACTTTTTCAAAACCTTTATTACACGAAGACTTGCGCGAGACCCGTTGCCTCTCCCGGTCTTCCGCTTCACTTCACTCGTCTAAATTTTCTTTCTTTCTTTTCCAAAACAAGAAAAGCTCTGCTCTTTCCGGCAACCCCCGCGATCTGAGTAAGCCCGTCGTTCTCGATCTTTCCCTGCTCCCGATTCACCATCGCGTTCGATCGCGCGCGAAGCATCGCGGTTCATGATCGCGGGTCGCGTTTTACCTCGCGAGTTCGCGTCCGTCTGCTGAGCTTTATTCGATCTCTCACTGTTTTCGAAGGAAGAGGAAAGTATGGCTCTTGAGTTACTGCAATGCGTCCTCTGCTGCGAAGAGGAAGACATTTACGAGTATCGCCAGGCTCAGAGAAATCTTGGGCACGGCGGTCGTCTTCTTGATCGAATTCGCGACGCCTTTGGGTTCCTGCCCACGCATCATCGTCGTCGTCGAGAACGCGAATCGCAATCAGAGACATCGGAGCCCCTGCTCCGGAATAACCGCAGGCCATCACCTCCCAAATTCACGCCTCCTTCTTCATCATCCTCCCCTCGCCATGTTGTTGTGCACGATCCAATGACCAGGGACCCAGTCAGGCCTAAAACTGAGCCAAATGTGGCCAGGACTGTTAGTGGCTCAACCCAGTCTTCTCATGTCACGTCTCCTTTCAGAGCAGCCCCTTCGGCTTCTCCTAAACCATCCCCTTCTGTATCGAAGCCGTCGACCGCCACTTCCAGTGATCCGTTTGCTTCCCCGGCCAAACTGGCGGCCATTTCGGCTTACTTGGCTCAGTATGCATCGAGGTCGTCTCAATCTTCGAATGAGCCGTCTTTATCTCGCTTGGTACATCCTTCTCTGTCGAAAACATCCTCACCAACTCCATCTCCTTTCAAAGCAGTCCCTTCGGCTGCTCCTAAACCATCCCCTTCTGTATCAAAGCCGTCGACCGCCACTTCAAGGGATCCATTTGTTTCTGAGACCAAGCCGCCACCAATTTCTGCTCACTCGAATCAGAATGTAGCCAAACCGCCTCGGCCTTCCAATGAGCCATCTTCATCGCAGTCTCCTTCATCGAAAACAACCTCAACTTCCCCAAAGGCGCAAGAATATTCTGCTGAACAATATAAGCCAGTCTTACGTGCAGTTTCCTCAGCTTCGCCGAATCAGCCAAAAGAGAACGTTTATGTTCAGAAAGATACTTCCCCAATTTACAACATCCCCGAGGATATTAAAGATTTGATAGAGCGGGACATTGTGCCTGGGGTTCTCAAGAAACCACTATCTCCATCAACTTATAGGGATTATTTTGCTGCTCTTCTATATGCGGAGGACTTTTACGTCGAGGTAACAATGATGCATGACTAATTATGTTCCTATCTTGCTGTGCAGATTAATGTGAGGCAATAATGTCAGTGCCCCGTGTGACATTGACAGTTTGGTTAGGGAGATTGAAATCCTTATCTCCATCCATCCCCCCCCAGTCTGTTATGATCTCTTGCAATGTGAGAATGAAATTGCAGTGGATGAAGCGAGGAGCAATAGTAGTTAATTATCTTTTGTTCTAGTATAGGCTCATTAATTGTTGGGAAATGATGATAGCTATTAGCCCACTGCAATGTTATAACCTCATTTTATGAAGAAATTTTAAGTCGCAAGACTCGGCCAATTCCATGTTGACATGGACTCGGGTGTGAAACCGGTGGGGTTTATTTCAACATAGTCATAGTGAAACCCACAATATTACCCAAAGCATTGGATCCATTCTCCATAGGATGTATAAGCATTTACTTACCGCATCAGACTGAATGGTGTTTTTAGATTTTATGTGTGTGCTCAGAATGTGTTCGATCCTCTTGTTCAATAAAATCATTCCAAATGGTAATGACTGCAAATAGAGGGATCTAGGGAGGCGAGAGAAAGGAGATGTGTCGGAGAAATTGCAATGAGGGAAAGACTAGTTATGGAGAGAGGCCTTGACAGGTTCAAATGTGCAAATTTTGTGAGCTTTACTCACGTAGTTCTGTGTCTCTGCCATGAGATGTTATGAGTATCATGGGTTCTGGATCACTTTGCAAGCTTTTAGATCAACTTAGCTTGGTTAACTGCTCTTACTATGTAACAGAAACCTTCATAAGTTACTGGCCATGCTTACTTTGGATTCCCAAAGATGGAAATCGGCTTGTGATTTTATCATTTAAATGTCACATGCTGAGTTTCTCTGCTGACTTCTGAGTTTTCAGTAATCTTCAGCTGATGTGTGGCCACTGAATTGAGATTTCAATTGAAGCTTGTTGATCTGCAATATTGGGCTATTTAGCGGTGTATTGTGGACAACTTGTCTTCTTTGTCGTGCATTCCTGATTAAGAGAGAAGCTCGTTTCAGCTTGTCTAGAAGCATGCAAAAGTCACCTTCAACGCTTAAAGTAAGGAGATGTGACTCTGATGAGAATGAAGGTCAAAAGGGGTATGAAAAGACTAAATGATTAATTTGGAAGGTGACTACGAACAAGCCTTGAGGATCAAGGTCGTACTGAGGATTTGCTACGAAACATAGAGCAATGGCATGAAAATTTTAATTGCTTTGGTTTCTGTCGTCATTTCACTTACATATTAAAGCATAGAGGTTGATAGAACCAACTTATTGATGGATAATGACAGAGTTGTCCTGCACTCATGCCCCACTTCACCATGCTTGCTATTTTCTGCAACAATGAAATGACCTGCTTTTAAGATGGAACATTGGTTATAAAGGAAATGGTCTCCGATAAAGTAGGAATTCGAGTTACTATTACTAACGTGAAGCATCATGTATTGTTGATTAATTCATCTTGAGTAGACATAGGTGTCCCCCTGTGAATAATTGAAGATTTGTTTTTATGATGGTCTAACAACCATTCTTGTATTTGAATCAGAAATGGACTGATTTCATTCTGAAGGATGTCAATTTGGAGCTGCATAAATTGACTGTATACAAGAATGTATGGGACAATGATTTCTCCAAGGAGAAACATAATGTAACATTTGTCAAATTCAAGATGGAATCTATACCTGAGCGTCGACCCTTCCTTCTATCAAGGGATTTTGTTTATGCAGAGCCCCTGGATAAGAGGGATACACAAAAGTTTAAGGTTAGTCCTTTTCAAGTACATTTAAGATTAAATTAAGATGTTAGTATTGTGATCTGTTTAAAAATGTCATATCTCATCTCCCATCTGCTTGCTGATTTTGCTTTTGCATCTGCCTTTTCTTCATCGATTTACTTTTGATGATAATTGAATGGCCATATGGTGGCTCCAATTGTTCGATCATCAGTGTAATGTTTCTGATCACTGAAGCATTGGTCAAGTTGAGTAGTTGAACGCTGAAAAATACAATGGTCTTCTCATTGTCATAGCTTGATTATGATATGATTGCTAGGAATCTTGTTTCAGTGTCGTTGCTCTCTTTTGCAGAGACTTGCAGCAATCTCAGTTGATGGCTATCGTTTGATGCATAAAATATTTAGTTGAGTGTCACATGTACTGCTTCCCCGTATTAATCATCTTTATCGTAAATCAGGGTCTTGTATATCGAGTGGAGAAGAGGTCTGTCGTCTTAGTAGAATTTGGGGATGATTTTCACTACAAGCATCATTCAAGCAGCAGATACAACATCAGCTTTTCTTTCAATAGAGTTTGCTTGAAGAGAGCTCATCAAGCAGTTGAAGCCGCCACTGATCCTTCATTCCGCAGCTTCCTTTTCCCTGAATGTGAATTCAGACATGATTTCTCTGCCTTACCATCTCTAGATTTTTCAAATGACGTGCTTTACTCGGATCAAAGGGCCGCAATCCGTCAGATTCTAGCTCTCAAAGGTTCAGCACCATTTCTCATGGAGGGTCCTCTTTGTACACGGGGTCTAGGCCTGTCAAGGGCTGGAGTAGTGGTTAGGGAAGCTGTGTCTCAAGCATACCGACGCTCTAAATATCCCAGGATTCTTGTGGCTGCACCTACAAACAAAACTTGCGATGTTCTGATGAGAAGCTTGAAAAAGGATATTCCGGATTCTGAAATATTTCGAGCAAATGCTGCTTTCCGTGAGTACGATGGCGTGCCTGATGACATTCTCCCTTCGTGCATTTATAAAAAGAAAACCGAGTGCTTTGCTTGTCCTCCCCTCCATGAACTCCAGAGATTCAAGGTAATATGTTCGACTTTTGTGAGTAGCTTCAGGCTACACAATGAAGGCATCATTGCGGGACACTTTAGTCATATTTTCCTTGTTGATGCATCATCCACTTCCGAGCCAGAGGCAATGATTGTGCTAGCTAATTTGGCCAACGAGGATACAACTGTTATAGTCACGGGTGAGCAGGGAAATCGCTCGGGGTGGGTGCGATCCCCAATTGCTCGAGGGAATGGTCTCCGGATATCATACTTTGAGAGGCTCAAAGAACTTACACCATACAATAAGCTCGCCCCTACATTCGTCGCCCGATTGGACCCTGAGCCGGGATCATATGAAACCAACAGCTTCCTATCCTATTGAGTTTCAGTTTCTATTGGATATAATCTCTGGCTACTTCAGAATGCTTTTGATGTGCTTTGTCTTCTCATTCCCATGTTTGAGTTGAGCTGCATAAGAATGGTATTGTAATCATGTAGTTATCGATATGTGTACAATTTGCCCCTAATAAATCAAGCAGTTTGGTTTTTTGTTTGTAATTCAGTTGTAAAGTTCCTTTTACAGAATTTCACAGCTTTTCTTCTCCGATCCTCGAGTCCCATCTAAAGCAAATAGCTGTTTCCTTTGAAATTTTCTCCTCTAGTTCTCCAGAAGCTGTCAGCACCTAAAATTCACATCAGTTGTTTGACAAAAGACGCAATACATGTCTCGGGACTCTTAGCTAGGAATTGGTGCTGCAATATGGAGGAACAGGGAGATTGCATTGATTCATGGAAGATTGCGGAATGATTCTGTATGCGTATATGCATGGCACTTAGCTTGAAGAGTGCAACAAACAATCAACCCTCGTGTTAATTTCAAGTGATTAGGATATAAGGTTTAAATCAATGGCCACTTTCTGTTCCTCTCCCTCTCATCTCGAGAAAAGTTGCTGGCATCTGCTCCAACAATCCCGTACGGAAATGGAGATCTAAATGACATGGAGGACAACCAGAAAATGCTAAAAGACGCCAAAAATTTTAAAACAGAAGAACACTCTAGGAAAATCGCAAATGACTTTCCGACATCTTACCTGTTCTAAATAAGAAGGATGCAGGACGAGCCAAAGAAATGTTTTTTCGGTTGAAATGAGCCATAGAAAATATTAATCCATATGAAGACCTCTGCTTCTGCTCTCTTCGTTTACCTCGAATGAGTTCAATCACTGTTCTTATGCACGACAAATTCTGGATTCACAAAGGGAATCACCTTCGACCAAAGACATACATGACTAGCATCACCGGATGTATGCTACATTGTCCAAGCAGCTGTTTTCCCTGGCGGCATAATTGCGATACGATGATCTGCATAATGGCATTTCGGAGATGAATGCTTTGGCTTTGCCGGCGAGATTGCCTTGGCTTCATCTGCTATGCATTTATTCTTTGATGCTCCCTGCGATGTCATTTTATGCAAAAAAAAAAAAAAAAAAAAAAAAAAAAAAAAATCAAAGGAATGCTCAACAGAAAAGGCACATAAAACGAATGGAACCGATCGATAAGTATTTCCATCGAGCAAATGCGATCAGAAGCATCGTTCGTGCTCTTTAAAGAAATCGTTGCTCCCTTGCAATTTTGCCACGTGAGGATTCTGCATGGACATGTAGAGAGAATACGCACGAAAGTACAAAGAGGATGACCTTAGCTACAGAGCTGATTTTCCCATGATTTTTTCCGTGCAATATTTTACGACATGCGAAGGACAATAAATTAAAAGAATGAAAAGTGGGAAATAACAATAAAATGAAAATACATATATATGAAAGTAAATTAAAAGAAAGAAAAAATCATGGGAAAATCATCCAAACAGGAAATGTCACTTTTTCACTAGTCCTATATAATTTATTTCAATATATAAATTTTCAAGTCAACATTACACATATTATACCGACAACATGCCATCATTACGATATGTTATGACATGTTATTGTATTAAGTAAAAAAAATTATCGCAAAAATACATAATTGTGTGTAAGGTATACTGATATAATTTAGGAGCACCATAAATTGCAAAAATACGTGCCTTCTTTGATTTCAATTATATATTTGGCGACTACTGATTTATTTTCGGATTAATATCATTAGTAGTCCTTTAGAAAATATTATGTTGGCACTCCCTACAACGGCGCCTGTGACCATCGCTAGTGGCCGCACGGGGGCAGGTCGCTCTCATCGTCGATGGTCTCACTGTCGATGGAGCGGTGGTGGGAGGGCCAAAAATAAAATAAAATTACACCTAAGTTATTCACATAACTAATTTTTTTCATCTTAAATTTTTTTAATTAATTAAATTTACCATCTCGAGATGAGATAGTAGGTAACTTATGTTTATCCTTTTTTTAAATTAAGAGAGGATAAAAATTGAGGAACGATGAATCAATAAAATAATATTTATCGATCAAATGTATATCATGTGACAAATATATGTTAGATATGTGTCACGTGACAATCACACGAAGCGAGTTCGAAATCTCGCATGGTGATTATAGAAATAAACCTTTTTCATTATTCATATAATGTAATATTGTCACACTCCGACCCTCGAACGCGTGCCCATCCCTTAGTGGTCGATAAAAATTTTGTGATTTCCCAGGATGAGTCGCCGACCCTTTTATTTTATTGCACATGCGGAAGCGAATAACAAATCCCCTAACAGTAGCCATTTCGAGATAGAAAAGCAGGACATTAGATTCAAAGACAAAACATGCTGATATAGGCCAAATGAGTCATATACAAAAGTCTACCATCACAAGACTTCCAAAGACCGACTCTCAAAAGGAATTGTTCTATCTGCCTACACTTCAGATTACCTCAGCTTGGCTCCAGGCCTTCCATCCTACGGTCTTGAAAAATGAAGCCTACAATGGGGTGATTTATGAATCTTAGCGAGTTCACACTCTAAACCCCGATTAGGAGGGTAATACACCTAAGACGTCTTAAACGCACAACATACAATCACAGAGGCTTACCTTGGCCTCAGTTCCTTCCCCGCCGTGTCGGACACGTTCTTATCATAACCATGTGTATATAGCAAATGCGCACACTAATTTGGAACGTCCAAACGAGCAAGAATCATTACTAATCACACTCACATGAGCAAGAACTACCGCAAGAATCACAATTTAATCACTGCTCACATGAGCAAGAACTACCGATACACATTAAAGCAATAATTATAATTAAGTCATTTTTACACGAGCAAGAACTACCAATACACATCAAAGTAAGAATTACCAACACACGTCGTTCCATCAATTCAACTCAACATGTGTTCCAATTAATTAACTATTACTACTCACACGAGCAGTTTTAATCCGACACATGCCGGGGGAGAATAATAATTACCGATACATGCCGGGGAAGACTAATAACTACCGACACACACCGGGAAAAGGGTAAAATCCACCAACACACATCGGGGAAGAGTAATAGCTACCGACACATGCCGGGAAGGAATAATAACTACCAACACACGCCGGGAAAAAGTAAAATCCACCGACACATGCAGGGGAAAAATAATATCCACTGACACATGCCAGGAAGAGTAATATCCACTGACATCCGCCGAGGATAGGTTCTATTAACTTTTAACGTCC
The DNA here is from genome assembly GCA_014182565.1 of Eucalyptus marginata. NCBI lineage: Eukaryota > Viridiplantae > Streptophyta > Magnoliopsida > Myrtales > Myrtaceae > Eucalyptus > Eucalyptus marginata. The sequence goes on along the minus strand of CM024594.1, from coordinate 8,598,992 downwards.
ACGACACACACCGGGGACGGATTCTCTTAACTTTCACACGATCATCAAGCATAAAATCTAGGCATATCACAACCCAACCATATATCATCAAATGAGCAATTTCCAGCAACCAAACCCTCATGAACCATCACAACTCATATCTAGCTCTAACCGGCAGAATGGGCCCACTCGCACTTTTCCAAGTTTAAATCCAGAAACCAAATCAATCGAGTTCGGAAAATTCCCAAATTTGAATATGTTGTAAAAGACACATAAATGAACATTTTTCATGAAGACACCATAACCCAAATCCTTCTAGGTTCGGCTCAGTAAATCGTTCAATCCAGTACAAAAATGTGTCTGTTTTCCAGAAAGTCTGTTTTGCGAAGTCAGTTTGATTAGAGGTCCAAAACATGTCTGTTTGATCTGAAATTTGAGTAGTTAAACTAGAAGATGTGAAAAACAACTTTTGTGAAGAAATAATTTTGAAATTAAAACTCTAAGAGTTGATAAAAACCCATAGAATCCTAAAAGATCACCAGTTCCAGCGAAAACTGAGGTTCTGTTTGTAAATGATGGAGCTGATATCTCCTTCTTTTATATCCCTAAAAATCTTAAGAAAAATATATGTTATAGCTGAGGATGTCTAAAACATTTCTTAAGGAGACATCAACCTCAAATTCGCAACCCATTTCGATCTACAAAAATGACAAATGGCGAGAATCCAGAAATCCGAACTGTAGGAATTCCACTGGATTCGACTAATCCATCATCAACGGTGCTAATCTCACTAATTAGCTTAACAATAATCCATTATAATGTTAATCTAACAATTCTAGATTGTCACTAATCCATACTTAAGCTAATCTAAACAACCATTAAGCATAATTAACATACTAAGTAAGGTTTAGTGAGCAAACTCACTTGATTAGCGTTCCGACGAGTCCACGGCGACGGCGACGCGGAGGCGAGCGACAATCCTCCTAGAGGCGACACCAAGCGAGGCCGGGAAGGACTCGGAAATGGGCCACAAAGACTGAAAGCCCTTGTTGGCTTTTCGGTTCTACTTTGAACCGAGCAAGTTGGAACCAACGGTTGAAACGGCAAGGTAGGAGGACCGGTAGCTGCAGTGGCTTGGACGGTGGAGTACAGTGGTGGTGACGAGCTCCAGCGACCACCACGACGATCCAAGGTGGTCCCGAGGCTGGAACAGTAATCACAAACTTGGACTCCCGCAGAAATTCTCAAAAACTGGACTGCCGGAGGAGAAACGGAGATGGGTGGTTGATTGGAGCTCCGACGAGCGGGTGGTCAGCAACCAGTGGCTCCTGGGGGTTTAGGGGGTCTTGTTGGTGGTTGGTACGAGCAAAGGAAGGGCTGGAATGAGAGAAAAACCGAACAAAACTTGAAACAAGCGGACCCAGGCGGAACCGGGCGGTTCGACGGCTGGTTCCTTCTCGCTAGCGGACGAGACGGTCGGTGGATCGTTTCGACGAGCAGTGAGGTGCTCCGCTACAGTTTGGACATGCTGGTCACGGTGGTGGGTGGAGTGTTGGCTGATTCTCACGAGAAAACAACTTTTAACTCGAGTTTTTGACGAAAGGTCAGCTGGAGCAGAAACTGGAACGAGGAGAAAATAGGGGGGGAAATGGGGTTGACGGGCTGGTGACGGTGGAGGGGGCTACTGGCTTCCTTTCTGTGGTTTTTCTAAGTTCTCTAATGACTCAACAATGGAGAAAGGAGGGGGAAAGAGGAAGAAGAAGCAGTTGGTCAAGGATGGGGGGTCCCATTTGCCTTCAAAGTCTATCTTCTTGTCTCCTTGACCCTTGTCCACCACCAGTTGGTCCCTTGGCCACAAATCAGCCACCAAGGCTCACTTCTAGAAGCCCGAGACGTTCCAAAAGTCGTGGGTGGTGGGGGCACATGAATTTGGCTCAGTTTCTTCTCAATTGGACCTCGAATTCTCCTCGAATTAATCAAATTCGGTCTCTAAAAATTCAACTATCGAGTCAATAATCAAATTGGTATTTTTTCTCACAAATTGATCCCACTTACATCCCAATTGTGCAATAAAAAACGATCCCTAACATTTTTTGGACAAAAACGGCCCTAGGATGACTTTTTCCCAAAAAGTTTGGGTTTGCAAAAAAATCTTCTGAGACTGAGTCGACGCTCTTAGAATTAATTGTGATATGACAGAACTTTCAATCTCTGAAATCGGACTCAAATTCGTGGTTGATTTCAATTCGGCGCGATTTTAGCATGATCTAGACTACCGGGTAGTTTTCAGAAATTTTTAGTGCAAATGACCTATGGTCGATTTTCTTTAAGCCACAATGAATCCACTCGATGTATTGACGACTTTCGGTTGTCGTGAAAATCTTGAGGATTCAAATACGGACACAAGATATCAAAACGATAGAAAAATCAGTTTAGTACCGACCGACGTGAATTTTCCACACCCACGTTTAGCCACACATCTCCGTCAAACTGATCAATCTCTGATCCCTAATCGATTTATATCTGTGCTTTAATGATCTCTAAAGATGAGCACGGTCAAGTAGCTGATTCCTGATCGAATTCTCAAGTTTATTGCATTAAAATTCCTTAATGGCTTTCCCGATTGTCTAGTTATCTCAAGAGCCAAATTCGGTTGTCGTGAAAATCTTGAGGATTTAAATACGGACACATCAAAGATATCAAAATGTCTTGAAGAAATATGTCGATAGAAAAATTAGTCTAGTACCGACCGACGTGAATTTTCCAAATTAGTGGAGTCACCCACGTTTAGCCACACATCTCCGTCAAATTGATCAATCTCTGATCTCTAATCGATTTATATCTGTGCTTTAATGATTTCTAAAGATGAGCACGGTCAAGTAGCTGATTCTTGATCGAATTCTCAAGTTTATTGCATTAAAATTCCTTAATGGCTTTCCCTGATTGTCTAGTTATCTCAAGAGTGACCAAGTATCGGAGAGTATCCGAGAGTGTCGGACATGTGTTGAATCTTTTCCTCTAGGATCCGATTTCTCTTTTCTTTGGACGATATCTATTCCAAATTCGAAGACTCTCGAAGAGTGTCGGTGCTTCCTAGCTAGCCAAATAACACCCATGGCTCGAAACCAAACACATTCCGAAAAAGAATGTCCTATTCAATAATTCCCAATTAACTTGCTCCATTGTCTATGGCTTGCCCCAAGCAGGGGCAAGTGCAGTTTTTATCTAATAGAGATAATCCTCAATCTACATCTTCTAAAAACTAAAATCATTCTCATCAAATTTCAATTCTTACTTTTCATTCTTCAATCGCAATCGCTACGCTTTTACTTAGCTAAGTCGGGCTCTGATACCAATTGATGCGGAAAGCAAGGAATCGAATAATAAAATAGACATAATGAAGAAAATAGATCAGACAATAGATTTAAGTGGTTCGATTGTAGTGACTTACGTATACGGGGAGAGCAATAGCAAATTTCACTATAGATCAAGTGATAAATAGAGATTACAATTACATTTGAATCACTCAAATACTCTCAATGTTTCCCAAGCCTTAATTATATCAAATAATTCATGCAGTTTTTAGCCCCAATAATTCATTGCTAAATAATCTTTCAATCTCACGAAGGAATTAAACATACAAATATTGAACTCACAAGGTTTAATTGGCTGGAACACTTGTATCTTCTTAAATGTAATTCACGAACAAACTCATAAAGATGCACTCGGAAACGGCGCTTCACCATTGCATGCATCAACAACGGCGTCCTATCATCTCCACGCATCGCCATATATTATATATTATTATATATTATATTATATATATAGTGGACTTGAGGAGTTTCCAATTCTTGAGAGTGACTCCCACGTAGACTAGGAAAGAATATATAAAGATATTAAATAAATTTAACGCAAGAGGCCTTTTCAGGGAAACATATCTTCTATTTCTTCTCTCTGACGATGTTGACCGAGTTCACGTTGGACTTTCCAATTTGAGAACAAACACCAGCTCATATATAGAAATTGTTGTTTGTGCTTCAACAACCTTGTATCCAAATACGAGATCCAAATTTTGCTATCTATTAGTGATTGTCACTTAAACATATAAAGAATTTCCGTATTTTTCCGCAATCTTTATTTTTATCCATACCATAAAACCCCACCAATTCAGCTTTATTGGGCTCGGCCTGACAACCCACTCACGAAAGAGGCTCGGGTTAATTGTCGGGGGTTTTTTGGAGCACTGAATGCAAAGGGAGAAGTAATCAACAAGTTCAAAACCAGAATCATGGTTAATCAAAGTCCTAAAGGAGAAGTAAATGGAGACCTCGTGATGAAAATTTTTGCTGGAATAGCACAAAGAAGGCCATCTAAAACGAAATTGCAAAACTCAAAAGAGTAGAAAAATCATAATTAAGAAGATGAATCTATAATGCCACCATTGAAGAGACGTTTGTCCAAGGGGCCCTAATTTTGAGCATAAATAGTCCGATTGAGTCTTGAATTCTGGACTTGAGTGTGTTGTTTCTCTCAACCTAATGCAGAGAATTAATGCAACTTTTTGTTCCTAGGAAGTTTGAAAAGGTTTATCTTACTATATGAACCTTTGGATATTGTGGGGAAGGGTCTCGTTCACTTAAGACTACCAACATAGCTTGATAGAAGTTGCATGATGTCGAATGTGTTTCCAGCCTGAAAATAAATCTTGTCTCTATAGGATAATTAGACAGCATAGGATATTGAACCATTATTGGGGATGGCTTGTTAAAGATTATTATAGGTGCTATGTTTGTAGCATAGGGAACACAATTGGGAATGCTGTACATGACTGAATGCAGTAGAAAAATTGTAGTAGTTGCTAACCCCAAAGTTGATTCCAAATTGTGGCACCATAGCTTGGACACATGAGCAAAAAGGGGATGGAGATGTTAGCATCAAAGGGAAATTGCATGATCTGAAGATTGGATATTGGTCTAAATGAGGATTGTGATCTAGGCAAATAGAAACGTGTCAATTTTTTGAAGAATAGAAGAAAAACCAAAAAGGAAAGTTAGTATGGATGCATATGGATGTCTCGGGGCTAGCCGATGTCCATTACCTAGAAATTCACACTACTACATCACCCTCATTGATGACTTCACAAGGAAGGGATGAGTTTATTTTCTGAAAAATAAATTTGATGAGTTTGCTATTTTTAATCAATGAAAATTCGAAGTGAAGTATGAGACCAGTCTAAAAATTAAATGTCTAATTCCGCCAATGGAGGTACGCACAACAGCAAAAAGTCCAAGGATTTTGTGCATAGAATGGAACAAGAATAACAAAAACAGCTCCCAACAGACCACAGCAAAGCGTACTTGCTAAGAGGATGAACTAGATCTGATTGAGTGTGCAAGAAGTATAATTAGAAAGCAAATAAAAGTTGGTAAACAATAAGAAAAGTTGGAAATTAAAGCAAATTGGCAAAAAGAATTAGTGATTATAAAAGTATATATTATTTATACCGACAAATTATTAGAAAATAAAGTGGCTAGAAGTTTTTCTCGATCAATTTTTTTTTTTTTTTTTTGAATGTTTACCAATTCCGTGAAAAATTTACCAGCACGGATGAACAATCCCTTTTTTTCGAAAACGGACCAATGGAATCCTCCTCGATTAGGTCCATTTTATAAGACCCTACGTAGGTGCTCTTTATTTCTATCCTTCAAGATTGTTTACCACTTTCTATTTTATTAGATCAATGTGCTTCTTTTTTACGGCTAGTGTGAAAAAAATATTTTGAAGAGTTCAAATTTCATCTTCCCCTGATTTATTATCTTAGCACTCAGTATGGAACCAGCAAACTGGTACGGTCCCATGCTCGCGGTGGCTGCCAACGTCGTTAGATTGGTGATTGCAACAAGTTTCGCAAACTACCCTCCGTATTTCTACGAGCCCGTGGATTGTAGCAAGCAGTTTACCGTTGACTAGGATGATATTTCTTAATAATGAGTTTTCCTTGCCGTCTAAGTTTGCCATTACATAGAACGACATTTTCCGCATGATGATCCATTGATTTCCTTATTGGACAAAGCATTTCATTCTTCTACTCAACACCCAAACATTGTTTTTGGTCTGACTTCCAAAAATAGACGATATCCGTGGATCATGAACTGATTTTCTTTTATCAAGTCGTGCCAAACACAACGTTGCCGCTCATAGGTCGGTGTCAAGAGACCTTCCAATTTGTCTCGTCATTTGAAAGGATAATCTTCTTTACCAAGTTATCAATGATTTCCGATGAAAATTAATCCAAATGATTATATTGGACTCTTGCATAAAGGTTTCGAGCTAAATTCGCAAAACTGAAAAGTTTAAAATTGGGGAGAAGTATCAGAAAAGTCCTAAGCCTTTTGCATTTATGTTAATCTAGTCATAAACCTTTTAATGGTGCCACTTTAGTCCTAAACCTTCTGACCTAAAGTTAATCCAATCCTTCTAGCTAATTTTGGTCTAATATTGTTGACATGGATGCCGATCAATGTACGTGGTACTGTGGGTGGCGCTAATGTGAATAACTTTTAATAATATAATAATATTTTTTTGATATTTTTTCTTTCCTTTTTTTTTTCCTTCCCCTTCCTCTAGCAAATTGTCGAACCTCAGCAACCAGCCAGAGGTGAGGGCTGGCAAGTTCGCACCTCACCCAACCCCTAGCGAGACTCGAGCCTTCGCAAGAGGTTGCCTTGTGTTGGGCTGGCGAGGCTTGAGCCTCGTTGGCCGTTGCCTTTGATTGGTCATCGAAGTTCGGCAACTAGCTGGAGGGAGGGGAAGAAAAAAAAAATGAAAGAGAAAATAAAAGAAGGAAATGAAAAGAAAAATAAATAAATAAAATTTGAAAAATTATTAAAATACTATTAAAAGTGATTTGCATTAGCATCGGCTAATGCCATATAAACGAACCGGTGTCCATGTCAATAATGTCTAGTCAAAATTAGTCGGAATGACTAAATTAGCTCTAGGTCAAAAGGTTTAGGATTAAATGGCACAAATGCAATAGATTTAGGACTTTTCTGATACTTTTCCTGTTAAGATTCAATTGACATTGGTACAATAAGTTTAGTGTTGATCGGGTAATTTTCTTTTTAAATTGTCCCGATTTGAGATAATAATTTCCTTTCTTTTAGTTTCCTTTTCAAGAATTACTAAGCCTCTTAGTCGTTTTTCTCGAATCAATTTAGAAAGGAGCCCCCGCTTCCGTATGGAAACTCCCTTTCAATGCCTCGTTCAAGGAGAATTTTGAATCGTGCTCTAAATAAAATCCATATTAGGTCAAAACAAAGACATTCATGGCACGGATGAAAGACTCCGTTATCGCTGCGCATAGACCCATTCGACGGCGTCCTTATTATCATTTCCAAAATCCTACGCAGCCCACATGCCAACAATTCCGGACATTGCTTTTCTTCTTGCGATGCAGATGTCATTCTCGAAGGAACAAATAAAAAGTATATTGCGGTTGGCTGTGATCATTTCTTTTTAATGAAACTTGCAGTGTATTTGTCCCAACTACTTCATGTTATATTACATCATCGAAGCGAGACTTTCACGTAACATTCTTAAATGTGCACCTTAACAAATCTCCCTCGTATAAGTCACTTGCGTAAGGCATTTTTCCCCTTGGTATAGATATCTTTTCGCACCTTAACAAATCTCCTTCTCACGTATAAGTTGCTTTCGTAAGGCATTTTTCCCCTTGGTATAGATATCTTTTCGCACCGATATTATTTCAGCTCAAGAATCTCCAACTTGGCCCACTGACTTTGGTGGCTGCCGATGGGGATGATATCTACCCCTCAAACTCCACCTCAATTTCCTGGCTTAGCCTGGATAAGCGAGAAGCAAGGAGGGCAACATTCACCGCCTCGATTAAGGTGTCACATCCAACATTTTCTTTCATGGAGATATTCACCAAACAATAATACCGATAAGGAGGAGGCCATCAATCAACTATCAACTCTAATACCACTTACTAGGCAATGCAATAGAAGCCCAATACATTTACCCGTTAAATTGAACCTAAGTCTAAACTCATGTTGGACTCACCTTTATTAAAAAACTAGAATAATAAATTATTGGCCTATTAACATATATTAACTACTCCAATTACACTACATTCCTGTTGTAGGATTTTTTTTTTTCATCTGACACCCTTACAAGAGTTGTTTAACAAAATAGATAGAAGAGAGTAGAAAGAAAAACCATTAGAGGGAAAGAAAATCATTACTAGTTCAATAATCAATCATGACAAAAGCTAACAACTATGAAGCTTAAACTAATTTTTTATATTAATTTAAAAGAAGAGTCCGACTAAAATAAGGGAATCAAATATTATATTAAGGGTTCGTTCGTTTCGCGGAAAATAATTTCCGGAAAACGTTTTCCGATTTTCCGGCATTCGTTTTACGGAAAATGAATTCATTGAGAAAAATGTTTTCCATCAAAGGAAAAAAGTCTTCTAAAGTAGGAGAAAATGTTTTCCACTTTTGAAAAGTGGAAAACATTTTTCTCACTTGATCTCTCTTATCTCACATCTCTACAAATCTTGATTTCCTCCTCTTTTCTTTTTCTTCTTTTCTTTTTCATTCAAATTATTTTTTAATTTTAATTTTCTTTTTTTTTTTAATTCGAATTATTTTTTCTTTCCTTTTTCTTTTTTTTTTTTTTTTTTTTTTCATTTTTTTTTTTTTTGTTTCCCATCTTCTTCTTTCTTGGCTAGTCGTCAAACCAAGTGAACCTCAAGCTCGTTGATCTCAAACTCGCGCTCGTTGATCTAGCGAGCCTCGAGCTTGACACTCGCGCTCGCCAATCTGATGAACGGAAAATATTTTCTTTACCGAACACTGGAAAATATTTTCCGAAACATTTTCAGGTTTTAGCTGAACACCAGAAAATATTGTCATTTTCCTGGAAAATGACTTTTGGGAAAATATTTTCCGGAAATGACTCATTTTCCGCGAAACGAACGGACCCTAAGATTTATCAGACCAACTTGTAAAACTCATCCTTTGTTATTATTAATTTTTGGTCGAAAAAACTCATCCTTTACTCAAAAGCTAATCTGATAGAGATTCCAGATTTCCATTCTACGCCAAGGAATGACTCATGTTCGTTTGGCTTGCGTGTGGAATTCTGCTCAATGAATCACTAATGGATTTACACTGGAGAAGTCGGATAGATCGATGCCTGTGAGAAAGAGAATAAGGCAAACTCTGCTCATCGTCTTCGCTTTAAGAGAGTTGGACTGATCCTCCGCAAGAACTGACATTTATTCGTTGAACAACATTGCGACAATCTTCAAGCCGCAATGTCGAATTGTTGATTGTTAAAATAAGTCTCGAGTTTGAGTCCAATGTGAAATTCCGGATATTCCGAATTGGATATGTTGCGGACGTTCGAAATTGAGCAAAGAATACTTGAAGATCAACTTCCAAAAGTTTGAATATGCGTTGGAGAATTTGGCCGTTGAAATAGGAAAATTCAACTTTGACTTGGACTTGGATTTTGTTTAAAATATACAGAGATATGTTTTGGATAAAATCGGTTAACATAGGAAACAAAATCCTATGAGAAGTTGGCAAAAGAATAAGGGTCTCACTTATATATAGACTTGTGGTTGTGGATGGAAGTAGGTTGATCATGAAGAAGTGTTCTTGAAGCGCGGTCTAGTAGTTGAGTGCTTGGGAGGGGTTTTCTTCATCATTTTTGTCCGTGAATTACATCCAAGAAAGATTAGTGTTTGTAGCCGATTTAAATCTTGTGGTAAGATTTGCGTGTAATTCCTTCGTGAGATTGAGAGATTATTTCATGAGGAATTTCGGGGGTAAACACTGTGTGCGTTATTGCGTGTAATTGAGGTTTGGGAAACACCGAGAGAGTGTTTGAATGACTCGAGTGTCTAATCTCCTTGTATCGCTTGATCTATAGTAAAATTTTCGCTGCTGTTCTCCTCGTGGACGTTGGTCTTTATGACCCAACCACGTAAATTTGGTGTCCAATTTATTTTCTTCTTCCGTCTATATTATTGTTCGATCGCTCGCCTCATCGCAACAGATTTGGTGGTCCTTTGTTTTCTAAGGAGACTATTTCACTCGTCTTGCGCGCACTTTAAGTTGTTGTTTCATGAGTCGAAATCTCATGTACTTGATCTGCACGGACTACGACAAAAATGAATCTCCTGTTGAGGTTGGGATGCAACGCTGCTCCCTCGTCTTGTAGCCGAGAAATCGCTGCGCAGAGGCTTATGAAAGTGAATGCATGATACTGAAGAAGAAGCAGATGAGCTAACTACTAGCGTGTATTTTCCTTGACAGTTCATATGAAAACCTCACGCAAAATCAAGATCAAGAGATATAGATGCCTTATTTCACGTGTTTTGACTTGTTTACCAGCATGATACGATAGACACCAAGTCTTGGCGTGCCGGGGCACATTAGACAACCCGTTGATTTGATGATCATGTCCAGCAAATTAAAAAAAAGAAGAAGAAGCTCTTTTCAGCAATTGGAATGAGTAAGCTATTGGGTTTCCTCGCGGGTTTGTTACCATAAACACATCGTTGTAAAGCAAAAGCTGCCGCTAAAGAGTATTAACACATGCGAAAACAAGGGCTGGTCGCTGTGGAGATCCAAGGTCACTGCGAACGAAGCAGAAAACTCGAAAAAGAACATGGCTCGAGCAAAAATAAGTAAATGAATTGAACTACGAGCGAGGCTACCTGTTTTTATTTTCCTAATAACTGATATTGATTGGATGACTCGTTTATTGTTTTGAGATTGTAATACTTACATAAGTCACCTATTAATGTTTCGAAGATGGGTTATGATATAATCCAAAGGAAGTGAATTGTGCTAATTAAATATCCATCGTTTTGGGAGGCAAGCATCTGAGCTGATTTAATTTGAGAACGAGGCCATCAATGGCTGACAACACTTTTGAGTTTCTTGGAGAGTATGATTAATTTCATCATATTTGTTACGATATTTACATATTAAACCACATCTTCGTCTAACAATTGAAACTCTTAGAACAAATGACATTAATCTTACAAAATTTCACATTATATTAGAGTATGAAATTCTGAGTTTAAATCTTTCTAAAGTCTTCTAATAATTGGAATTTAATAGGTGTAGGTGTAGATTATTTCATGGATGATGCCGAAAAGAAATTCGAATTCAAAAGTTTAAGTTAATAGGTGGAGGGAGATCTAATCTATATAAAGCCATAGTCAAGTGATGTGAGTTTTTCCAATATTCCCTCTCATTTGCAAGCCAGATTATAATCATTAAGCTGCTTAAATTGTTAAATGAAGGATTGATTCAATATTCAAATATTCTAACACTACTCTTTATATGTAGGCTGGACTGTGGCCTAAAATTACAGCGTGAAAATAAATGAGCATATAAGCCCATAGTTAAGCGACGTGAAATTGTTTCAACAGATGCGTAATCACTGTGTAGAAAAAGGTTATGAAACGTGTTCCTTCTGACCATTGATTTGAATTTTACTACGCTCTCAAATACTGTTAGCGAGTGTTCCTCGAAGGCTTGGCTGTGTTTGGTGCATTTTGATTACAGCCATTGTTGTTTTCAATGAACCTGGCTTATACAAGGGCAAGTCATGGACGCGTGTTAGGTGTAGAAAAATGACATGTCAATTTTCCGGAAAGCGATTCCTGCACGCCTCACCGTTTTTTCCCTCCTATGGTGGCTCTGTATCTACATCGTATCTACATCGTATCTACATTGAAATTGACCGTAATTAAGGAAATTAGGCGAAACAAATGTAACTATTATCCTGACCATAGGAATCTCTGTTGATAAGGATAGTCTAGGAACCCTTCAGTTTAACCGGAAACGTGAACGAATTCGACTTTTCCAAGTCGATGGACACGCTAAAACTTAAGAAAGCAGTTGAGTTCATGAAGGCATGCTGATCAAAAGGGCTTGGAAAAATGCACCTGCATCATGAGATCTCAGGAAAAACATATTAATGATGAGACGCAGATGTTCCTAATTCTATGATTTTGTTCACCTCATTTGACTTGCAAAGGCACGTGTTTGAAAAAATAAATAAATGACTTAACTAGAGACCAGAAAACGAAGAATTTGACTATCCACACCGTAGATGAACAGTGTAGCTGATTCACAAGATTTCCACCGCACGTCGCCAAACTGATCGAATGCTTCTGTTCATCGCATTGCTTGATTAAGAACGTAGCTAGGATAGTAATAAATGATATTAGGGTGTGTTTGGTTGAACTTTTGGGGAAAGTCTTTGGGAAAATGCAAATGATTTTAAGTTAAATGAGTTTTTCAAAATGCAAATTGTGTTTGTTAAATTATAATATGAAAGTCCATTATGAAGTATCTTTGAGCAAAATATTGTTTGGAAAAATTATGTTTACAAAAGACCTTTGTGATTAAAAAAAGAAAAGATTCATCAAAAGAAAAATAAAAAAGTTGGCTAGTTAGGGCAGGCGGCCGTCGACGATCAAAATCTATCGCCGATAGCTGATAGACGATCAAAATCTATCCCCGGAGACTACTGACGAGGGCTGCCTAGGGTTGAGCGACCCTCGGTGAGGGTGCCACCAAGCGGCGGCGACCTTCGCGTGACCTCACGCGACTCGGCGAGGTCGTGCGACCTCTGGCGACCTAGATTTGGGTCGCGCTTGGCGAGGTCACGTGACCCAGATCTAGGTTGTGGTGAGGTCGCACTAGGTCGCCGGAGGTCGCGCGACCTCGCTGCGACCCATATTTGGGTTGCCATAGGTGGGTTATGCAACCGACGACATAGATCTGGGTCATAAGAAGTCGCACAACCACGGTGAGCGCTGCCTGGTTGTGTAACCTTAGGCGGCCCTTCATGGATGTTGCGCGATCCTCGTTGGGGTTGCCCAACTGCTTGCCCTTTGCCGACAATCGCTCATAGCCATGCCGGTTCTGTTCAATGACGAAGAAGATGAACAGTAGCTCAGCATGCCTAGAAGGTAAAGCTCAAGGCACCCCCTAAGTTGCCTTGGGCTTTCAGCCTTTGGAAGGCTTGCAGTTGGGAAATGGGGTTCAAATTTTTTTTGCCATACACACTTTATTTGACCTAAAGGACTTTGGACGCCCAGGGATTTTGGGAAAGCCTTTCCCAAATGCACCCATAGGGCCATTAACATCAATCAAAGGGCAAGTTGATTGACTTATATACCAGAGGCAAAATATGGCCCGACAATATACGAGGAAAGAGTAACGTTTTAAGTGATGATAGGGTATTGTTGTCGAGAAACGTTAGTTAGGAAATAATTAGTTGTCTCAGAAAATCGTCAACCGTATTACAGCCAGGGTTAATCAACACCTAACAATTGTGGAAGCAGCCACCTCATCATTGGGAATCCAGAAAAGGAAAAGCAATAGACATCGAAACCATATTGCTGATGGTTTTCCACGACTCGAGAACCTAATGGTTAGTAAATTGCAGAACTTTCCTGGATGTCCAAAGTTATAACGACCGGTTCAATGTTGACAATTTCACCCGCGCCGCCAACTTCTACCTTCCCGGGTCACGCCAGCCTTTCTCAAGCCTTATAAATACCTCCCACTCGCGGCTTAATCTCCAAATAATCTAGCCGCACCCGCCGTCTCATTTCCAAGTTAATCCACATGAGGGCTTCAAATACTCAATGCTTAGGGTTTCTACTCTTCCTCATCGGCGTTCTCCAATGTAAAGCTTTGGCTCGTTACACTTTCGTGGTAAGTTCAAATGAGTGTTATACCGACATTTCCACATTGTCATATGCATGCAAACATTGGTTGGACTGCATTGCTCAAGTGTGTGAGATATTACAGGTCGAGGAAACGCCGTACAAAAGATTATGTAGCACAAAGAACATCTTGACAGTGAATGGGCAATTTCCTGGGCCAACTCTATACGTGCACAATGGCGATACCATCATTGTTGATGTCTATAACAAGGCTAAATACAACATTACCATTCACTGGTATGAATGGTGTTTCTCAGCTTTCACATTATGTAGTGTCATCTTGAAGATTATTCTATCATTAGCATCTGAGTATATTAGTTGTGGTTGTTAGATAGAAGTGTCCTTTTATATGTGAAAGTAGTTTATGTGTCTTCCTTGTTGTCATGGACGATCCACAAATTTAGAGTATATAGGCACTAAAAAATCATCAGGCATAGCCCACCCCATTTCAAACCATATGGAGAGCATGTCCATTTTTAGTAGATTTCTTTGTACATTACTAGCTTTTTTCAACATCTTTTTGTTATTTTTGTAAATATAGATATGGTTCTCGAGAACAATTTCTCAGCGTCATTCCATGGCTGCTTGAAAATTTGTCCTAATTGAATGGTGGAAGATTTTACTGTAGGCACGGCGTGAAACAACCAAGATATCCATGGTCTGATGGACCAGAGTATATAACCCAATGCCCAATACAGCCAGGAGCTAAGTTTAGTCAAAAGGTGATATTCTCCAAAGAAGAAGGGACCTTATGGTGGCATGCTCATAGTGACTGGTCAAGAGCCACTGTGCATGGAGCTATTGTTATTTATCCCAAAAAAGATTCAAGCTATCCTTTTCCGAAACCTGATGCTGAAGTACCTATTATATTAGGTAATTCACAAATTTGGTTGAGTAATTAATATGTGCTTGTTGGCTATTACATTTTCATAAAAAGTATATTGCAATCAAACATAATTGATCTTTGATCATTCAAAATTTCAAACATAACGATATATGTGCAGGAGAATGGTGGAAGAAACCGATAATGGAGGTCTATCATGAAATGCTCAAAACCGGGGGAGATCCAAATGTTTCCGATGCCTATACTATCAATGGTCAACCCGGTGATCTTTACCCATGCTCAAAGCAAGGTTAGAGACGCCATGTCTAAACTCTTCTTCTTCTTCTTGGCCTAATTTTATTTCATTGTTCTTCCACTTCTTACATGGTTTTTGAGAAATCATCAAGTAAAGCAATAAGGTTGCTTAGTGTGATAGAAATTAATGGTAAAATTAAACTACATCTCCTACACCTATGGTTTTTATATTCACATATAAATGTCAAGATGCTTGCTTGCTTTGCAAGAGATTCCCATAGTCTTTAATGCATGCGTATACCAACATGTAAGGATGTGACCCCGCATCTACTTGCTTTCGAAAGCCATATAACATTTTAAAAGCTGGACGAACCATAGGGTCGTCCTAAAATGAAATTATATGCACCGTGTAATTTCCTAATTGTCAGTTTTTAGGGTTAGCAAGAGCTGTTGCCATCCTCTTATTATCATTTTCTGTTCTTTAATATGAAAAATGCCTGTCTCATTCCTGATGCAGACCCATCTCCCACCCAAGGCTGTTGAACAATAAATTATGGTAATTATGCTATAAATTCAACCAACCATCAAAATAAGAAATGTTGGTTGATTATGCTCAGATGGATTGTTCCCCAAATGGAATATTCAAACGGTGGGACTTTGTGCTTAAACTATTTTTGGCTTAGACATTAAGGGGGTGCATGACAACTAGTAATTTTTGTTCCAGAAACAATTTTTCTATTCCAGACTTGTTTTTGGAATAGAAATCCGTTTGGTAAAATTATTTTATTTTTCTATTTCTGAAATAGATTTTTGTTCCAGAAATAGATTTGGAATAGAAATCAAAAGTAAAAATTTGTTGCTTCTTTATTTTTTGAATAGAAATGAGAAATAAAAATTTTTCTTATCGTGTCCTCCATCCGTCGCCGCCGACCACCATTCGCCGGTTGCTCGCCGCCGTCGCCGGTCGCTAGTTGCCGGTCCACCATCCTCCGCTGGTCCACCGCCGTCCGTAAAGAAGAAATTTTTTGTCGTTATCAAATGAATTTCTATTTTGAAGTAGAAATTTTATATCGTTATCAAATGGTTATTTTTGCTTAGAAACTCATCTAGAAATATAAATAGAAAAATCTATTTTTCTTCCAGAAATCAATTTTTGGCTAAAATAGTTATCATTCACGTCCTAAGTATGGTATCTTCTCTACAGTTTTTCTTCCGTATGTTTGTAATTATTTACGTTGTAATTTTGTTTCAGATACTTTCAAATTAAGGGTCGAGCAAGGCAAGACATATTTGCTGCGAATAATCAACGCTGCCATGCAAGACCTCCTCTTCTTCTCCATTGCCAACCACAGCGTCACGGTCGTCGCGACGGATGCGAGCTACACTAAGCCCTTAACGAGAGATATCATCACAATATCTCCCGGTCAAACCATCGACGTCCTCCTCAAAGCCAACCAAAACCCTGACCACTATTATATGGCTGCTAGGGTTTACTTTAGCGCTCTCGGTGTGGCTTATGATAACACAACCACCACGGCCGTGGTGGAATACTCTGGAAAGTATGCTCCAACCTCGCCAACTCCTTTGCCGCAACTTCCTTATTACAACGACACTTCCGCGTCGGTCAATTTCACCGGTAGCCTCCGAAGCTTAGCGAGCGACGAGCACCCCATCGACGTCCCCAAGAATATAACCAACCATTTCATCTTCACGATCTCCGTTAACTCATTCCCGTGTCCAAACAATTCCTGCGCGGGCGCCAATGGGACCCGTTTCGCTGCAAGCGTGAACAACATAAGTTTCACGAACCCCTCGATCGACATCCTCCAAGCTTATTATTACGGCATCAAAGGCGTGTTCGGAACCCGGCTCCCCAGCTTCCCACCATACATCTTCAATTTCACGGCTGACGACTTGCCGCTGGACCTGGAGACGCCAAAGCGCGGGACGGAGGCGAAGGTACTGAAGTATAACTCGACCGTGGACCTCGTTTTCCAGGGGACAAACTTGGAGGCCGGGACCGATCACCCGATCCATCTGCATGGATATAGCTTTTATGTCGTTGGTTGGGGATTTGGGAACTTCGACCTCAAGAAGGATCCTTTGAATTATAATCTAGTGGATCCACCTTTGCAGAACACCATTGCCGTGCCGAAGAACGGGTGGACTACGATCAGATTCAGGGCGGACAATCCTGGTGAGTTTGAACTAATGTTTGACTTAGAGGCTTTATATATGTTAATATCTATTGGTATTATCTTGGCCCTATATTCTTTTCCGTGCTTGTGTCTTTTAACCTATGCTTAAATTAATGTCATACAAAGCAATTTATACAGATATCTATTGCGTAGATAGAAAATTACTGGAACTGATTGTGACAAAAATGGACAGGAGTGTGGTTCATGCACTGCCACATAGAGCGACACTTGACATGGGGCATGGACACGGCGTTCATCGTGAGGAATGGAGTTCCCCCGAACACCCACTTGCTGTCGCCACCACCCGACATGCCGCCTTGTTGATTCTTCTTCGCTTTCCGTCCGTTTTGGGGGAGACCTGATGAAGACACTTACCGTCGCCGGGCGATTCGCGTTTGGTTTTTCGTGCTTCCGTTTAGTTTCGTTTAATATGCCGTCCCAATAACCTGTGGGCGATGGTATCGATTTGGATGCTGATGCACCGCAACGTAGAGCTAGTCTTTTCTTGGAATAAGATGGTCGTTTATTTATCCATTTTAATGGGATCCGATCACACCTCTCCGTCTCTTCGTGATGTTATTACATGAATTGTAAATCATGTGTACCAAAACTATTTCAACTATTAATAAAATGGGTCGTCTGGCAATACTCGCATGTTCCAAATAGGCTTGATTGGCATGATTTAAAAATGATGCAATATTTTCTTGCCTCTCGTGTTCCAACCTTACCGCCGCCGCGACGATGCCCAAGGGCCAGGTTGTGATGAAACCGAGCTTATTTTTTCCGCCGTTGTTGGGTTTTAGGCCCATCCGCCGGACGTAATCTCCTCTCGGCAGCCAATAGGTTCAGGTCATGCGTGTGCTTATTTATTACCATGAAGTCTAACCATTGAAAAGTACACACATCATCTTCCTCTCTAGGTAAATTGCACCAAGGCTTATACTAAAGCGGTTCTTCTGTTCTTCTTCTTGCAACTCATAAGAAAAAAAAAGTAAAAGAAAAAGCGGTTCTTATATGCAAGCATCATATTTTACTATTTTACTTTGATAAAAGAAATACGGTTAGAAAATCTCAAAAAAGATAAGAAACAAGCAGAATAGAGAATTTTGGAATTTCTGCATATTCAATGTGTATAAAAGAAGAGCAGTGAGCCTATTTATAAACTATATTAGATGATTATCTAAGATAACATTTCAATCAAAGATATGCATAATCAAAGGGAAATATATATGCAATCCTAAGATATATAAAAAATCAAGAGATATATCCTAATTACCTCTAACATTTGATATTTAATTATTTCTAATATCCCTCTCAAACTCAAGATGCATAGATAGTCAACTTCAGTTTAGCTATAAAAAATTACTCGAAAAACATCAATGCAATTCAGTGTACTGAGGAGAGATCTAGTTAACATTGACTTGGTTGCTTACCTATTGTGGGTTGTCATGCTTGGAATACAAGATACATGTAGGAGGTTGTCATCATGGTAGAAGGCTGTCGTTGCAGCAGGAGACTGGTGGTCACGATAGTTTGCCCCAAATGTTGTGTAGGCTACGTGACAACAAAATAGACTAATATAGAATCCTGACGATACCATTGAACATAACAAACAATGATACCAAGAAAATGACACGATATTCGAGGTTTGCACTCTTGTGTGCACTTGTGTGCGTGTGATGTGTACCCTATGCACTTCAAGATCGTCTAACTTTGATTCAAAGTAATGCGGGAGTATCAAAACTTAAATCTTCCTATAATTACATAGCCATCCAAACTCAAGCTTCATCAATCCATCAAGCCAACTTGGCAATCATGGAAACACATAGCAAATTTGTTCTCAACATGGTCCAATGGCTCTAGGGCACACAAGAAAGCATTTGTTAATGATCGGTGGCTTAAATGCAATGTTGAGGAAGTGATGGATGTGTTCCCTTTGTTTGGTGTGCTTTGTTTGTCTTCTTATGTCTTAATTGCTCTAGTGTGCTTAGTTTGTCTTCTTACATTAGAGAGTCTTCAATGCAAGGCCAGGATGTCAAAGAGTCTTAATTGCAAGTTTTAAAGAGTGAGGAGCTAGTCTTCATTTGTCAACCCCGAATCCCGAGCATGCGCACATCCCTCGGTGGTCGACTAAAAATGTGACGTCCCAGGACGCGTTGCCGACCCATTCTTTTTATCTTTCATTTAAGCACATGCGGAAGCAAATTAAATAAACACCCGGCCAATCATCAGAAATAGGGATAGTAAAAACACGCTAGTGATTTTCACAAACTATGATTTATACACATACCAAGTTAACCTAGGATTTTATATATAGGTCTGTCTTAAAAAGAACTCCTAGTCAACCTACACTTCACTAGCGACAGGGCCAGCCAAAAGGTGTCGCATCCCGCACCCACCAAATCTACACTCTATAGATCTCCATGCTACGGCCCTGAAAAAGGTTAACCACAACGGGGTGAGATAAATCTCAGTGAGTCAAAATTCTAAACCCTGATTAGGACGCAAATTCACTCAGAGGCAGCCTAAACAGGCATCACACACAAACTTACCTCGCCTCAGCACGTCCCTGCATATTAGTGCGCCACATATATCATATGAATACAACAAGCATATTTAATAAGTGGAACACATCATTTCATCTTGCAAACAATCACATGGGTCCCGATTATAAGGTAAAACCATTATGACACGTCCTATATCATGCCACACAATTTTGCCCCATAATCAGGCATAGCTATCACAACCACTCAGGCGTGTTCCAGTTATTACAACCCATCGGCCACGGCCAACTCAACAGTTGGTGGTCATCCGGCGTAACCGGGCATCGTCCTGCTCCGTCGGGCATGGCAATGTCCCACGTAAACGCATCAAGACGGCATTCCATAAAGGAGCATCGGCCTAGCCTCCATCGCGACCGGCATCCGTTGACGTGGGGTATCCAAACTTAATTAGGCATTGTCCCGCATAAACGCATCAGGATGAGTTCACTACCCCGCGTAAACGCATCAGGGTATTTAGGTGATTACACAAGCACATGTTTAGCCAAGGACACCATGCTTCACGTTCAAAGGCCTCGTTTTCAATTAATGAACTTGGCAAATTTTTCTTCATATTAAAAGTCCCGGTAAAATAATCGTGTGTGGTCACGTATTTAAATTGAGCCAATAAACGTAGTACGCTCCCATTTCAAAATTCCACAATTTTATATAGTACATAAAAATTTGGTGTAAAAAATTGACACTCGGTATTTTTCTATTTAAATACCATAAAATCAAATTTTGCAATAACAATCCATAACGACCACCAAGCACTCAATTGCACATATAAGCAATCAATTTCACATATAAATTCAACCACAAAATCAGCGTGAAATTTCACTAAACAACTAATCCGTCACAAATTACGCTAATTAAAATTAATTAAATAAATTATGATTAATTAAATTAATCTAATTTAATTAACCTAACCATGGTTAACTAATCTAACCTAGGGTAGACTAACTAAACTAACCACCTAACCAATCTAATTACACTAACCAACCTAACCTAACTAAGCTAGTCCAACTAACTAAGATTAACCACTAATCCTAATTAACACTAAACTAACTATTTAAGTGTAATTAACAACCTAATCCGAGATTAGGGAATTAACTCATTGGATTAGGATGACGGCGGGTTCACGGCGACGGCGGCGTGACGGCGGCGAAAACCCGAAACTACTGGGTCTCCAACGGAGGCTCAACGGCAACTAAAAACAGCCCTACAAGTCTCAGACAAGGGCTGAGATTCGGCTCTGTGGAGGGGTTGGAGGGGCAGGCTGGGCGGTCGGACAAGGGTTGGCTGGCTGCTGGCGGACGGACGGGTTAGGGGCGAGCTGGCTGTGGCAGTTGTAGACGGTTCAGTGGATTGAGCTGGACGGCTAGGGGAGTCGGACGGTGATATGGTGGATGGTGGCGCGGTTGGAATGGGCTAGCGGCAAAGTGGCTGAAGGCGAATGCGGCTGGCTGGACATGGGTTGGAGCTGGTTGACGATGAGGGTTGTGGCACAAAGGAGCTGTGGTGGTGGTGTTGTGTGGGCGGCAGCAAGACCAAGGAGGGAAATGGCGTGCGGTAGCTAAAGTAAGGAAATGAAAATGAAGCAGGGGCTGGTCTATAGGGGCTTTCACGCATGGAGAAAGGAGGGAAATTGGAGAGAGAAGAAGGAGGCCAAGAAGTTAAGACAAGGGCCAATGAAAGGCCTTGTAAAATATCAAAATGATGATTAAAATCCCCTAAGTCTTCAGCCTAAAGTCAATTGCTCCTCCAATGGCCATTTTTCTCCCATTTCCTCACAACAAAATATTTTGGGCAGCCAAAAATTCCATGCAAACAGCCCATCCGAATTTCACCTATTTTATTCCTTTTGTTCGAAATTGATTTTTCTGCAAAATTTCGGGCTCGACGAAAATTCTCCGAAAGATGAGTCGACGTCCTAAAAATAAAATTGTGACATGCTCGAACGTCCAATTCCTGAGACTAAATTCAATTTCATGGTTAAAATCGACCGAACGCGATTTTAGTACAACCTAACCTATCGGGTAGCTTTTAGGGATTTTAGCGCGTTTGACCCATGGTTGATAATTTTCGATCCACGTTTGTGCATCTCTGACTTGTAGACGACTCTCGGTTGTCGTAAAAATTGCAAGGTTTCAATTACGTGTACCGAGTATAAAATCGATAGAAAATCAAGTTAGTGCCGTTCGACGCAAATTTCGCAATCATGTGGAATCACCCGCAATTCAATTCCGCCATTCCATCGAATCGACTTTTATCCGATCCGAATTCAATTATAATGGTGTTGTATTGACCCTTGCTTATTATTATGGTTGAGTAGCGATTTCCAATCGAATTCTCAAGTCTATCGCATTTATATCCCTTAACAGCTTCACCTAATAGATTAATTAACTTGTCAAGGGCCAGCTTAGAGAAAAAGGACCATAGGTGCATTGACGAAATGCCCATTTCATAGTATCAAGACGGGGTTGAATTTCAGGATGTCACATCATTACTAGACTGAAGTGTAAGAATGTGAAGTATGCTTAGTTTGTCTTCTTACATTAGAGAGTCTTTAATGCAAGGTTAGATTATTAGAGAATCTTTATTGCAAGTTTGAAAGAGTGGGAGCTAGTCTTCACTACTAGGCTGAAATGTAAGAAAGTAAAGTATGCTGGCATTTGTTATGAGAGTCTTAGTATGGTTATAAACAGAGATGTAATTTCATATGTAAGACAGGCCTAATTTGCAATTCATGATATTTCCTCTTGAAGTGAGTAATTTCCTTCAAAATTCAGTTCTTCATCCATTTTTATGATGGTGAACTTTAAGTTCTTTATCCTTGGCTAGTGGATTGTTTCTTTAGGCCTTGGTGTTGAGCTACATCTATCCTAACTTCATTTCATTCATAAAATACTCCATTTGGCTTCAATTCCACAATTC
Organism: Eucalyptus marginata; assembly: GCA_014182565.1. Taxonomy (NCBI): domain Eukaryota; kingdom Viridiplantae; phylum Streptophyta; class Magnoliopsida; order Myrtales; family Myrtaceae; genus Eucalyptus; species Eucalyptus marginata. The sequence goes on along the minus strand of CM024594.1, from coordinate 8,576,468 downwards.
CAGCAAGTTCCCATTTTAATAGAAAACAACAACACATTCCATCTTCCTCATCCCAACAAACATTTATCCACACACTCTATCCTTAAGACACTAGCCCAAAAATGAATTTCTCACCCCTTGTTTCTAGTCACGCATCACGAAAATATAAAAACCAAAGAAACAATTGTGATTTTTTTGTATATTTCCATCTGTAGGAAATAAGAGTACATGAATCTAGATGACTATCTAAGATAATGTACAATTAAAGAGAAATATATAAGTAATCCTAAGAGATATGGATAATTTAGAAAAACATCTAAATTATATATTGAAAATGCTAGTACTAACATCTAGAGGGGGGTGAATAGGTGTTTAAAATAAACATTGAAAAATAAATGCGGAATAAAATAAGTTGTGAGCAAAGTCTGAAAAATGATCAGAGTATTATTAAATGAGCCACCAGACTTCTGGTGCAAATCTAGAATCAGACGAGAGATGAAATAGTTTTTGCGATACTTAAAAAGAGGATGCAATGAATACCGCTAAAAAGAGTTAAGGAAAGATAAAATTGCACACAAGATTTATAGTGGTTTGGCTTAGATCAAGCCTACGTTTACTCTCCCATGCTGGCAGCCTTCTGGCTAAAATTCACTAAAGTATCAATAGAGAAGTATCATATTTCAAGTACAAACACTCAGTGAAAGATTTCTTTTTCCCTCACTAAATCGTTCTTCTTGTGATTTTCTCTATTGAATACAATTTAAAAGAGCTATCGTTGAATAACAAGTGGTTGGAAAGACTTCAGACTTTGGAATTTCAATTTTCACGCCTTCTATCAAATAGACTAAATGATCTCCTTAAATACTCCTCCACACCTTACTAGCCGTTGGCATTTTTCAGAGAAATTTCTTCCAATCAATCCGTTGAACATAATTGATTAAGGAAATCTTTTAGCTGTTTGAAGATTAAGATGGAAATCCGTTGATTCTGGTTGCCCATACAATTGGAATCTTGGTTTCCATAAGTAGATATTTCCCAAAAAGGAACTTGTCTTTAAGATTGATTTAATCAATTCGTGATTGATTCCATCAATGTATTTATAAAAGATAAGTGAGATTCTTCGCCAGAAACCCAGATATTAAAGAATAAATCCCTATTATGGTCATATTGAATCCTTGTCGCAAGATCAATAAATCTGAGTTTGATTATATCTTTGTTTTAGACTTAGTTTTAGTATGGATTGCGTCAGAGTGAGAAAGACTTCTTAGACAAATAAACTTTGACAAGAGTTTGTGATATGACTTCAGACGTCCACTATTATTCAGAATAAGAACAAGAACAAGAATAAAAAAGTTTTGTCAACTTCAAAACTTGGTAGGAGTTTTCTCAACAATCTTCTCATTTTTTATGGTAACAAAACTTTCATGCAGATTTAAGCATAATATGAAAGTTATCCTGCAAAACAACA